>CALYLW010000088.1:692385-1019885 GCA_944989445.1 Ampullaceana balthica
CCGGCTTACATTTGAATTTATTTGTCGTTCTTCTAAACATTCTTTACTGTACTGCGCGTTTGTTTATATTATGTTTCTTCTGTGTTAATTCAAACTATTCGTCTTATTTTCTCATCGTTTCTCCTCGTGTGACTCAACACTGTATGTCTGATTTCATAATTTTTCCCGATGTGGGACTTCACACTATGCATCTGATTTCATTATCTTTTCCCCCTTTATAACTTAACACTATACGTATGATTGCATTATCCTTTTCCCCTTGCGTGACTTAACAATATACGTCTGATTTTATAATATTTCCTGATGTGAGACTTTAAACTATACATGACCTTCAACGTTGTTGACACAACCACTCCCCTTTTGATATGGCCACAAGTTTGTGACATCACCACATCACCTGGTCACAACCTCAACCCTTTGACGTGACCACAAGATTGTGACAGCACCACATCGCGTGGACACAACCTCAACCCTTTGACGTGACCACAAGATTGTGACAGCACCACATCACCTGGTCACAACCTCAACCCTTTGACGTGACCACAAGATTGTGACAGCACCACATCGCCTGGTCACAACCGCAACCCTTTGACGTGACCACAAGATTGTGACAGCACCACATCACCTGGTCACAACCTCAACCCTTTGACGTGACCACAAGATTGTGACAGCACCACATTACCTGGTCACAACCTCAACCCTTTGACGTGACCACAAGATTGTGACAGCACCACATAACCTGGTCACAACCTCAACCCTTTGACGTGACCACAAGATTGTGACAGCACCACATCACCTGGTCACAACCTCAACCCTTTGACGTGACCACAAGATTGTGACAGCACCACATCGAGTGGACACAACCACAACGTGTTAACTCAACCAGAAATTGATGACGAGCCGCGTGTCTTTTACACCCCCAAAAAATATATGAACCAACTCCTTGTTTAGAATCAGACACATTGTTAACATACCAAGACTTGTTGCTAAAACTGATACGAACAACAGATGGTTCCACTAACTGAAAGTTTGCTTTCAAGAAAGTAAGCATTAAATTACCCTTTCGAGAATTAAACAGTTGAGGTATTCTCTAATGCTGTAGGAGTCTAATGATCTATCGAGCTCGTCAGAAATTCTCAGGATCGTTTGTGTCGTCGACTTGGCATCTAAGACCATTGAAGAGTCGGTATATTTTTGCAGCATGAAAAGCAGCAATGACCCGAAAAGACATTTTCATTTGAAAGAAATTGTTGTTAGCGTCTCTAGCCTCCAGTGAATTTAGCCCGGAATTTTACGGCTTGTGGAAGAAAAAACATGGTTGGAGTAATGAAGGGAATTGAGTTGCAGATCATGAAAAAATTTGAAGATTCTCTAATTCCGGACAGTTTGTTTGTATAATATTACATCTTACATCAGCAAGTAATATGTCGGAAAGTTCTCGTGTACTGAAACCAGTCATTTCTACTGTCAACACCTTCGGAAACATGGATTGAAAAAATGCCCGTCCGTTCCAGGCTTCAGTTGGAGAAAATGATTACACATCTTATTCTATCACTTTCCTTGAGATGGTGCACTGAGATGACTGAACTGCGGTCAAGTCATATTTCCTTTTTTGAAAGCTCCAAAAAGTAATAGACGTTTTTTTCTTCTCTGAAATATAGATAGAGGTGATCCACAGCTGGTGCAGTGAGATCATATCTGGCAGTAAAAGTTGGCATTGTTTGTTTTTGGTCGTCAACATCATTTAAATTGAACTCGAATCTTCAGGGTAAGGATAACATCGTCTGTGGTTTCTAGGGAATCTTCAAAGACCTTCAGAGAAACATAACTGAACGTTAAAAGCTTTAGTTGATTTCATTTTTTGTTAAAAAGAGTTTTATGCTACGACTCTCAAAGACGTAAACCTCGGAAAACCCCAACCCCCAACCCCTACAAAAAAAATAATAAATAAATAATAATAATAATATTTATTTAAAAAAAAGATAATAAAAAAATAAAAATTCAACTTAAAGAGATATTTCTAAAATGGATTATCATTTCTTGACATAGTCGACAATGGCATTCTTCTATTCCAGAATCCATTATAGTCTCAGTGACTCTTAGAGCTGCAGTTGGAGCTCATTAACTTGCAAGTTAACTATTTTTGAAAGAGAAGTACGTACTAGAAACCTTGTTGTGGTTGCCGCTGTTCAACCGATGTTGTGTCAGAAATTAAAAAAATAAAATTTTAAAAAATGCTGTTGGTATGGAATCTGTGTTTGGAAGAAAGTTTGTCTGCTAACAATTTCAACAAGAGATTTACTGATGAACATTTGAAACCAATTCTCTTGATTTGATGCAGCAATTTTAGCTGAATCACGCACATTCTAAGCAGAAAAATTTGATTTCATCAAAGATTTAAGGATTTAAAAAACAAATTGAAGAGAAAAATTTCCTTCAAAAGAAGTGAGGTTAGCGTATTTTTAAAAAAAATTTAAACTAATAAAAGCATTTTACTTTTTAAAAAATTCTTCAAAATCTCATGATAATTATGGAAATGGCAATCTTTAATGCTGTATTGATATAGATGTCGGAAAATAAATTTCGTTTTTTATTTACATTTTGAAATTTTATTTTTTGACCTTAAATATTGCCACAGGCGCATTTGACACACACTCATTTGCCACGGATTCATTTTATACGAAACCCCAGCTGTATTGATAAGATGAATTGAGTCCAAAGCTGCATAAACTAGTAAACAAATTTCACGGTTGCATCAGCAAATGGATTAATTATTTATTTCACAGTTACATCAGTGAAATGGGCCGATTTCATAAAAGCTGCATCTGCAAAGGGACAAATTTCACAGTCGACTCAGAAAATGGTCCTACTCCAAAGCCACATCATTGAATAGACCGATTCCAATGTTACTTCACAGAATAGACTACAGTCACAAGCACAACATAGAACACAAATAGGACATCGCTTAGTGAGTGATATAGAGACCGTGGAGTTGGAGAAATGCAAAAGCTTTTTTATTAAGAGCTACGCATGGAAAATTGCATTTTTAAAAATACGGGAAATGCACAATATTTATTGTAGATTTGCAATAGGATATCCATGTCGAATAAGTGTCGGGGAGCAGTAAAACAACTCTACGAATCAGTCTTGACAAGCCGCAAACTTAGCGTTTCAGAAAAACGAATTTGACAAAACGAGCACATGTCTTTCAAATACATCGAATGCATGTCTGTCTCATTTGTTATTTAGTCCACGTTGTCAGAACGATCACCAAATGAATCTGGATGGAAAAGACTAAGATTAGATTCTATATATGATTGCATCTTATCGTTCTGAACAAATATTTGGCTTTCGGTACAGCATTAAAAATGTCTGAATGTTGGTTTCGTATTGTTGTTTTCCTTTGCTGGATGCATCAAAACTACTGTGTTACGATACAAATATTTTGAGATGAACTTTTATTGGTCCTTATTAAAAAAGAAAAACCCATACAATGTATCATTTTCCACTAAAGCGTGGGATTGGTAGCCTTAACAAACCAGGAAAACCAAATGACTACCAACATTCAAAACTCTAATAAAAATACGATATTTGACTTTAAAAAAGTGGATAATGGTAGGACATAATAATCTTCTGTATAGTATGAGCGTTAAAATACGTCAACTTCTTTACCCCATTCAAATAAAATTCAGCATAATCTGTTTTCATAAAATCGTGCGGTTTTCTTTGTTTAATACACGGACATTTGTCTCACAAGTAGTAAATAGATTGCAAAACTTTGGATTTAGGATTTCGTGAATGGTTGTGACATCCAACTTACATTTGTCATTTCTGATCTGCGGCCTCAGAAAAGCAGTTAAGAAAGTTTGAAAACTGGCAACCCTTTTTTTTTACATTTATACATTTATGGACTATTTATAAACTCGACTGTTGTCGAAACTGAAACCTTGATAATTTCTTATGGCAGTTCAAAATGGGATTATCTTACCGCCCATATATATATATATATATATATATATATATATATATATATATATATTGCACGCTCTCCGTTAGTAACAGCAACAGGACAAGCCCGGCCTGCCGATGAAACATGATCATAGGAGAATTACGATACAATTCTAGTGCGAGCTGTAGTTGTACGTCATTCAATTGGTGTGAGGTAGCAAGTCATGCACTGTGAGACGCTTTACGTTTGGTATGACGTGACGTATGACGGGTGTGAGGTAGCAAGTCATGCATTGTGTGACGCATGATGTCCTGTGTGACGTGACGTATGACTGCAGGTGTAAGCGATGAACCGTTTCAAACGTAAAAGTTCCTGTTTAAAGTAGAAAATTTGCTCTTTTTTTAAAGCAATGATTGGTTGCTTTTGTCAATTATACAGAAGTGTACTGCCATAAAACTTTGAAATATAATGTTAGGTACACAGACGATTTGTGTGATTTTTGCCATAAATTGAAAATTTTATTACAATGCATAATCTTTCTTTTAAAACTTTGCTTTTATAGTTTTAATCAAAACCAATAGTTTGTGCATCATGCATTTGTTTTGTGAAATTTGTTGGTTTTAAAAAAAAAGTATTAATGTGAAGTCGGAAAGGGCATGAATGAAGACTTGTGAATATATTTAAACTGTTTTGATTCACTGCACAAGCAAACTGGTCCTTTGTTTAATTTTTAGACGTTCAACATTGCAATAAGAGCAAGAACAACACAACATGGGAACATTTTATTACAACATAACATAGACGCAAAATACTGTGTCCCGAAATAGAACCATAAAATTAAAATTACAACATCAAATAGAGGCACAATGTTGTATCACGAAATAGAAAAATGGCGATGTAACTTTACATAGAAGCACCCGATTGTAACATGAAATGAAAACAGCGTGACAACAACACGTAACTTAGAAGAATAACATTGTGCAAGGAAATATCAACACAAGTTTTCTACCTACCAAAGGTCGGTGCATTTTATGCGAACTGCCGACATGCAAAGTGTTGATTTCCTTAGGTTACCCAGCTCATCGTTTTCCTGTCTTTCAGATTGATAGCCAGCAAATTCGTTCTGCTATGCAAGAAATAAGGAAGAAAACCCTTTTTGCAGATGTTGGGGTCATCTCTGCAGCTGTTGGGTGATCTCTGCATCTGTTTGTGGCACTCTCTGCAGCTGTTTGTGGCAATCTCTGCAGCTGTTTGGGGTCATCTCTGCAGCTGTTGGGGTCATCTCTGAAGCTGTCGGAGTCATCCCCGCAGCTGTTGGGTGATCTCTGCATCTGTTTGTGGCAATCTCTGCAGCTGTTGGGGTCATCTTTGCAGCTGTTGGGGTCATCTCTGAAGCTGTCGGGGTCATCCCCGCAGCTGTTGGGTCATCTCTGCAGCTGTTGGGGTCATCTCTGCATCTGTTGGGGTCATCTCTGAAGTGGTTGGGGTCCTCTCTGTAGCTGTTGGGGTCACCTCTCCATCTGTTTGGGTCATCTCTGCAGCTTTTGGGGTCATCTAAGCCGCTGTCGGGGCGATCTCTGCAGTGGAGTGATTGGAAAATGTCACTCTTAAAACAGTTTTAGGCTGTGTGATGTCTCTAATGACGTTTGTGTGTGCTATATGTAATTTATAAAGTTATCTGTCGGTCAAATGTTTGCAAAAATTTAATTTCTAAAGTATTTTTTTAAAGCCAAAAGTAATTTCCCAAAGTAGTGTGTTGGATAGATGTTAAATTTCAAGTCGTGTGCAGTTTTAAAGCCATACTAAAAGTGTGTCAAATTTAATTGTTAACGGAGTCATCTTCAATGTAGTATGATGGTAAAGTGGCATCTCTGTAGTGGACACGGAAATGTGATATCTATATCAGTTTTTACACAACTTTTCAGATAAACAGAACTTTGAGAAATGTCGTTAGAAAAAAACACACGATCTTTCTCATTCCTCTTGCTGCCTTCTCAAAAATAATAATACGATTTTGTCTCGTTGGTTGGCTGGGGAGGGGCTGGTGTTTTGTGTGTGTTTATTTCTTTGTTTGCTGGAGCAGACGTTTGATGACGCCTCGTGTGTGTGTGTGTGTGTGTGTGTGTGTGTGCGTGTGCGTGCGCGCGTGTGTGTGTGTGTGTGTGTGTGTGTGTGTGTGTGTGTCGTGTTAGATTTATATCTTACCTTGTTCAGATACCACCCAAACAAAACTAAAAGTATACAGAGCTGTAGTGCTCTCCACCTTATTATATGCATGTGAAACTTGGATTGTATACCAACGCCATGCGAGGTTGCTGAACCACTTCCACACCAAAAGCCTTAGAAATAGTATCAATATAAAATGGCAGGAAAAAGTTCCAGACACCGAAATATTAGCCAGGTCAGGACTCCCCAGCATCCACACTATCCTCATGCAAAGCCAACTACGCTGGGCGGGGCATCTAGTGCGCATGCCCGACCATCGCCTACCCAAGAGGCTCTTCTATGGTGAACTTACCGAAGGGCATAGAGCACGCGGAGGTCCACGAAAGCGCTACAAGGACGCACTTAAAACAGCTCTGAAGGCCTTCGACATCGGACATGACTCCTGGCAAGCAGCAGCCAGTAACCGAGCCCACTGGCGCTCTACGATATGGAATGGCGCAGCTGTCTGTGAAGCTAATAGACAACAGGCTGCCAAGTTAAAACGCCAAGCCAGAAAGGAACGTAACCAAAACCCACCTGAAGGGACCGCTTCTATCTCTTGTCCGACATGCGGACGCCTCTTTCGTGCAAAAATAGGGTTAATAAGCCACCAGAGAACACATGTGGCGGCCCAGCAAATATGATGAGAGTCGTCATCGTCGATCACGACGGACGAACAACACCTTGTTTCAGAGGCGTCACTAGGGTTGGTGTCACCCATTGCGGTAACTCATTGTGTTCACCCCCTTACGTCTTACCCCATAGACCTCCCCCGAGTCTGCGAGTGTCGAATAACGGGGAAAACATAATATTTTACATTTTGTGATGGTGTCACCAGGAGCGGTCCGCACCCCTGCACTCCCTAGTGACGCCACGGTTTTGTTTTACATATTCCCTCCAACCTAAAACCTAAATCTGATTGCAATCTGGCCCAGCCCAACCCATCCCCCATTATCATATATACCCAATACGGCAATCTTACAAACAACTGCCGCCATCAATAGACCACTCCAGATAATGGCGATGAATAATTAACTGTAACTCCCTTGTTTTGCAAGCCCTTTTTTGTCGTCGGGCGAGGATCGGATTTCACAGCTTCCTAGCAACCCGAAGATCTACGATGTACACAATTAAGACTGAGTTATCTTCCCCGTTGATGAAATGTCGTAACTTCTCCATGACGCCATGTGTAACTTTACCCTCCAAGGCCGAGCACTAGAAATAGTTCTTTAAAATCATACTCCCCGAGACCGAATCAAAAAATAATTACGTTTAAAAAGCATACTCTTCAAAACCAAAGTGCTATAATTAATACATTTTATTTTATACTCATCTTTAACCAAATCTACTAATGCTAATAGTATAATGTATGGATTTAAATTATGCTATCAAAGATCAAGCGCCGTGATGAATAAGTTTATATACTCTCAATGGCCAAGTAACATAATGAAGGCATCATGCTCTCCAAGATAATAACTATAAGGCAATAATTTAATGATAATAAAATCTCATATCAAAGTCCACATCTCATCAGACGAAGAACTAAACATGAATATTTGATATCGTTACAATACTTGATATCGTTACAATACTTGATATCGTTATAATACTTGATATCGTTACAATACTTGATATCGTTACAATACTTGATATCGTTACAATACTTGATATCGTTACAATACTTGATATCGTTACAATACTTGATATCGTTACAATACTTGATATCGTTACAATACTTGATATCGTTACAATACTTGATATCTTTACAATATTTGATATCATTACAATACTTGATATCGTTACAATTCTTGATATCGTTACAATACTTGATATCGTTACAATTCTTGATATCGTTACAATACTTGATATCATTACAATAATTGATATCGTTACAATACTTGATATCGTTACAATAATTGATATCGTTACAATACTTGATATCGTTACAATAATTGATACCGTTACCATACTTGATATCGTTACATCCACCTTTGCATAATTATAATGGCTTCCGTGTACATCTTGTACCAGACGCTGTATCATTAGTTGTGCGTACTTGGAAGTAGATTAAGATTGTTAACTAGAGCTAAATAAACAGAGAGGATCAATTCTTCCATTCCAAAGATTGTAACTTTTCATGAGAATGTTTCAATGTATACTGAAGATAGGTTCTGACGTTTAGAGAAACGGTTCTGTTCGGGGGAGGGGGTGGGGAGCTGAAGGGATTATGTGCAATGTACAGAAAGGAATAATATTTTTTAAACATTATTTATTGAACTAAATCAAAAGAATAGATTAGGCAGTATGGGGGGGGGAAGGGGGGGCAAAGAGAGAAAGTACTGCCTTCCATGATCCGATCGAGCTGAAATTTGGCACACGGACCCGTCTCACCTAAACATGCATCGTATCAAAATTTCAGATCGATCGAACGTACCGTAATTAAATTAATGCATTTTTAAGTTTATCCTTATATAACGTATGTAATTCAAATTCACGGTTTGTTATTGTTTTTTTCCCACGTGAGAGTTTGAGTTGACGCGTTGACGCGACCCATCGAAGTACCAGCGTGCTTTTGTTTAAATTTTACGTGTCATGATGAGCTCGCCCCCCCCCCTAGGGTTATGAAGCAAAGTTGAGTTAAGACAGATTCAGTCTGTAAATGTTTGTAGCGTTTGAAAATAATCAATACTGTTAGTTATGTCTCATATATAAGAGATTTATAGTCAAAAACTTTGTTTTTACGGGTTTGTTTTATTAAATCCCTTATATTAACCTCACCGCCGTCTCTGTCTGTCGTCATCTCTCTCTCTCTGTCTGTCTTGGGTGGGCGGGCGGGCGGAAAAACAAAAGTAAAAAATGACCCACTTTCCGTGATCCGATCGAGCTGAAATTTGGTACACGGACCCGTCTTACCTAACATTGCATCGTATCAAAATTTTAGATCGATCAAACGTACCGTAATTAAATTAATGCATTTTTAGCATTATGCTTATATAACGTATGTAAATCAAATTCACTGTTTGTTATTGTTTTTTCCCACGTGAGAGTTTGAGTTGACGCGTTGACGCGACCCATTGAAGCACCGGCGTGCTTTTGTTTACATTTTACGTGTCACGCTGAGCTCGGTCAAGCGATCGGTGACCAGACTTCGGGTTGTGAAGCAAAGTTGAGTTAAGACAGATTCAGTCTGTAAATGTTTGTCACGTTTGAAAATAATCAATACTGTTAGTTATGTCTCATATATAAGGGATTTATAGTCAAAAACTTTGTTTTTACGGGTTTGTTTTATTAAATCCCTTATATTAACTTAGAAATATTTCTCTCTCTCTCTCTCTCTCTCTCTCTCTCTCTCTCTCTGTCTGTCGTCATCTCTTCGTACGTCCGGCGGAAAAACAAAAGTAAAAAATGAACCACTTCCCGTGATGCCATCGAGCTGAAATTTGACAAATAGGCTCGTGTCACCTAACAATGCATCGTATCAAAATTTCAGATCAATCGAAGGTACCTTAATTAAATTAATGCATTTTTAGTTTATCTATATAAACTATATTTAGCGGTCGCTATTGTTTACATTTTACGGGTCACTTGACTTCCCGTCAGCCATAGTTGAACACATCTCGTGTTTTATCCAGGTGTACCGGCGTGCTTTTGTTTACATTGTACGTGTCACGCTGAGCTCGGTCCAGCGATCGGTGACCAGATCTTTCACCTCTCCGACCCGCCCCCCCAGGGGTTATAAAGCGTTGGAAAGTTAAGACGGATTCAGTCTGTAAATATTTGTCGCGTTTGAAAATAATCAATGCTTTTAGTTATGTAAGGGATTTATAGTAAAAAACTTTGTTTTTACGGGTTTGTTTTATTTACATCGTTCCCTTTTCCAAAATTAAAATATCAGCGAAAACAATGACGTCATATAATTTTTTTTACAGTGCATATTTAATTTGCACACCTTTTGATGCATTGGTGCAGTAATTTGGTGCGCTGCTTTCTAAAATTAGTATCTGTTGCACACGCAGCTTCTTGTTGCCTCGCAGGGTCCGACCACGAAGAGAATTATATATATAGACAGCTTTTATGGGGGGTAGGGGGGCGCAAAGCTTTGTGACGTCATATTGGAGAGGGTGTCTAAGTTTTTGTGACGACGCGTGACGAGGGGGGAGAGGAAGTGAAAAATCGGCCAAAATCGCATGACGTCATTTATGGACGGCCCCAAAACTGTATTTTTAACACATATCTATCCCAGTTTAATGACCATTGAGAATAAAATGTCCATCGTCTACGACAATCATTGCAGCGAGTTTGTGAAAATGGAATTATTCCTTTATCTTCTTCGCGGATTTAATCTCCATGCAAGTGATACTCAAGATTGTTTACGTGGCGTTCAAGCAACACAAAATTCTTTTCTCGAATACGTCTTTTGTTTGAATAGACAATTCTTGCAGCAGCTCTTCAAGCGCACACTTCGTCTATGATTGGGTGTTGTGTAAATAGTTGGATGACGTCAGCAGGAGTTTAACTCTGAGCACTTAGCGCAGAGGAATTTTAAAATAGATTTCTAGATTATCTTTTTTTTCCTCTGTATTTGGTTTTAAACATTATTTTCCCTGCTGGATTTTTGGGGGAGGTCGGAAAGATTACTACTCACATTTCCTAATTTAATTCTTGCACGGACTTTTTAAAAGCTAATCAAAGAAATGAAATAATGAGTGAAAACTGTTTTGTTCCCCTAAAGATGGCACTTACTTAAAAAAAAATATTTTTAAATCGATTTTCTTTTAAAATAATGTTGGCAAAACCTACATTCTGACTGAAGGTATTGATTGGCTAAATCTTAAATTTTAAATTTTCTTATAAACAAACAAGGTGGCATTCTTAGAGATCAGTTTTCTACTTTTCAAAATAGAAAATGCTCCCACTGTCGACACCAATTAGCATTTCGTTTTATGTGGCTGGAATGTTTAGTTTAAGTACGGTAAACACCTGATTTGTCGTGTTTGTTAGTGTAGAAAAGTTGTGTTAGCATTAAACAATATAATTTGCAATGTCACGTCTGTAGTGTCTGTCCATGATGTTACTAATTTTAGAAAGCAGCGCACCAAATTACTGCACCAATGCATCAAAAGGTGTGCAAATTAAAGATACGCTGTAAAAATTATTATACGACGTCATTGTTTTAGCTCATATTTTAACTTTGGAAAAGGGAACAATGTAAAAAGAGAATTTGATGATGGTTAATTATAAAATCAAAAAACAAAGGGGGCGCCGTAGGCGCCCTACAACTCCTATTAAAAAATACTTTGTGCGCTTTTCAGGAAGTTTAATATTTCGTATTTATCAAACAAGGACAGGTTAGTTGGGCTTTTGAAAAAGGTGCAAAAGTGCATTTTTTCAAAATAAATAGATTTCAGCTGAAAACTTCCGTCATTTTTGACGGGTCATATATAATTTTACCCTCAATTATCCTGCCGTAACGCTGAGGGACATCACTCTGCTTTTTTTAAAATTGAAAATATAGACTTAAAAATCACAATAATTTTGGTTTCCAGATTAACATTAACCAAACAACGCATGAACCTTTGACGTCAGCATTTATGTTGTAAACAGTGCTGACTGACTCAAAGAGTTATATTTTGGTGCATTAATTTGGTGCGCTGCTTTCTAAAATTTCTCCCCGTAAAAAGGTGTTATATGACGTCATTGTTTTAGCTCATATTTTAATTTTCGAAAAGGGAACGATTTAGAAAGAGGATTTGAGGACAAGGATAAGTTAGTTGGGTTTTCGAAAAAGTTGGACGCGTAGGCGCCACGTCGCCGCAGCACAACCTAGTATTATATATTGTAAACCCGCAATAAGTTGTGGAAACCTACAGAAGTACCTTTTAAGCCATATTATGAAAATAAGAGTTAGGTGTGCAAGTTGGACTAGCATGGATAATAAGAGTTAGGAGTGCAAGTTGGACTAGCATGGACAATAAGAGTTAGGTGTGCAAGTTGGACTAGCATTGACAATAAGAGTTAGGTGTGCAAGTTGGACTAGCATTGACAATAAGAGTTAGGTGTGCAAGTTGGACTAGCATTGACAATAAGAGTTAGGAGTGCAAGTTGGACTAGCATTGACAATAAGAGTTAGGTGTGCAAGTTGGACTAGTATTGACAATAAGAGTTAGGTGTGCAAGTTGGACTAGCATGGACAATAAGAGTTAGGTGTGACAGTTGGACTAGCATGGACAATAAGAGTTAGGTTTGCAAGTTGGACTAGCATTGACAATAAGAGTTAGGTGTGCAAGTTGGACTAGCATGGACAATAAGAGTTAGGTGTGACAGTTGGACTAGCATGGACAATAAGAGTTAGGTTTGCAAGTTGGACTAGCATGGACAATAAGAGTTAGGTGTGCAAGTTGGACTAGCATGGACAATAAGAGTTAGGTTTGCAAGTTGGACTAGCATGGACAATAAGAGTTAGGTTTGCAAGTTGGACTAGCATGGACAATAAGAGTTAGGTTTGCAAGTTGGACTAGCATGGACAATAAGAGTTAGGTTTGCAAGTTGGACTAGCATTGACAATAAGCACTATACACCATCATCATCATGTAAAAATGTCGTTTATAAATATCCAATTTTTCTCGGTCACTGATTCGTATCCTGTATCTGTAGTTTAGATGTTAACATTAAAATTCGCCACTACATCATGTTAAGCATCTCTCATTCTGCGTTAAAACTAAGACCACTTGTCTTAGAGCAATGCTCACACCACCACCACCTCCACCAAACACTAAGACCACTTGTCTTAGAGCAATGCTCACACCACCTCCACCAAAAACTAAGACAACTTGTCTTAGAGCAATGCTGACACCACCACCACCCCCAAACCCCACTCGATTGCTGTTTTTGTCTATTCCTCTTCCGGGTCCACAGTACTCATTTGAATGCGAAAATGAGAAAACAGAATCTTGGAGTGGGGGATAATCTAGTACTCAGTGAACAACAGCGGTCGTCTATTCCCTGTGAGGTGGTCAAATTAAAATTGGTTTCCAGTGAGGTGGTCAATTGGAAGTCGATCCTCAGTAATCTAGTTAGATAAAAGTAAGTTCTCAGTGGTCTAGTTAGATGAAAGTACGTTCTCAGTGGTCTAGTTAGATGAAAGTACGTTCTCAGTGGTCTAGTTAGTTGAAAGTAAGTTCTCAGTGGTCTAGTTAGATGAAAGTACGTTCTCAGTGGTCTAGTTAGATGAAAGTACGTTCTCAGTGGTCTAGTTAGTTGAAAGTAAGTTCTCAGTGGTCTAGTTAGATGAAAGTACGTTCTCAGTGGTCTAGTTAGATGAAAGTACGTTCTCAGTGGTCTAGTTAGATGAAAGTACGTTCTCAGTGGTCTAGTTAGTTGAAAGTAAGTTCTCAGTGGTCTAGTTAGTTGAAAGTAAGTTCTCAGTGGTCTAGTAGGTTGAAAGTAAGTTCTCAGTGGTCTAGTTAGTTGAAAGTAAGTTCTCAGTGGTCTAGTTAGATGAAAGTACGTTCTCAGTGGTCTAGTTAGTTGAAAGTAAGTTCTCAGTGGTCTAGTTAGTTGAAAGTAAGTTCTCAGTGATCTAGTTAGATGAAAGTAAGTTCTCAGTGGTCTAGTTAGATGAAAGTAAGTTCTCAGTGGTCTAGTTAGATGAAAGTAAGTTCTCAGTGATCTAGTTAGTTGAAAGTAAGTTCTCAGTGGTCTAGTTAGATGAAAAAACGTTCTCAGTGGTCTAGTTAGATGAAAGTACGTTCTCAGTGGTCTAGTTAGTTGAAAGTACGTTCTCAGTGGTCTAGTTAGATGAAAGTAAGTTCTCAGTGGTCTAGTAAGATGAAAGTAAGTTCTCAGTGGTCTAGTTAGATGAAAGTAAGTTCTCAGTGGTCTAGTTAGATGAAAGTGAGTTCTCAGTGGTCTAGTTAGATGAAAGTAAGTTCTCAGTGGTCTAGTTAGTTGAAAGTAAGTTCTCAGTGGTCTAGTTAGATGAAAGTAAGTACGTTCTCAGTGGTCTAGTTGGGTGAAAGTAAGTACGTTCTCAGTGATCTAGTTAGTTGAAAGTAAGTTCTCAGTGGTCTAGTTAGATGAAAGTAAGTTCTCAGTGATCTAGTTAGATGAAAGTACGTTCTCAGTGGTCTAGTTAGATGAAAGTACGTTCTCAGTGGTCTAGTTAGATGAAAGTAAGTTCTCAGTGGTCTAGTTAGATGAAAGTACGTTCTCAGTGATCTAGTTAGTTGAAAGTAAGTTCTCAGTGGTCTAATTAGATGAAAGTACGTTCTCAATGGTCTAGTTAGTTGAAAGTAAGTTCTCAGTGGTCTAGTTAGATGAAAGTAAGTTCTCAGTGGTCTAGTTAGATGAAAGTAAGTACGTTCTCAGTGGTCTAGTTGGATGAAAGTAAGTACGTTCTCAGTGATCTAGTTAGTTGAAAGTAAGTTCTCAGTGGTCTAGTTAGATGAAAGTAAGTTCTCAGTTATCTAGTTACTTGAAAGTAAGTTCTCAGTGGTCTAGTTAGATGAAAGTACGTTCTTAGTGGTCTTGTTAGATGAAAGTAATTTCTCAGTGATCTAGTTAGTAGAAAGTAAGTTCTCAGTGTTCTAGTTAGATGAAAGTAAGTTCTCAGTGGTCTAGTTAGATGAAAGTAAGTTCTCAGTGGTCTAGTTAGATGAAAGTAAGTTCTCAGTGGTCTAGTTAGATGAAAGTACGTTCTCAGTGGTCTAGTTGGATGAAAGTAAGTACGTTCTCAGTGGTCTAGTTGGATGAAAGTAAGTACGTTCTCAGTGGTCTAGTTGGATGAAAGTAATTACGTTCTCAATGGTCTAGTTAGATGAAAGTAAGTTCTCAGTGGTCTAGTTAGATGAAAGTAAATTCTAAGTGGTCTAGTTAGATGAAAAAAAGTACGTTCTCAGTGTTCTAGTTGGATGAAAGTAAGTACGTTCTCAGTGGTCTAGTTGGATGAAAGTAAGTACGTTCTCAGTGGTCTAGTTAGATGAAAGTAAGTACGTTCTCAGTGGTCTAGTTGGATGAAAGTAATTACTTTCTCAGTGGTCTAGTAAGATGAAAGTAAGTTCTCATTGATCTAGTTAGATGAAAGTAAGTTCTCAGTGATCTAGTTAGATGAAAGTAAGTTCTCAGTGGTCTAGTTAGATTTAAGTAAGTTCTCAGTAGTCTAGTTAGATGAAAGTACGTTCTCAGTGGTCTAGTTAGTTGAAAGTAAGTTCTCAGTGGTCTTGTTAGTTGAAAGTGAGTTCTCAGTGTTCTAGTTAGATGAAAGTAAGTTCTCAGTGGTCTAGTTAGTTGAAAGTGAGTTCTCAGTGTTCTAGTTAGATGAAAGTAAGTTCTCAGTGGTCTAGTTAGTTGAAAGTGAGTTCTCAGTGTTCTAGTTAGATGAAAGTAAGTTCTCAGTGTTCTAGTTAGATGAAAGTAAGTTCTCAGTGGTCTAGTTAGATGAAAGAAAGTTCTCAGTGGTCTAGTTAGTTGAAAGTGAGTTCTCAGTGATCTAGTTAGATGAAAGTACGTTCTCAGTGGTCTAGTTAGATTAAAGTAAGTTCTCAGTGATCTAGTTAGATGAAAGTAAGTTCTCAGTGGTCTAGTTAGATGAAAGTACGTTCTCAGTGATCTAGTTAGATGAAAGTAAGTTCTCAGTGATCTAGTTAGTTGAAAGTAAGTTCTCAGTGTTCTAGTTAGATGAAAGTACGTACGTTCTCAGTGGTCTAGTTAGTTGAAAGTAAGTTCTCAGTGGTCTAGTTAGATGAAAGTAAGTTCTCAGTGATCTAGTTAGATGAAAGTACGTTCTCAGTGATCTAGTTAGATGAAAGTACGTTCTCAGTGATCTAGTTAGATGAAAGTACGTTCTCAGTGATCTAGTTAGATGAAAGTACGTTCTCAGTGATCTAGTTAGATGAAAGTAAGTTCTCAGTGATCTAGTTAGTTGAAAGTGAGTTCTCAGTGTTCTAGTTAGATGAAAGTACGTTCTCAGTGATCTAGTTAGATGAAAGTAAGTTCTCAGTGATCTAGTTAGTTGAAAGTGAGTTCTCAGTGTTCTAGTTAGATGAAAGTACGTACGTTCTCAGTGGTCTAGTTAGATGAAAGTAAGTTCTCAGTGATCTAGTTAGATGAAAGTAAGTTCTCAGTGGTCTAGTTAGATGAAAGTACGTTCTCAGTGATCTAGTTAGATGAAAGTAAGTTCTCAGTGATCTAGTTAGTTGAAAGTGAGTTCTCAGTGTTCTAGTTAGATGAAAGTACGTACGTTCTCAGTGGTCTAGTTAGTTGAAAGTAAGTTCTCAGTGGTCTAGTTAGATGAAAGTAAGTTCTCAGTGATCTAGTTAGATGAAAGTACGTTCTCAGTGATCTAGTTAGATGAAAGTACGTTCTCAGTGATCTAGTTAGATGAAAGTACGTTCTCAGTGATCTAGTTAGATGAAAGTACGTACGTTCTCAGTGGTCTAGTTAGTTGAAAGTAAGTTCTCAGTGGTCTAGTTAGATAAAAGTAAGTTCTCAGTGGTCTAGTTAGTTGAAAGTAAGTTCTCAGTGTTCTAGTTAGATGAAAGTGAGTTCTCAGTGTTCTAGTTAGATGAAAGTACGTACGTTCTCAGTGGTCTAGTTAGTTGAAAGTAAGTTCTCAGTGGTCTAGTTAGATGAAAGTAAGTTCTCAGTGGTCTAGTTAGATGAAAGTAAGTTCTCAGTGGTCTAGTTAGATGAAAGTAAGTTCTCAGTGGTCTAGTTAGATGAAAGTAAGTTCTCAGTGGTCTAGTTAGTTGAAAGTAAGTTCTCAGTGTTCTAGTTAGATGAAAGTACGTACGTTCTCAGTGGTCTAGTTAGTTGAAAGTAAGTTCTCAGTGGTCTAGTTAGTTGAAAGTAAGTTCTCAGTGGTCTAGTTAGATGAAAGTAAGTTCTCAGTGGTCTAGTTAGATGAAAGTACGTACGTTCTCAGTGGTCTAGTTAGATGAAAGTAAGTTCTCAGTGGTCTAGTTAGATGAAAGTACGTACGTTCTCAGTGATCTAGTTAGTTGAAAGTGAGTTCTCAGTGATCTAGTTAGATAAAAGTACGTTCTCAGTGATCTAGTTAGATGAAAGTACGTTCTCAGTGATCTAGTTAGATGAAAGTACGTTCTCAGTGGTCTAGTTAGATGAAAGTAAGTTCTCAGTGGTCTAGTTAGATGAAAGTAAGTTCTCAGTGTTCTAGTTAGATGAAAGTAAGTACGTTCTCAGTGGTCTAGTTGGATGAAAGTAAGTTCTCAGTGGTCTAGTTAGTTGAAAGTGAGTTCTCAGTGTTCTAGTTAGATGAAAGTACGTACGTTCTCAGTGGTCTAGTTAGTTGAAAGTAAGTTCTCAGTGGTCTAGGTAGATGAAAGTAAGTTCTCAGTGGTCTAGTTAGATGAAAGTAAGTTCTCAGTGGTCTAGTTAGATGAAAGTAAGTTCTCAGTGGTCTAGTTAGATGAAAGTAAGTTCTCAGTGTTCTAGTTAGATGAAAGTAAGTACGTTCTCAGTGGTCTAGTTGGATGAAAGTAAGTTCTCAGTGTTCTAGTTAGATGAAAGTAAGTACGTTCTCAGTGGTCTAGGTAGATGAAAGTAAGTTCTCAGTGGTCTAGTTAGATGAAAGTACGTTCTCAGTGGTCTAGTTAGATGAAAGTACGTTCTCAGCGATCTAGTTAGATGAAAGTACGTACGTTCTCAGTGGTCTAGTTAGATGAAAGTACGTACGTTCTCAGTGGTCTAGTTAGATGAAAGTACGTTCTCAGTGGTCTAGTTAGATGAAAGTACGTTCTCAGTGGTCTAGTTAGATGAAAGTACGTTCTCAGTGATCTAGTTAGATGAAAGTACGTTCTCAGTGGTCTAGTTAGATGAAAGTACGTTCTCAGTGATCTAGTTAGATGAAAGTACGTTTTCAGTGATCTAGTTAGATGAAAGTACGTTCTCAGTGATCTAGTTAGATGAAAGTACGTTCTCAGTGATCTAGTTAGATGAAAGTACGTACGTTCTCAGTGGTCTAGTTAGATGAAAGTAAGTTCTCAGTGGTCTAGTTAGATGAAAGTACGTTCTCAGTGATCTAGTTAGATGAAAGTACGTTCTCAGTGGTCTAGTTAGATGAAAGTACGTTCTCAGTGGTCTAGTTAGATTTAGATGAAGGTAGATTCGTGGTTGTCTAGTTAGTTGAAAGTAAGTTCTCAGTGGTCTAGTTAGTTGAAAGTAAGTTCTCAGTGGTCTAGTTAGATGAAAGTACGTACGTTCTCAGTGATCTAGTTAGATGAAAGTACGTTCTCAGTGATCTAGTTAGTTGAAAGTAAGTTCTCAGTGGTCTAGTTAGATTTAGATGAAGGTAAATTCTTCGTTGTCTAGTTAGTTGAAAGTAAGTTCTCAGTGGTCAAGTTAGTTGAAAGTAAGTTCTCAGTGGTCTAGTTAGATTTAGATGAAGGTAAATTCGTGGTTGTCTAGTTAGTTGAAAGTAAGTTCTCAGTGGTCTAGTTAGTTGAAAGTAAGTTCTCAGTGGTCTTGTTAGTTGAAAGTAAGTTCTCAGTGATCTAGTTAGATGAAAGTACGTTCTCAGTGATCTAGTTAGATGAAAGTACGTTCTCAGTGATCTAGTTAGATGAAAGTACGTTCTCAGTGATCTAGTTAGATGAAAGTACGTTCTCAGTGATCTAGTTAGATGAAAGTACGTACGTTCTCAGTGGTCTAGTTAGATGAAAGTACGTTCTCAGTGATCTAGTTAGATGAAAGTACGTTCTCAGTGATCTAGTTAGATGAAAGTACGTACGTTCTCAGTGGTCTAGTTAGTTGAAAGTACGTTCTCAGTTATCTAGTTAGATGAAAGTACGTTCTCAGTGGTCTAGTTAGATGAAAGTACGTTCTCAGTGGTCTAGTTAGATGAAAGTACGTTCTCAGTGGACTAGTTAGATGAAAGTACGTTCTCAGTTATCTAGTTAGATGAAAGTACGTTCTCAGTGGTCTAGTTAGATGAAAGTACGTTCTCAGTGGTCTAGTTAGATGAAAGTACGTTCTCAGTGATCTAGTTAGATGAAAGTACGTTTTCAGTGATCTAGTTAGATGAAAGTAAGTTCTCAGTGGTCTAGTTAGATGAAAGTACGTTCTCAGTGATCTAGTTAGATGAAAGTACGTTCTCAGTGATCTAGTTAGATGAAAGTATGTACGTTCTCAGTGGTCTAGTTAGATGAAAGTACGTACGTTCTCAGTGGTCTAGTTAGATGAAAGTAAGTTCTCAGTGATCTAGTTAGATGAAAGTACGTTCTCAGTGATCTAGTTAGATGAAAGTACGTTCTCAGTGATCTAGTTAGATGAAAGTACGTACGTTCTCAGTGGTCTAGTTAGATGAAAGTACGTACGTTCTCAGTGGTCTAGTTAGATGAAAGTAAGTTCTCAGTGATCTAGTTAGATGAAAGTACGTTCTCAGTGATCTAGTTAGATGAAAGTACGTTCTCAGTGATCTAGTTAGATGAAAGTACGTACGTTCTCAGTGGTCTAGTTAGATGAAAGTACGTTCTCAGTGATCTAGTTAGATGAAAGTACGTTCTCAGTGATCTAGTTAGATGAAAGTACGTACGTTCTCAGTGGTCTAGTTAGATGAAAGTACGTTCTCAGTTATCTAGTAAGATGAAAGTACGTTCTCAGTGATCTAGTTAGATGAAAGTACGTTCTCAGTGATCTAGTTAGATGAAAGTACGTACGTTCTCAGTGGTCTAGTTAGATGAAAGTACGTTCTCAGTTATCTAGTTAGATGAAAGTACGTTCTCAGTGATCTAGTTAGATGAAAGTACGTTCTCAGTGATCTAGTTTGATGAAAGTACGTTCTCAGTGATCTAGTTAGATGAAAGTACGTACGTTCTCAGTGGTCTAGTTAGATGAAAGTACGTTCTCAGTGATCTAGTTAGATGAAAGTACGTTCTCAGTGATCTAGTTAGATGAAAGTACGTACGTTCTCAGTGGTCTAGTTAGATGAAAGTACGTTCTCAGTTATCTAGTTAGATGAAAGTACGTTCTCAGTGATCTAGTTAGATGAAAGTACGTACGTTCTCAGTGGTCTAGTTAGATGAAAGTACGTTCTCAGTGATCTAGTTAGATGAAAGTACGTTCTCAGTGATCTAGTTAGATGAAAGTAAGTTCTCAGTGATCTAGTTAGATGAAAGTACGTTCTCAGTGGTCTAGTTAGTTGAAAGTAAGTTCTCAGTGGTCTAGTTAGTTGAAAGTAAGTTCTCAGTGGTCTAGTTAGTTGAAAGTACGTTCTCAGTGATCTAGTTAGATGAAAGTACGTACGTTCTCAGTGGTCTAGTTAGATGAAAGTAAGTTCTCAGTGGTCTAGTTAGATGAAAGTACGTTCTCAGTTATCTAGTTAGATGAAAGTACGTTCTCAGTGGTCTAGTTAGATGAAAGTACGTACGTTCTCAGTGGTCAAGTTAGATGAAAGTACGTACGTTCTCAGTGGTCTAGTTAGATGAAAGTACGTACGTTCTCAGTGGTCTAGTTAGATGAAAGTACGTACGTTCTCAGTGGTCTAGTTAGATGAAAGTAAGTTCTCAGTTATCTAGTTAGATGAAAGTAAGTTCTCAGTGGTCTAGTTAGTTGAAAGTACGTTCTCAGTGGTCTAGTTAGATGAAAGTAAGTTCTCAGTGGTCTAGTTAGATGAAAGTACGTTCTCAGTTATCTAGTTAGATGAAAGTACGTTCTCAGTGGTCTAGTTAGATGAAAGTACGTTCTCAGTGGTCTAGTTAGATGAAAGTACGTTTTCAGTGATCTAGTTAGATGAAAGTAAGTTCTCAGTGATCTAGTTAGATGAAAGTACGTTCTCAGTGATCTAGTTAGATGAAAGTACGTTCTCAGTGATCTAGTTAGATGAAAGTACGTTCTCAGTGATCTAGTTAGATGAAAGTACGTTCTCAGTGATCTAGTTAGATGAAAGTAAGTTCTCAGTGGTCTAGTTAGATGAAAGTACGTTCTCAGTGATCTAGTTAGATGAAAGTACGTTCTCAGTGGTCTAGTTAGTTGAAAGTAAGTTCTCAGTGGTCTAGTTAGTTGAAAGTAAGTTCTCAGTGGTCTAGTTAGATTTAGATGAAGGTAAATTCTTGGTTGTCTAGTTAGTTGAAAGTAAATTCTCAGTGGTCTAGTTAGTTGAAAGTAAGTTCTCAGTGGTCTAGTTAGATGAAAGTAAGTTCTCAGTGGTCTAGTTAGATGAAAGTAAGTTCTCAGTGGTCTAGTTAGATGAAAGTACGTTCTCAGTGGTCTAGTTGGATGAAAGTAAGTACGTTCTCAGTGGTCTAGTTGGATGAAAGTAAGTACGTTCTCAGTGGTCTAGTTGGATGAAAGTAATTACGTTCTCAATGGTCTAGTTAGATGAAAGTAAGTTCTCAGTGGTCTAGTTAGATGAAAGTAAATTCTAAGTGGTCTAGTTAGATGAAAAAAAGTACGTTCTCAGTGTTCTAGTTGGATGAAAGTAAGTACGTTCTCAGTGGTCTAGTTGGATGAAAGTAAGTACGTTCTCAGTGGTCTAGTTAGATGAAAGTAAGTACGTTCTCAGTGGTCTAGTTGGATGAAAGTAATTACTTTCTCAGTGGTCTAGTAAGATGAAAGTAAGTTCTCATTGATCTAGTTAGATGAAAGTAAGTTCTCAGTGATCTAGTTAGATGAAAGTAAGTTCTCAGTGGTCTAGTTAGATTTAAGTAAGTTCTCAGTAGTCTAGTTAGATGAAAGTACGTTCTCAGTGGTCTAGTTAGTTGAAAGTAAGTTCTCAGTGGTCTTGTTAGTTGAAAGTGAGTTCTCAGTGTTCTAGTTAGATGAAAGTAAGTTCTCAGTGGTCTAGTTAGTTGAAAGTGAGTTCTCAGTGTTCTAGTTAGATGAAAGTAAGTTCTCAGTGGTCTAGTTAGTTGAAAGTGAGTTCTCAGTGTTCTAGTTAGATGAAAGTAAGTTCTCAGTGTTCTAGTTAGATGAAAGTAAGTTCTCAGTGGTCTAGTTAGATGAAAGAAAGTTCTCAGTGGTCTAGTTAGTTGAAAGTGAGTTCTC
This sequence comes from Ampullaceana balthica, assembly GCA_944989445.1. Taxonomy (NCBI): domain Eukaryota; kingdom Metazoa; phylum Mollusca; class Gastropoda; family Lymnaeidae; genus Ampullaceana; species Ampullaceana balthica. Next base: position 714,539 of record CALYLW010000088.1, read on the forward strand.
AGTGATCTAGTTAGATGAAAGTACGTTCTCAGTGGTCTAGTTAGATTAAAGTAAGTTCTCAGTGATCTAGTTAGATGAAAGTAAGTTCTCAGTGGTCTAGTTAGATGAAAGTACGTTCTCAGTGATCTAGTTAGATGAAAGTAAGTTCTCAGTGATCTAGTTAGTTGAAAGTAAGTTCTCAGTGTTCTAGTTAGATGAAAGTACGTACGTTCTCAGTGGTCTAGTTAGTTGAAAGTAAGTTCTCAGTGGTCTAGTTAGATGAAAGTAAGTTCTCAGTGATCTAGTTAGATGAAAGTACGTTCTCAGTGATCTAGTTAGATGAAAGTACGTTCTCAGTGATCTAGTTAGATGAAAGTACGTTCTCAGTGATCTAGTTAGATGAAAGTACGTTCTCAGTGATCTAGTTAGATGAAAGTAAGTTCTCAGTGATCTAGTTAGTTGAAAGTGAGTTCTCAGTGTTCTAGTTAGATGAAAGTACGTTCTCAGTGATCTAGTTAGATGAAAGTAAGTTCTCAGTGATCTAGTTAGTTGAAAGTGAGTTCTCAGTGTTCTAGTTAGATGAAAGTACGTACGTTCTCAGTGGTCTAGTTAGATGAAAGTAAGTTCTCAGTGATCTAGTTAGATGAAAGTAAGTTCTCAGTGGTCTAGTTAGATGAAAGTACGTTCTCAGTGATCTAGTTAGATGAAAGTAAGTTCTCAGTGATCTAGTTAGTTGAAAGTGAGTTCTCAGTGTTCTAGTTAGATGAAAGTACGTACGTTCTCAGTGGTCTAGTTAGTTGAAAGTAAGTTCTCAGTGGTCTAGTTAGATGAAAGTAAGTTCTCAGTGATCTAGTTAGATGAAAGTACGTTCTCAGTGATCTAGTTAGATGAAAGTACGTTCTCAGTGATCTAGTTAGATGAAAGTACGTTCTCAGTGATCTAGTTAGATGAAAGTACGTACGTTCTCAGTGGTCTAGTTAGTTGAAAGTAAGTTCTCAGTGGTCTAGTTAGATAAAAGTAAGTTCTCAGTGGTCTAGTTAGTTGAAAGTAAGTTCTCAGTGTTCTAGTTAGATGAAAGTGAGTTCTCAGTGTTCTAGTTAGATGAAAGTACGTACGTTCTCAGTGGTCTAGTTAGTTGAAAGTAAGTTCTCAGTGGTCTAGTTAGATGAAAGTAAGTTCTCAGTGGTCTAGTTAGATGAAAGTAAGTTCTCAGTGGTCTAGTTAGATGAAAGTAAGTTCTCAGTGGTCTAGTTAGATGAAAGTAAGTTCTCAGTGGTCTAGTTAGTTGAAAGTAAGTTCTCAGTGTTCTAGTTAGATGAAAGTACGTACGTTCTCAGTGGTCTAGTTAGTTGAAAGTAAGTTCTCAGTGGTCTAGTTAGTTGAAAGTAAGTTCTCAGTGGTCTAGTTAGATGAAAGTAAGTTCTCAGTGGTCTAGTTAGATGAAAGTACGTACGTTCTCAGTGGTCTAGTTAGATGAAAGTAAGTTCTCAGTGGTCTAGTTAGATGAAAGTACGTACGTTCTCAGTGATCTAGTTAGTTGAAAGTGAGTTCTCAGTGATCTAGTTAGATAAAAGTACGTTCTCAGTGATCTAGTTAGATGAAAGTACGTTCTCAGTGATCTAGTTAGATGAAAGTACGTTCTCAGTGGTCTAGTTAGATGAAAGTAAGTTCTCAGTGGTCTAGTTAGATGAAAGTAAGTTCTCAGTGTTCTAGTTAGATGAAAGTAAGTACGTTCTCAGTGGTCTAGTTGGATGAAAGTAAGTTCTCAGTGGTCTAGTTAGTTGAAAGTGAGTTCTCAGTGTTCTAGTTAGATGAAAGTACGTACGTTCTCAGTGGTCTAGTTAGTTGAAAGTAAGTTCTCAGTGGTCTAGGTAGATGAAAGTAAGTTCTCAGTGGTCTAGTTAGATGAAAGTAAGTTCTCAGTGGTCTAGTTAGATGAAAGTAAGTTCTCAGTGTTCTAGTTAGATGAAAGTAAGTACGTTCTCAGTGGTCTAGTTGGATGAAAGTAAGTTCTCAGTGTTCTAGTTAGATGAAAGTAAGTACGTTCTCAGTGGTCTAGGTAGATGAAAGTAAGTTCTCAGTGGTCTAGTTAGATGAAAGTACGTTCTCAGTGGTCTAGTTAGATGAAAGTACGTTCTCAGTGATCTAGTTAGATGAAAGTACGTACGTTCTCAGTGGTCTAGTTAGATGAAAGTACGTACGTTCTCAGTGGTCTAGTTAGATGAAAGTACGTTCTCAGTGGTCTAGTTAGATGAAAGTACGTTCTCAGTGGTCTAGTTAGATGAAAGTACGTTCTCAGTGATCTAGTTAGATGAAAGTACGTTCTCAGTGGTCTAGTTAGATGAAAGTACGTTCTCAGTGATCTAGTTAGATGAAAGTACGTTTTCAGTGATCTAGTTAGATGAAAGTACGTTCTCAGTGATCTAGTTAGATGAAAGTACGTTCTCAGTGATCTAGTTAGATGAAAGTACGTACGTTCTCAGTGGTCTAGTTAGATGAAAGTAAGTTCTCAGTGGTCTAGTTAGATGAAAGTACGTTCTCAGTGATCTAGTTAGATGAAAGTACGTTCTCAGTGGTCTAGTTAGATGAAAGTACGTTCTCAGTGGTCTAGTTAGATTTAGATGAAGGTAGATTCGTGGTTGTCTAGTTAGTTGAAAGTAAGTTCTCAGTGGTCTAGTTAGATGAAAGTACGTACGTTCTCAGTGGTCTAGTTAGATGAAAGTAAGTTCTCAGTGGTCTAGTTAGATGAAAGTACGTTCTCAGTGGTCTAGTTAGATGAAAGTACGTACGTTCTCAGTGATCTAGTTAGATGAAAGTACGTTCTCAGTGATCTAGTTAGTTGAAAGTAAGTTCTCAGTGGTCTAGTTAGATTTAGATGAAGGTAAATTCTTCGTTGTCTAGTTAGTTGAAAGTAAGTTCTCAGTGGTCAAGTTAGTTGAAAGTAAGTTCTCAGTGGTCTAGTTAGATTTAGATGAAGGTAAATTCGTGGTTGTCTAGTTAGTTGAAAGTAAGTTCTCAGTGGTCAAGTTAGTTGAAAGTAAGTTCTCAGTGGTCTAGTTAGATTTAGATGAAGGTAAATTCGTGGTTGTCTAGTTAGTTGAAAGTAAGTTCTCAGTGGTCTTGTTAGTTGAAAGTAAGTTCTCAGTGATCTAGTTAGATGAAAGTACGTTCTCAGTGATCTAGTTAGATGAAAGTACGTTCTCAGTGATCTAGTTAGATGAAAGTACGTTCTCAGTGATCTAGTTAGATGAAAGTACGTTCTCAGTGATCTAGTTAGATGAAAGTACGTACGTTCTCAGTGGTCTAGTTAGATGAAAGTACGTTCTCAGTGATCTAGTTAGATGAAAGTACGTTCTCAGTGATCTAGTTAGATGAAAGTACGTACGTTCTCAGTGGTCTAGTTAGTTGAAAGTACGTTCTCAGTTATCTAGTTAGATGAAAGTACGTTCTCAGTGGTCTAGTTAGATGAAAGTACGTTCTCAGTGGTCTAGTTAGATGAAAGTACGTTCTCAGTGGACTAGTTAGATGAAAGTACGTTCTCAGTTATCTAGTTAGATGAAAGTACGTTCTCAGTGGTCTAGTTAGATGAAAGTACGTTCTCAGTGGTCTAGTTAGATGAAAGTACGTTCTCAGTGATCTAGTTAGATGAAAGTACGTTTTCAGTGATCTAGTTAGATGAAAGTAAGTTCTCAGTGGTCTAGTTAGATGAAAGTACGTTCTCAGTGATCTAGTTAGATGAAAGTACGTTCTCAGTGATCTAGTTAGATGAAAGTATGTACGTTCTCAGTGGTCTAGTTAGATGAAAGTACGTACGTTCTCAGTGGTCTAGTTAGATGAAAGTAAGTTCTCAGTGATCTAGTTAGATGAAAGTACGTTCTCAGTGATCTAGTTAGATGAAAGTACGTTCTCAGTGATCTAGTTAGATGAAAGTACGTACGTTCTCAGTGGTCTAGTTAGATGAAAGTACGTACGTTCTCAGTGGTCTAGTTAGATGAAAGTAAGTTCTCAGTGATCTAGTTAGATGAAAGTACGTTCTCAGTGATCTAGTTAGATGAAAGTACGTTCTCAGTGATCTAGTTAGATGAAAGTACGTACGTTCTCAGTGGTCTAGTTAGATGAAAGTACGTTCTCAGTGATCTAGTTAGATGAAAGTACGTTCTCAGTGATCTAGTTAGATGAAAGTACGTACGTTCTCAGTGGTCTAGTTAGATGAAAGTACGTTCTCAGTTATCTAGTAAGATGAAAGTACGTTCTCAGTGATCTAGTTAGATGAAAGTACGTTCTCAGTGATCTAGTTAGATGAAAGTACGTACGTTCTCAGTGGTCTAGTTAGATGAAAGTACGTTCTCAGTTATCTAGTTAGATGAAAGTACGTTCTCAGTGATCTAGTTAGATGAAAGTACGTTCTCAGTGATCTAGTTTGATGAAAGTACGTTCTCAGTGATCTAGTTAGATGAAAGTACGTACGTTCTCAGTGGTCTAGTTAGATGAAAGTACGTTCTCAGTGATCTAGTTAGATGAAAGTACGTTCTCAGTGATCTAGTTAGATGAAAGTACGTACGTTCTCAGTGGTCTAGTTAGATGAAAGTACGTTCTCAGTTATCTAGTTAGATGAAAGTACGTTCTCAGTGATCTAGTTAGATGAAAGTACGTACGTTCTCAGTGGTCTAGTTAGATGAAAGTACGTTCTCAGTGATCTAGTTAGATGAAAGTACGTTCTCAGTGATCTAGTTAGATGAAAGTAAGTTCTCAGTGATCTAGTTAGATGAAAGTACGTTCTCAGTGGTCTAGTTAGTTGAAAGTAAGTTCTCAGTGGTCTAGTTAGTTGAAAGTAAGTTCTCAGTGGTCTAGTTAGTTGAAAGTACGTTCTCAGTGATCTAGTTAGATGAAAGTACGTACGTTCTCAGTGGTCTAGTTAGATGAAAGTAAGTTCTCAGTGGTCTAGTTAGATGAAAGTACGTTCTCAGTTATCTAGTTAGATGAAAGTACGTTCTCAGTGGTCTAGTTAGATGAAAGTACGTACGTTCTCAGTGGTCAAGTTAGATGAAAGTACGTACGTTCTCAGTGTTCTAGTTAGATGAAAGTACGTACGTTCTCAGTGGTCTAGTTAGATGAAAGTACGTACGTTCTCAGTGGTCTAGTTAGATGAAAGTAAGTTCTCAGTTATCTAGTTAGATGAAAGTAAGTTCTCAGTGGTCTAGTTAGTTGAAAGTACGTTCTCAGTGGTCTAGTTAGATGAAAGTAAGTTCTCAGTGGTCTAGTTAGATGAAAGTACGTTCTCAGTGATCTAGTTAGATGAAAGTAAGTTCTCAGTGATCTAGTTAGATGAAAGTACGTTCTCAGTGATCTAGTTAGATGAAAGTACGTTCTCAGTGATCTAGTTAGATGAAAGTACGTTCTCAGTGATCTAGTTAGATGAAAGTACGTTCTCAGTGATCTAGTTAGATGAAAGTAAGTTCTCAGTGGTCTAGTTAGATGAAAGTACGTTCTCAGTGGTCTAGTTAGTTGAAAGTAAGTTCTCAGTGGTCTAGTTAGTTGAAAGTAAGTTCTCAGTGGTCTAGTTAGTTGAAAGTAAGTTCTCAGTGGTCTAGTTAGTTGAAAGTAAGTTCTCAGTGGTCTAGTTAGATTTAGATGAAGGTAAATTCTTGGTTGTCTAGTTAGTTGAAAGTAAGTTCTCAGTGGTCAAGTTAGTTGAAAGTAAGTTCTCAGTGGTCTAGTTAGATTTAGATGAAGGTAAATTCTTGGTTGTCTAGTTAGTTGAAAGTAAGTTCTCAGTGATCTAGTTAGTTGAAAGTAAGTTCTCAGTGGTCTAGTTAGATTTAGATGAAGGTAAATTCTTGGTTGTCTAGTTAGTTGAAAGTAAGTTCTCAGTGGTCAAGTTAGTTGAAAGTAAGTTCTCAGTGGTCTAGTTAGATTTAGATGAAGGTAAATTCGTGGTTGTCTAGTTAGTTGAAAGTAAGTTCTCAGTGGTCTAGTTAGTTGAAAGTAAGTTCTCAGTGGTCTTATTAGTTGAAAGTAAGTTCTCAGTGGACTAGTTAGTTGAAAGTAAGTTCTCAGTGATCTAGTTAGTTGAAAGTAAGTTCTCAGTGGACTAGTTAGATGAAAGTGAGTTCTTGGTGGTCTAGTTAGTTGAAGTAAGTTCTCAGCGGTTTGATTAAAAGAAAGTAAGATACCAGCAGTCTAGTCAGATGAATGAAAGTTCTCCATTAAATAAAAGTTGTTCACTGTTCTGAAAAATATTGTTTTCAATTTTTGGCCCATATATGATTAGTTGATTACCGATATTAGGATTCTCCTTATGTCAATACAAATAAAGAAATAAGAGAATTAGCTATTACTGATTTCAGTGATTGGATTACACCTGTGAGATACATGTTGTATCAACATCAAGAACAGAGGATAATTTATTTAGTATTAGTAAACGATACATTATGTAAGGGGACATTCAGCTGTTTTTATAGCATTACTCAAACCTTAATTGATTGTACAATGGCCAAATATTAAACTACTACAAGTCAGATTACTAAATGTGTACTGTAGGTAAAACAACAACAGCAACACACACATCTTTAAAGGTCCTATGCCAGGCTCGGTGACAGATCTTGAATTACAGTGCGCTAGAACAGATAATCTTTGGGGATTAGAACAGACTTGTGGACGGCGAGGGTGACATCAATCCTCGACACATTAGTTGGTGATGTCCGACCGTTTATATAAAACATTGACATGACCATGTAACTAAAACCAGACGTTTTTCGCGGGTGCATAACATTATTCCTAAAACAAGTTTTTTTTTAAGGGAAAGTATTTTATGAATTATAAAGAATAAAGCTGCTCGATCATGAAAAGGTAATCAAGTAAAAGTAACTATAGCAATAGTGGTAGAATTTCTATGTTGGTAAACAACGAGAAAACGTTCGAAAGTAGCAAAATTATTTTTCTTTTATACTCGAGAGCCCATATTCAATGTACGTATCATCCTGGCTTTTACGTATTTTAAGGGGGGGGGGTGTGATTCTTCCGTCACACTGAAGGGGACACTTCGCTATACGCAAGGGAAACTCTGAAAATGTATCAGGAACTGTAGGTTGGAAGGAAGGCGGATAGACACAAATTTAACAAATCTTGTCATCTCAATTTTTTCCCCGATAAATCAAATATTCAGCTACATTAAGTCGTTGGAAGAAATTCGTTTTTGGAAGGACAAACAAAAAAGTGAGTGTATGTGTGTGTGGAGGGGGGAGGGGCGTCGTAATAATTTAATAAAGCGTTAAGAAATTCTCTTCTTTTTTTGTGTCGCCTCATGTTTAGATTAAATCTGGGGTGTACAAACTTTTTGACATAAAGTAAAAGTATTTGGAGGCAGGGTTGAGTTTTTGTTTTAAAAAGAGACGTCCGTCGAGATAGAATTACAGGCTTATAATTATACTAGTTACAAAGAGACGTCCGTCGAGATAGAATTACAGGCTTATAATTATACTAGTTACAAAGAGACGTCCGTCGAGATAGAATTACAGGCTTATAATTATACTAGTTACAAAGAGACGTCCGTCGAGATAGAATTACAGGCTTATAATTATACTAGTTACAAAGAGACGTCCGTCGAGATAGAATTACAGGCTTATAATTATACTAGTTACAAAGAGACGTCCGTCGAGATAGAATTACAGGCTTATAATTATACTAGTTACAAAGAGACGTCCGTCGAGATAGAATTACAGGCTTATAATTATACTAGTTACAAAGAGACGTCCGTCGAGATAGAATTACAGGCTTATAATTATACTAGTTACAAAGAGACGTCCGTCGAGATAGAATTACAGGCTTATAATTATACTAGTTACAAAGAGACGTCCGTCGAGATAGAATTACAGGCTTATAATTATACTAGTTACAAAGAGACGTCCGTCGAGATAGAATTACAGGCTTATAATTATACTAGTTACAAAGAGACGTCCGTCGAGATAGAATTACAGGCTTATAATTATACTAGTTACAAAGAGACGTCCGTCGAGATAGAATTACAGGCTTATAATTATACTAGTTACAAAGAGACGTCCGTCGAGATAGAATTACAGGCTTATAATTATACTAGTTACAAAGCCCGCCCAAGGATGGTGACCTGTGAAGTTCATGGACGCTATGTCTTGGTAGTTGTTATGCTGAAGCGTTTGCAGGACATTGTCGTCGCAGGTCAAGGGACAACAACAACAAATACAACAACAATAAAAACAAAAACTACAACAACAGCAACAACAAAACAACAACTACAACAACAGCAACAACAAAACACAACTACAACAACAGCAACACAAAAAACAACAACAACAACAAAACAACAACTACAACAACAACAGCAACAACAACAAAACAATAACAACAAAACAAAAACAACAACAAAACAACAAAAACAATAACATCAACAAAACAACAGCAACAAAACAACAATAACACCAACGACAAAACAACAGCAAAAATAAAAACAAAAACAGCAACAACAACAACAAAACAACAACAGCAACAACAAACAAACAACACTTACAACTCTTGCCGCTACCCCCCAGGTCCATCAAGGAAAAAGCAGTTAACAGAGTTGTCATGGGAATAAGCGGCACACATCACTTCAAGATGGGAACACAGTACTGAATTATGACAAAAATACTGCACCAAAATAACTTGTTTTGAACGTCCTCGTAAATTGGTTTAATTTGTAATTGACATTCAATTTTTCTCCGCTAGTGATTGGCTTTAGGATTTTGAGGGACCAATCGCTATAGATGACGGGACAGAAAGGACAGAAACTTGCCTTTTATTATATAGGATGATTATTTAAAATTTTTGTATTGTATTTTGTAAAAGTGTTATTTTGTGTGGTAAAAATTGAATAGCAATAAAGAGACTTAAAAATGTTTTAATCTATCATTAGAAATTATTACAAATTGATAAATAATGACATGGAATAGAGTTATAGAATAAAAACGTGTATCTTATACTGCGCAGCTTACAATAAATCAGATGTGTTGAAATATGAATAGAGCCAAATAGTTTGTGTAAAAATTGTGTGATATAAAAACTGTCTTAAAATTTTAAGTACACCGACGCCATATTCATTTATTTTTCTAAATTGGCAAATATATCTATAATTAATACATTTTTAAAAGTATTAAATTAAAATTAACGAAACGATTTTGCCATCGGATGACATAGAATTTCCTACACATAATGGCACATATCGTTTTACCAGCTTTAAAAAAAACAATATCCAGGTTGGTGAACAATAAAAAGATTATCGTTGTTTTTTTTTGTTTTTTTTTAAATTTTTAAATTTTTATTTTTTGTGTGCCATTCTTTGATGTCATCGTATTTTATACTGAAAATGCATAATTGTTTCTTCATTTATCAATTCAAAGAAAAGGTCAGCGAGTCAATTAAATTATTTAAGATGAGGCCAAATATTTTTAACGCGGACCGCATTCTTCTGTGGGGCGGACTTTCAACAACCATGGATAAAATCTTGAGTTGAGTTTGGCAGGCAAAGACTGTTAACTAAAAACCTGTTTCATAAACTAAAAATTCGTATTATTTTGTGTCTGTTTAAACTTTATTTCTGAGACTTACTGCTTTTTTCCCCATTGTAGCAGAGTTTTTGTTTTTTGTTTTGTTTTTTAATGTTGACTGATGTCATGTTGAAGTTTATGCAGTACATGGAATGAATCAGTGAACTGCGTGGTATCCTCATGCGATTCAATGACCACCCCCTCCCCATGAATATTTCACGTAACTTCCGCGTTCTCCTGACACACACCCACCCCCCTCCCTCCGGTTGTTTGTGAAAACGAAGAACTCAAGGTCTTGTCTGAGTGACGCAAGTCAGTGACACTCTGGTACTGACATTTTGGAATCCCCAGCCTCGGGGGGGGGGAAGGGTGTGAGAATGTTGACATTAGACGAACCATGCTCTTCTCCATTGACATTATTTAGTTCCATGTTTGTTGTCCAGCCTTTCTCTCGGGACAGCTGACAATTTTGGCACTTTCGCAAAAACAGACATGTCAAGACAAATAAAAACTGCGAAAGAAAACTGAGAACATCTGAACCTAAACAAAGGAGGAAGTAAGTGTCTTTTCTAAGAACAGGAGCACCAAGTGAAGGGTGTGATCGCACCAAGTGAAGGAGGTGATAGCACCAAGTGAAGGCTATAATAGCACCGTGAAGGAGGTGATAGCACCAACTGAAGGAGGTGCTAGCACCAAGTGAAGGGTGTGATCGCACCAAGTGAAGGAGATGATAGCACCAAAGGAAGGTTACGATAGCACCAAGTTAAGGAGGTGATAGCACCAAGTGAAGGAGGTGCTAGCACCAAGTGAAGGTGATGATAGCACAAAAGTGAAGGAGGTGATAGAAGCAAGTGAAGGAGGTGATATCACCCAGTGAAGGTGGGAGATAGCACCAAGTGAAGGAAGTGATAGCACCAAGTGAAGGAGGTGATAGCACAAAGTGAAGGAGGTGATATCACCAAGTGAAGGTGGGAGATAGCACCAAGTAAAGGAGGTGATAGCACCAAAAAGAAGGAGGTGATAGCAACAAGTGAAAGTGGGAGATAGCACCAAGTAAAGGAGGTGATAGCACAAAGTGAAGGTTATGATAGCACCAAGTGAAGAAGGTGATAGCACCAAGTGAAGGAGGTGCTAGCACAAAGTGAAGGTGGTGATAGCACCAAGTGAAGGAGGTGATAGCTGCAAGTGAAGGAGATGATAGCACCAAGTGAAGGAGGTGATAGCACCAAGTGAAGGAGGTGATAGCTGCAAGTGAAGGAGGTGATAGCACCAAGTGAAGGAGGTGATAGCACCAAGTGACGGAGGTGATAGCGCCAGGTGAACGTTGATGATAGCACCAAAAATGGTGGATGATAGCACCAAACATAGGAATATACCAAAAATATAACACCCACTATACCTCCCTCTATACCTCACATTATACCTCCCACTATACCTCCCATTATACCTCCCATTATACCTCCCATTATACCTCCCATTATACCTCCCACTATGCATCGAATTATACCTCCCATTATACCTCCCATTATACCTCCCACTATACCTCCGATTATACCTCCCATTATACCTCCCATTATACCTCCCATTATACCTCCAATTATACCTCCCATTATACCTCCCATTATACCTCCCATTATACCTCCCATTATACCTCCCATTATACCTCCCACTATGCATCCAATTATACCTCCCATTATACCTCCCATTATACCTCCCAATATACCTCCCACTATGCATCCAATTATACCTCCCATTATACCTACCATTATACCTCCCATTATACCTCACATTATACCTCCCACTATACCTCCAATTATACCTCCCATTATACCTCCCATTATACCTCCCATTATACCTCCCATTATACCTCTAACTATGCATCCAATTATACCTCCCATTATACCTCCCATTATACCTCCCACTATACCTCCCATTATACCTCCCAATATACCTCCCACTATGTATCCAATTATACCTCCCATTATACCTCCCATTATACCTCCCATTATACCTCCCACTATGCATCCAATTATACCTCCCATTATACCTCCCATTATACCTCCCACTATACCTCCCATTACACCTCCCAATATACCTCCCACTATGCATCCAATTATACCTCCCGTTATACCTCCCATTATACCTCCCATTATACCTCCCATTATACCTCCCATTATACCTCCCATTATACCTCCCATTATACCTCCCAATATACCTCCCACTATGCAACCAATTATACCATCCATTATACCTCCCATTATACCTCCCATTATACCTCCCACTATGCATCCATTATACCTCCAATTATATCTCCCATTATACCTCCCACTATGCATCCATTTATACCTCCCATTATACCTCCCATTATACCCCCCCACTATACCTCCCACTATACCTCCCACGGTATTCATCATAGCCTTTCTCCTCAAGACATATATGTATTTCACTCACATACAACTCACACGAGTTACTCTTTCATGCCATGTAAAGTTCCAGGCATTTGCATTGCACTTGAGTTTCCTTTATTCTGATATGGATTTTGTCTTTTTAATTAATGTTTGCACTATAAATGATTTACCACGAATTTACTATAATTTTAATTGCCTCTAGCTTCTCGTTTATACTCATTGAAACCGGTGATGTTGCCAGACAGTGCGGGGTTGGGGGGGGGCGGGTTGGGGACGTACATTGTACATGTTACTAAACTTTACTTTGTTACGTTGTCGCTGTAAAGAGTGGTGACTACTGGTGACCCGCAACTAAAAAATCATTTAAAATGTTCATTACAACTGTTAAGTAATCTTTATTGTCCCTATGTATGATTCCCAGACACCTGTAAAGCCACATGAACTACGCGTGTTCAGACAATTAGAAAGTTCCGAAACGATTCCTCCATCTAGATTATTCCATTCTCAAGTATTTCAGTTGGAAATAGGGATTATTTAGTTTCTAAACAAGGTCGGGGCGTTCAGTGTAGTAACCGAGCAAGGTACACTACCGATTGGAGATGTTCGCCATCTGACAAAGCAAGGATGATGCCAAATATCGAGTAATTGTAGGCTAATGGGTGGTTTATTTTCTCGTCTGTCAGAAACTGTACTGGGTTTGCTGTTGACGTTACAAACAAGAAGATTTTCTGGGTTTGACAGTGTTGGTAGCTGAGCTCAAAGTTATACAATGATTGAGCATCGGTTAGCACCTGTGCTTCCTTGGATAAAATGGAAAACATTAGCAGCAGGACTTATACTACACATCACATTGATGGCAGCAGGACTTATACTACACATCACATTGATGGCAGCAGGACTTATACTACACATCACATTGATGGCAGCAGGACTTATACTACACATCATATTGATGGCAGCAGGACTTATACTACTCATCACATTGATGGCAGCAGGACTTATACTACACATCACATTGATGCGATCATTTTGCATTGACGAAAAGGGAGATGAAAAAGATGTCAGATAAGTTGTACAGGTTGTTGGACTACTTATTTATTCAATTTTTTGTTTTTGGTTAGGAAAATCTGGCATTCCGTGATCACTAAGTATTTGAATAAAAGATCGGATAGATGGATAGCACTCTTTTTGAGATGGGTAAGACGGGATATAAATATGAAACAGTATAAAATTGCATCTAATGAGTCTTAATAGGATTACATATGTGGTAAAAGCACCGCATCTCATTCTCTTAAAGAACACACAAATTAAGTTATAAATGAAGGAGATTCTGAAGGACTTAAAGGATGCGAGATATTTTGATATTGAGGTCGACTTTTCTCACACTAATCAAATGTATAAATAGATCCCATATTCACATATGCATTCAAACATCAACAATCGTTGACGGGAGAGAAGTATTTCCAGAATTATTTTCAATTAGGGGAAAATATGCTGATATCCTCAGTTCTGAAATTCTAAAAGATATAAAAGCTGACGAACTGGAAATAATGATGTGCAGATCTCATGGTTACGATAACCGCTTCTTGTGTGTCTGGAAACGACAGATTTCGTCTCTGTCCATCCTGATAAGAAATGCAAGAGCCCGTATTTTAAATTATGGACGTGTGGACCGTTCGCTTGACTTGTCTAGTGAACACAATGTGGTTAAAAAAATAATTTCATTAATTATATTTTTAGTATTTACGAGGGAGAATAGATTCATTCTTATTGCATCAATTGACCAATGGTATCTTCTTAAACGAAAACGCAGAGAAGACTGAAAAAAAATCTTCGGATCCTGATAATGCTACCCCCATTTAGGCAAAGATGCGATGGGTGATGAGGTGGTGAAGAATGAAACACTATTGGTTGCTCTTGAGAATTATTACACAAAAATATACAACATGCTTTATTACACCTTTGGGGCGATCTATATGTAATGAAGTTATACTTAACTGTACAAAACATTATCTACAGACCAACTGCTTTACTCTTGACAACAAGGCTGCGACCAATCTAGTTAGCGTGACTTGGTCGCTTTCATTGTGAACTCTAGATCAGATCAACTATAGATCAGATCAACTCTAGACCAGATCAACTCTAGATCAGATCAACTCTAGATCAGATCAACTCTAGATCAGATCAACTCTAGATCAGATCAACTCTAGATCAGATCAACTCTAGATCAGATCAACTCTAGATCAGATCAACTCTAGATCAGATCAACTCTAGATCATCTCAACTCTAGATCATCTCAACTCTAGATCATATCAACTCTAGATCAGATCAACTCTAGATCAGATCAACTCTAGATCAGATCAACTCTAGATCAGATCAACTCTAGATCAGATCAACTCTAGATCAGATCAACTCTAGATCATATCAACTCTAGATCAGATCAACTCTAGATCAGATCAACTCTAGATCAGATCAACTCTAGATCAGATCAACTCTAGATCAGATCAACTCTAGATCATCTCAACTCTAGATCATCTCAACTCTAGATCATATCAACTCTAGATCAGATCAACTCTAGATCAGATCAACTCTAGATCAGATCAACTCTAGATCAGATCAACTCTAGATCAGATCAACTCTAGATCAGATCAACTCTAGATCATATCAACTCTAGATCAGATCAACTCTAGATCAGATCAACTCTAGATCATATCAACTCTAGATCAGATCAACTCTAGATCATATCAACTCTAGATCAGATCAACTCTAGATCAGATCAACTCTAGATCAGATCAACTCTAGATCAGATCAACTCTAGATCAGATCAACTCTAGATCAGATCAACTCTAGATCAGATCAACTCTAGATCAGATCAACTCTAGATCAGATCAACTCTAGATCAGATCAACTCTAGATCAGATCAACTCTAGATCATGTCAACTCAAGATCATATCAACTATAGATCAGATCAACTCTAGATCAGATCAACTAAAGATCAGATCAACTCTAGATCAGATCAACTCTATATCAGATCAACTATAGATCAGATCAACTCTAGATCAGATCAACTCTAGATCAGATCAGCTCTAGATCAGATCAACTCTAGATCATGTCAACTCTAGATCATATCAACTCTAGATCATATCAACTCTAGATCAGATCAACTCTAGATCAGATCAACTCTAGATCATATCAACTATAGATCAGATCAACTCTAGATCAGATCAACAGCGATCATGTAAGTAGCGAATGTTTTTGTGACTGTTCGACTCAAGTTTCCAGTATCAGCAAGTGTAAAAGAGCTACAATATTGGTGTACGTTCCAAAATTACCTCGCCCTACGTTGAGTTATTCGATATTATGAGATTTTTAAGTAAATTCCAAGGCTTAGAAGACATCTAAAGAAAGTTGATATTTATTAGATTTCACAAAGTATTTGAACTTTTGATGTTTGGAAATTCATAGTTAAATGATACCTCCGAGAATTTCTTAAAATACTTTAGCTGAGCCTTCCATTGTATTCTACAAGCTTTGGGTCTGTGTCTTCAGGTGATAAGAGCTTTTCAAATACTTGAAATAATGAGGACATGTAAGATCCACCATCCATAGTATGGCAAGGCGTTTTGATCTGGCTTTAAAACTTAATTTATTGATGAAGTCATTGATAGGCTTCCAGCTTTGAAGACCAGATAATAATTTGTAACAAAGTCACTCTAATGAAAAAATAACGATTACTTTTAATTGTTGAAGCATTTATATAAGTTTAGTTCTCAACTATATTTAGCTTGCTCTTTTTTTCCCTTTCTTTTCTTTTTTATATTGTGGAATCAATTTCAAGAGAAAACAAAAAAAATATGGAAGTCCGGGTGGTGGTGATATCTTGCATTTATTGTACAAGGGGTCGAGATTTTTTAAAAATCTGTAACAATAATTGATAGTTTGATTATTAATGTAGCACAGTAAATACCCCAGCAAGCAGCTGGGCTCTCGTCGCTTCATAAATAATAATAATAATAATAATAATGAATAATTCCTATATAATAAAAGGCAAGTTT
This sequence comes from Ampullaceana balthica, assembly GCA_944989445.1. Lineage (NCBI taxonomy): Eukaryota > Metazoa > Mollusca > Gastropoda > Lymnaeidae > Ampullaceana > Ampullaceana balthica. The sequence goes on from CALYLW010000088.1 coordinate 730,538, forward strand.
CTTTCCTTTCTGTCCGTTCTGTCCCGTCATCTACAGCGATTGGTCCCTCAAACACATATGACTCCTACAGCCAATCATATTGAACACGTTTACACCATTTACGCGGACGTTCAAAACGAGTTATTTTTGGTGCAGTACGTCTTCCAAGACTTTATTTTGAGTTATGCGCGCTGGGATTTATAGCAAAAAGCTCTGTTTTTACGAGTTATTTATTTTAACTATAATGAATAGTAGTTTTGACGCGATGCACATGTAATGCCGGTCGAGACGGCTGTTGGAGGGGAGTTACAACATGCCACCGAACGGTGGCGGAACGTCTTTAGACGGGCTTTGTTGCTCGTAAATAAATAAAAAATACAATCTGCAGATCGATTGAGTGTCAAATGTTACTTTGAAACTTTGCCTACACTCAAAGGTTTTCTCTCTACTTGACAGCAGAGTGGAACACATTAACACGCGGCATTGAATGCCAGACCCTTGATAACTATGGCAATAATGGAACCCTGCATCCAAACACAGAATGATCAGTGATTTACCCGACGTAACATAAGCCTAAAAATATGAGTATTTAATTGAGCTTAAATGCAAGTGTTCTTAGAACCGGTTCGCTTAAATCGGGAAGGAAAAAAAAGAGAAACGGAATTAATTCTCTACTGCCCGATTAAGGTCACCCCATATAATATCAATGTGGCCCGCCCCCTCCCTGGAGCCCAAGCTTCTGATAAAATGTACCTAAATTATGCAGGAAATTGCCCTTACTACTCGGTACAGATCAGACCTCATAAACAAATGGAGTTGCTTACCCCTAGCCATGGCCATGTTGCAATGAAATTCAAGTATATTCTGATGAACTCTCATAAATTCGGTTTTATGGGCAAACTTGCACTCTCTCTCTCTCTCTCTCTCTCTCTATATATATATATATATATATATATATATATATATATATATAATATATATATATATATATATATATATATATATATATATATATATATATATATATATATATCTTGCTCCCATTCCAGTATTCGAAGTTTGAACTTACATCAATAACTGATTCCGGTTGTTGGTTTTTCAACCATCAACTTTTATCTCTTGTGACTGAGTGATTTTTTTTTAATTTTGCTTTAAGGAAAGTTTTTTTACCCCTATTTTATTTAACGAAATGACTGCAGTGACTTCTTTTGTGAATTAATTATTTTAAAAACGTATTTAGTACTGCTTATGTCCCCTTCATATCCCCTCTGATAATCACCTAACTGTTGGGGCCTAACAGGTCAATACATCGCTTTTAAGACGTCCAGCTAATAAGGTACCACTGAAAATTTATGACATGTGTGCCACAGTGACGGCACTAAACACTTTTTTAGCTGGGAGAAAATAGGCCATTGTCGCCCTTTGAAGAGATATGGGAAGAGTTCAGGCGCCTGTGGGATGATCACGCATGGTACCAGCTTTGAAGCGGTGTCCCAAAGTACATTGTAAATCACCTCGACGGATTTGTTTTAAAATAAATCCTCCGGGGCAAAGGCCAGGCATATAACCAGTTCGAATGCTGATGGTAACTCAATAGATAGAAATGTCTGAAAAGTGTACCATCCCCTTTTGTTTCTCTCTCTCTCTCTCTCTCGCTCTACCTCTCTCGCTCTCTCTCTCTCTCGCTCCCTCTCTCTCTCTCTCTCTCTCTCTTGGTTTTTCTCCCCCTATAAATTCACTTTAAAAGATAACTCTATCATTCAGCCACCCCCCCCCCTTTTTCTCAGCCCTGATTGTATTCAGTAAACATGTCTCGTCAACGCTCATTTTCTGTGTTCCACCATGAATATTATTCTTTAAACTGAACCCTATTTGAATTTCTTAGAAGAGTCGTTGAAAGCGTCACATTTTGTTTTCTCCTTATAGATCTTCTCTTGGAAATGGAACAGTCTAAGGAGCTTGTCAAACACAACTGATGGCTTCCACTGACATATGGTTGTGATTGCTATCAGTTGCCCTATCAAGCACCTGTAACAAGTGACTGAGGTTGATGTTAATTGGTTTCCAAAAAAATCAAGAAAAGAGAAATAAACCATATGGATTCTCCTTTGCAGCTTTGATAGAAGAATTCATTCTCTGCTTACGTTGAATTGACAACGGAAAACAAAAGGCAAAACAAAAACGAGTCTGAAATATTTTGAGACAATCTTCTGCTTATTTGTATTGGGAAGGTTCATTGAAGACCACGTATAACGAAGGATAAAACTCCAGTGGTACGGGATATGTAATGAAGAGGATTACACGCCCCTGGCTGCAGTGATAACTCCTCACTGATTCAGGTAAGTTAGGCTCACTGACGTCATGCATGTGCACGGTCTCTCTCTACCTTTCCGTTCTCACTAGATCTATTCAAAGAAAACCTATCTGGCGTGTTCTGGTTTATGCCACTCTGCTCGTGTTCCCGTTCATACTTTTGTTCACTGGCCAGAAGAAAAAATGGAAATTGTTAAATTTGGAAATTTAAAGTTAATAGATAGGCAAATAAAGAGCAGGGTAATGTAAAATGTAGGAAAATTAAAGAAGTGAACAATGGAAGGGAACAGTATTAAGGGACAATTGAAGGCAACAATTTAAGGGAAGAAAAGAGTTGAACGATGCAGATCAAAAAGCAGTGTGAGTGAGTGAGGGAACATAAGAAGGTAGCCGTGGAACGGAACAATAGAAGTGAGCTGTAGAAGAGAACAATGGAAGGGAGCTGTAGAATGGAACAATAGAAGGGAGCTGTAGAAGGGAACAATGGAAGGGAGCTGTAGAAGGGAACAATGGAAGGGAGCTTTAGAATGGAACAATGGAAGGGAGCTGTAGAAGGGAACAATGGAAGGGAGCTGTAGAAGAGAACAATGGAAGGGAGCTGTAGAAGGGAACAATTGAAGGGAGCTGTAGAAGGGAACAATGGAAGGGAGCTGAAGAAGAAAACAATGGAAGGGAGCTGTAGAAGGGAACAATGGAAAGGAGCTGTAGAAGGGAACAATGGAAGGGAGCTGTAGAAGGGAACAATGGAAGGGAGCTGTAGAAGGGAACAATGGAAGGGAGCTGTAGAAGGGAACAATGGAAGGGAGCTGTAGAAGAGAACAATGGAAGGGAGCTGTAGAAGGGAACAATGGAAGGGAGCTGTGACAGCGAACTTTGTAAACTTATTGTGAGTTCTTGTCAGACAATTGTGAATGTTATTAAGTAGTAGCTAAGGTTTGTGTTAATCTGTGAATGCGTATGCGTGCGCGTATGCGTAAGAGTGAATGTGAACCTGTGAGAATTATGTCGGGATGTTGAGAAGATGGCACGAGGTTCGGATAACGATACATATAAAAATATTATGATCTGATGAGGGTAATGATAACATTTTTGGGTATGTATTAATGGATTATATTTACATCACTAGGAACATCTCCAATCACAATCTGTACATCTGGCTTCTTTGATTGATTCCAACACAATCTGTACATCTGGCTTCTTTGATTGATTCCAACACAATCTGTACATCTGGCCTCTTTGATTGGTTCCAACACAATCTGTACATCTGGCTTCTTTGATTGATTCCAACACAATCTGTACATCTGGCTTCTTTGATTGGTTCCAAAACAATCTGTACATCTGGCTTCTTTGATTGATTCCAACACAATCTGTACATCTGGCTTCTTTGATTGATTCCAACACAATCTGTACATCTGACTTCTTTGATTGATTCCAACACAATCTGTACACATGGCTTCTTTGATTGATTCCAACACAATCTGTACATCTGGCTTCTTTGATTGATTCCAACACAATCTGTACATCTGGCTTCTTTGATTGGTTCCAACACAATCTGTACATCTGGCTTCTTTGATTGATTCCAACACAATCTGTACATCTGGCTTCTTTGATTGATTCCAACACAATCTGTACATCTGGCTTCTTTGATTGATTCCAACACAATCTGTACATCTGGCTTCTTTGATTGATTCCAACACAATCTGTACATCTGGCTTCTTGGATTGATTCCAACACAATCTGTACATCTGGCTTGTTCGATTGTTTCCAACACAATCTGTACATCTGGATTGTTCGATTGTTTCCCACACAATCTGTACATCTGGCTTGTTCGATTGTTTCCCACACAATCTGTACATCTGGCTTGTTCGATTGTTTCCCACACAATCTGTACATCTGGCTTGTTCAATAGTTTCCCACACAATATGTACATCTGGCTTGTTCGATTGTTTCCCACAAAATCTGTACATCTGGCTTCTTTGATTGATTCCAACACAATCTGTACATCTGGCTTGTTCGATTGTTTCCCACACAATCTGTACATCTGGCTTGTTCGATTGTTTCCCAAACAATCTGTACATCTGGCTTGTTTGATTGTTTCCCACAAAATCTGTACATCTGGCTTGTTCGATTGTTTCCCACACAATCTGTACATCTGGCTTGTTCGATTTTTTCAGACCATCAGTACATCTGCCTTGCTAACACAATCTGTTTTTCTCGCGTTTGTGAATTGTTGCTCACCATCTCAGCTAGTAGTTATCTGTACTCGACAAAGTCTCAGATGAACGTCGTATTTGCTGACGGATAATTTTGTGCCGTGTACAATTTGATATGCAACCGTTTTAAAAAGCCAGGTACGCAAACAACATTTGTGCGGTGGCGATTCATAGAAGACGTTCCTCTCTTAGCTCGTGACCCCCCTCTCCCCCTCCTCCCGCCGAGATTGTACTGTTGCGTTGCTAGAGGAACGACTTCAGCCTTACTGTGATCGACATGAAGATCTTGTCTTTAAACGTTGTGTGGTGAATGCCTGAGTAGAACAGACACATAAAAATATATCCCACCCGCGTAAACCGGGAGATTGGGGCGGTATCGACGCAGCACGCCACAACGGAGGCGATAGAATATGTTCCTGGAGATAATTCTAAGAAATTCTAGCACGTTATCTGTAACACAGGGTATTGAACTGGTTTTAATTTCACACAAGTTGCTTTTATTTGTCTGTGTTTGTTGAGGGCCGGGCAGGAGGTTTAATACGTATTTTGATTACAATAACCGATATACATTTTTGTGAAAAACTTCAAAATCTGTATATATATAATTCGCCAGGAACTAAGACAAGCACAAGACGTGTGCAAATAAGCATGACAAATGACCTTCGCTAGGGTGTAGCAATCACATTTTATGGTTGGCTATCGAGGGTGGTGGGGGCGGTGGTCCCGTCCACGTCCCCCTCGACGTTCACTCGCGTTGTTCTCATTTCTTCGTGCTGCTGTTTGTGTCCGTTCTTTTCCCCCTTTCTTTGCACTATCTATGAGCATGTCAGCGGCGTATGCTACGCCGTGGGTCGTATCCAGTTAATTTTAAAGATTTTAAAAACAAGAGAACAATTGGAGGCGATAGAAGAATAGAACCTTGTGGAGACCGTTACGTTAGTTGGAGTTCAAGTGATTCATTGCTTAGATTTAGTTTGGGAACCGCTGGTGGAGATGAACGCGCCGAAGCTCCGGGGAATGGTAATTTGTACCCGAAAATTGTAGCTTTAAATTAAATTCCGTGCCGACAGTTACCCTCCCTTGAAAGCCACTTCATGCCCAGTCGTGTGACGTCGGAGAGAGCAGACTGCTGTAAACTCTGGGGAGTTTTTAAAAGTACAAGACTAGCCAACTATTAAATCTATGGAGTAAATAATTGTCTTATGCATGTGGGGTTACGTATGCGGAAATAGATGTAACAACACGTGAAGCAAGCAGCTGTTTCAGTACATGAAGGAGGACCCGCGTGGCTGAGAAATACGATTCGGCTTTAGCGTAGCACCTTGAAATCCAATACGTTTTGTGCACAAATTTAAAATAATATCAGCATTTATAATTTTATATCGACACAACTATCTTATAGTCACCTAAGCAATAAATAAAAGGCCTACTTAAACTTGATTTCAGACTGCCAGATGTCCATGTAAAACGTTTGTGTGTGTGTGGGGGGAGGTGTATTTTTGTAGTTGATGAAAAAATAAAGATGATCAAGGATGACTTTCACGGTGACCTTTCAACTTTTCTATTTCCGCATCGCCATATTTTTCTCAAGTCTTTTTCCTCGATAATTAACCGCCGAGCCGTTAATTACGTGGCTCACGTCTGAAGCCACTCGTCACGTGCTCATGAAAGATCGTTCTGTCTCGTTGATAGCCCAGACTTGAAAATCAACGAAACGTTGGCTAATTTTTTTTTAACACACTGGGCCGTGTACTGGTGTCTTTAATAAAGCAACGTAAGAATAGAACACAAAGAGAGGATGAGTTTGGGGGAGAGGCTTAATTAGTATTATAACTACCCGAGGGCGGGCTCAGAATAAATCCGCGCAACCCATCCACGACAAAAACAACACATCAACAACAACATGATAAGAAAAATAAATAGCCCCTGTTGACCGAAACAAAAAAAATGCCAACGGGCGCTAATCCGGTTATTGCTTCCCCGACACTGCTGGTTAATATAAGATCGAACAATTTTAAAAAAAAAGAATAAATAAATATTTTTGTAATGACCACATTTTTATTAACTCACTTTCGTTCCTGTTTGTTTGTTTGTTTGTCTGTCTACAATTTTTCAAATCTGCCAACGTAAAAATAAACCACTTCTGATGGTTCTAGAGATCTCAAAATTCTACCACAGATAGATCTTGGATGACAATGCATTGTATCAAAATTTCAGATCGATCGTTGTACCGTTATTAAATTATTGAACTTTTTAGTTTGTCTATAAATAAGCCTATGTATTATCCGTCTGCCCTTGTTTCTTATCTTATCTTATTCTTATCTTATCTATACAGACGCTCCTTCTATGCAGAAGATAATTGCGTCCACAGACCATGACAGATGATCTGTTGGCAAGTGATGCAGCGTTCACAGGCCACGGCTTTGTGGGTTCCACGCATTACCCAGCCGCCTAACTAGTGTTAGGTACCCATTCGGAGCTGGGTGACTCAGGGACGCCCTAGGCCCCGGGAACAAATCCTTGACATGGATTCGAACCCGTAACCATCGGTACGCCAGTCGAGCGCGCTGACACTCGACCACCTCGGGTGTTTGGTATAAAAATGAAAGATTTATAATTTAGAAGGCAAAAGAGAGATCTATAAGTGAGATAATGAATGAACTTCATATGTTAAACCTCATAAGCGCCCGCCCCACGTTTTAGTCATATTAAATTATAACTTGAACTTATAAGTTTTAAATTATTTCCTCCTTTTTAGTCCGCTTATAAAAACGTGGTTTTTAAAAATCTTTTTTTTTACATCAATTTATATTTTGATCTGTTAGGTACGGTTTGGTAGTGAGTTTTGTTTGGTTTTGTTTAGATTTGATCGAGAGTTCGGTTTCGGCCCGGTTTTGTTCGGCTCGGTTTTTGGTAAAACTTAAGTATAGTATGATAAAAACTTAGTTCAAGAAAGGTTTTTAAAAAATAAGCTTAAAAAAGGTTCTTTTTTTATTGAAAAAGTAAAAATAAACAAACATTGATTTGTTTAGAAATCAAGGGTTACTATGAAGATTTAAAAAGTAATTAAATTAAATATGTGATCATTTGTTTTCGTTGTTGTAATGAAGAGTGATTAACATAGCTTAACTCATCTTAATTTATCTGTTGCAGACGCGCCTGTTACACAGAAGATTTTTGCGTCCAGTGCTTATCCATGGTTTTTGTCTAATCTTGTATTTTTATTAGAGTTTTAAATGTTGATATGGTGTTAGTATTAAATGTTGATAAGGTGTTAGTTTTAAATGTTGATATGGTGTAAATGTTGATAGGGTGTTAGTTTTAAATGTTGATAGGGTGTTAGTTTTAAATGTTGATAGGGTGATAGTTTTCCTGGATACCTCAGGATACCCATTTCACGTCTGAATTCCGGACGGGAAGAACGAGAATTTGTATGTTTTTGATCTTGCATACGGAATAAGAAAAGTTTTTTTATCCCTATTTATATCCGACGGTTGTATTATAATATCGTTGTGTTGTATTTCCAAGTTAGAATTAATTGCTTTATGTATTACGACTACTCTGCGTAGGTCGCAATAATCTATCCCTAAAAGATAGGAATAAAATCAAAATTTGTATCTACTGAAACCTAAATTGTAAAAAAAATTTTTTTAATTTGTTCATTTAAAAATTGAATCCGTTATTTTCTTTTAAAATAAGCACGTTGTTGGGGAAAAAATATTTAAATAAAAAATAAATAAATCCATAAACAAAGAAACTAACTTTCCAACCAAATAGCTAAGGTCGGTAATTGCACGAGCTAACGGTACTCTCCAACCTTCCACAGTCAAATGTGCAACTTCCTATTAACGCATGCGCCTAACAGCAAAATAACAGGCTGCTCGAACGTGGATGCGCACGATTTAATATTAAAAAAAAGTAAACAACCCCGTAAAAACAAAGTTTTTGACTATAAATCCCTTATATATGAGACATAAATAAAAGTATTGACTATGTTCAATATAATACGCACAGTGCGACACACTAGCATAAACATTTACAGACTGAACGGGACTAAACTCACCGTGCTGTAAAACACGGGGATGTGGTCATCGAGGGCTGGAGTGAACCTCCAGTGACCCGTGGAGGACAACTTTAGCATGCTACATAGAGATAATCTAAAAATTCATTAATTTAATTACGGTACATTCGATCAATCTGAAATTTTAATACAATGCATTGTTAGGTGACACGAGTCTATGTGCACAATTTCAGCTCGATAGGATCGCGGAAAGTGAGTAATTTTTTACTTTGTTTTTTCCGTGGGACCCTGACAGAAAGAGAGACAGACAGAAAGAGAGAACGACAAGATGGTGAAGTTAATATAAGGGATTTTTTAAAAAACAAACATTTTTTTTTCTTTCATAAACAGAGGGATAGCTAATTAAGAATTATACATTATATTTACAACAATAAAGGAAATAGATCAATAAAATAGGAATCATTATGTTAAGTGGTATTTGGATAACATGAAGTGGAAATTGCAGTAGCTGCGGTTCCAGATTTACGTGAATTGCCAATGGATATTTGTCTTATCTATACAGACGCTCCTTCTATGCAGAAGATAGTTGCGTCCACAGACCATGACAGATGATCTGTTTGGCAAGTGATGCAGCGCTCACAGGCCACGGCTTTGTGGGTTCCACGCATTACCCAGCCGCCTAACACTACAGAGCGGGGTGACTCAGGGACGCCCTAGGCCCCGGGAACAAACCCTTGCCTTCACACGGACTCGAACCCGTGACCATCGGTACGACAGTCCAGTGCGCTGCCACTCGACCACCGCGTCGGTTCATAATAGCATGCAGTTATTTTAAATTAGTTTGCAATAATTATTTGATAAACAGTTCTATTTCCGACGAATTCATGACCAAGTCTTAACTAGAAAATTCCTGTATTTGAAACTGAACCCCCCCCCCACGAACCCAACATTGGTAATTTTGTCCTGTAAATGTTTAAAATAATGTGTCATTGCGGCAATAATTCCACAGCATCTTTCCTCACTTAAAATCTATTGCTGCACGCTTATGTTAGTTGTAGCTATAAGATCAGTGGGGCTTGGGGTGGTGGGACGGTGGGACACAAGATTCTTAGCCCAACCTTGCCACAGTGTAACCTTTAAATTTGGGATGGTGGGACGGTGGGACACAAGATTCTTAGCCCAACCTTGCCACAGTGAAACCTTTAAAATTGGGATGGTGGGACGGTGGGACACAAGATTCTTTGCCCAACCTTGCCACAGTGTAACCTTTAAATTTGGTGTGGTGAGACGGTGGGACACAAGATTCTTAGCCCAACCTTGCCACAGTGAAACCTTTAAAATTGGGATGGTGGGACGGTGGGACACAAGATTCTTAGCCCAACCTTGCCACAGTGAAACCTTTAAAATTGGGGTGGTGGGACGGTGGGACACAAGATTCTTTGCCCAACCTTGCCACAGTGAAACCTTTAAAATTGACTGAAATTGTCTCTTTTTCTAAGGGGCCGTCCATAAAGTACGTCACGCTGCAGAGGGGTGAGGGGGTGTGAGAAAGTGTGACAGTTTGTGACAGCGGGGGAGGCCATGTGTGACGTCACGGTTTTTATATTAAATTTTAATTATTTTGTTAATAAAAAAACAAGTGTGACGTACTTTAGGGAGGGGGGTGGTCCGAGATTTGTGACAGTTTGTGACAGGGGGGAGGGGGGAGTTAAAAATGGTCAAAAATAACGTGACGTACTTTATGTACGGCCCCTAAGGTTGAAAAACAAAACAAAAAAAAATTTTAAAAGGAAACATCAACAATTGAAAGTAAAAGTACCGCCAATACTGGAGCCTCCCATTTCTCCCCATTTCCTGCTATATAATTGCAAGATCTATTTACCACTGCAGTGTTTTTTTTTGCGTCTCCACTCACGAGCATCTCGCATCTTATTTGGTCAACAATAAACTTTCTCCCGTAAGAACTATTGATGGACCTAATGTAACGAAATAAACAAAAAAATATGTCGTGAATGGAAATGACTCACGTATCGGGGCACCAGTTCCGTTAGTTTATTAAGTACCAGTGTTTGAGGTCGTGGAAAGAGTGCACAGCCCCTGGGTTGGGGGGGCACAGCCCCTGGGTTGGGGGGGCACAGCCCCTGGGTTGGGGGGACACAGCCCCTGGGTTGGGGGGCACAGCCCCTGGGTTGGGGGGGCACAGCCCCTGGGTTGGGGGGCACAGCCCCTGGGTTGGTGTTTTGTTTAAGTGCTGTACAAGAATTTCATAAAACATTCCTATCTCCATCGTTAAAGATACACAGCAAGCGATCGCTGAAAGTAAGGATTCTCAATTGGCGCGTGTTGAACCCCGTCCTGCATTTGTCAAGCCGCGCACTTGCACCTGACTCCTTGATGATAGGAAGACTTTGTGTTGTGCAGCAAGGGCTGGAATTGGGTCACTCTGTGGTGGAAAAATCTTGTTTAGTTTATTACTATTTGTCCTCCCCATGGAACGTGTCAGACAAAGAGATCTACGCTTGAAAGAGATTGCAAAACAATTTCGGTGGAGATGTTAAGGAATAAAAGTAACTTGGTTGTGCAGTCTAATGTTAAGAACATGTGACGTCTCAATGAAAGGATATGACTTTTTGGGCGGTCACTGCGGCGGGAAAAAAATGACTGACGCACTTGATCTAAGCGGATTATTTATGAAAGCTTGAATTCTTTAACAACGATCTTATCTTAGTACATCTTCAATACATTAGTTGGCCTATTGTCTATGGAATTAGGTGCATTCCGCACCTGTACAGGTCTGACGAGGGTTGACAGGGTCTAATTAGCTGCTAATTAGCCAGAAGTTGTCTGGCATGGTGTACGAGAAATCAGGTTGTTCATTTTGTTGAAAGGGACCTCTGTTTCCTAGACAAAATTGTCTTTCTATTCACTAAACTCCCTGACATTTTTATAATTATAAGCCTCTAAACTTTACCGACGAGTTAACTTTGCATGGTGCTAATGTGCCGATGAGGTGGACATGAGGTATTTTGAGGACCCCTGTCTCACTGGGGATTAGTTAAGTCATATTGTCTCCATCAAACAAAAGGGGGTCATTTATTTCTCACTTTGTAAAGGTATACATTTTTTTCTTAACTTATCTCATCTTATCTATTACAGACGTTCCTTTTATACAGAAGATTATTGCGTCCTACGCTTTACTATGTTTTTTTTTAAATCTTGACTTGCATTTTTATTAGATTTTTAAAATGTTGTTAAAGTTTTGTTTTTCCTGGTTTGAACAGGCAACCCATTCAGATCGGAAAACATCATATCTCAATACCTAATGTAAATATTTTTAATACAGTGTTTTCTTAAAACAATAATTTTCAGCAAAAAGAGAACGAATTTATAATACCTTTGCAAAATGTTTAGTATAGATAGTATAATAAAATTTTGAGCAAGCTTTTGTCTTCGTCAAATCCAATAACCGAGCTTATGTTTAGGGTAGAATTAACTAAGCTCTTATTCTTATCCGAAAAGATCTAAATTGAATACACGAAAATTTGATTAATATCTTACCGAGATTGTTCCAGTTGAATACCCGGATGCTCCATAAATAGAATTCCTTTATTAAATGGAAGAAAGCCAAATGTTGTGGGAAGAATCGTTTCATGAATAGTTGAATGAACAACAGTGATGAGACGACCAGCTGCCAAGGTAGTTAATGTGTTTCCCTACAAGATAAAACTTTACGTATATGGAAAATTGCTTTTAAGTGATGCGGACTTAATGTGCCCTCATCTCACACCGCCGCAAACTTGTTTGTTCTAAGTGTTGAAGTGAAATGCGTTCAAAAGCTGAGATCAGCCGAAAGTCCATCCGAATTACACGATGGCATTGGACATAGTCACAGTATGTAGGATTCTGCAACAATCCTTGTTTGAAGATTTACGAGAGCGATATGAACACTGCAACTAGGCTGTGAGAAACATGGTAGTAGATGGGTACTTCTGTCCAAGCCAATATTGTAAACTTGTTTTCCTTTTATTTGTTTAATGTAGCATTATTCTGTTCAATACAATCTGTTGGTGTAATTAGTCAGTTCATTTAACCATGAGGATAAACTGAACATTAAGCAGTTCATTTAACCATGAGGATAAACTGAACAACAACCAGTTCATTTAACCATGAGGATAAACTGAACATTAACCAGTTCATTTAACTAGTAGGATAAACTGAAAATTAACCAGTTCATTTAACAATGAGGATAAACTGAACATTAACCACTTCATTAAACTCAGAGGATTAACTGAACATTAACCAGTTCATTTAACAATGGTGATAAACTCAATTTTTACTGTATTTTGAAATCTTTTAAAAAATATTGTGAGCTACACTCGTAACACCCCCCTCAGCTAGTCCCTACCATATAGAACATAAATTAGCAAATGTTTAAGATCTATTGTCATAGCATTTTCTATAGGGAAATTAAATTCAGGATAACAGGGTAGTTGATTGAATTGTGGCGTAGACTATATGTAATGCGCTATCGTTCCGTTGGCCAAAGCGACGAGCTTGTTATTCTAGAATGAACTATAATTTATTATGGTGTAGTCCTCCCTCACTTGCGGCGCGTTTTTAATGTCATCTCAAATGTCAGTGAGCTGCTGCTGGTGAGACGATGACATTTCCTAATTGTGTCTAAAATTTTCCTTTTCTATATACTGCTGTAATAATTTCATCTCCTATTTACCAATATATCGGTTCTACCTCACAATTACCGGTACATACTTTTTTTTTAATCTCCCATACTACTATAACTTATAACAATTTCATCTCCAATTTACTAGTAAAAGTATAATGATTTCATCTTCCTATAACTAGTAACAAATATTCATCTACCAATTTACCAGTGTTTACCGATTTCATCTGACATTACTATAACCATTTTGTCTCCCATTTCCTACTATGATAACAAATTCAAGTCGAATCTACTAGTATACAAATTTCATCTCTCATTTTTTAGTATAAAAATTTCATCTCCCATTTACTAGTATAATTATCTCCCTTAACTACTACTGTACCAATTATTTCTTTTCCCACTTTTTTTCTTCTAAAATCAATTTCATCTTCATTGATTGTATGACAGTGAGCATTCATATTTTAAAGATAGATAGAAAATAATCCCGAATATCGACAAGTTGTGTGGTCATTTGTGGTCCTCGGATAGATCGTCCAGCCCCCAGACGGTACAGATTGATCTGTTTGGTCAGTAGGTAGCCCTGTATTGAGTGACTGATCGCCGTCTGATTGTCTATTCCCCGGTTGATGTTCACAAATACCAATTTGATTTTGGGCATTTCGGTAAATTCGTCTAAGCTTTATTTGGATTTGCGCCATTCTAAGCCAGACCAAACACTGATAATAGAAAGCACATAGTTATGGGGTTTTCAATTTGTTTTTCTCATTACGTAGAGGTTACAGCGGTCGCTTTTATTATTAGTTTGAGATTATTTCACAGAAGTTTACAAAAAGTATTTCACCTCTCTTCTTTTAGAATATTAATTTAATATTAAAGAAGAACAAATTGAAGTCTATAAAAAGAGTGAAGAAAATTTTTTAAATGTGGCAGTCAATAAAAAAATTTTGCATGTGAAATTTGATTAGTCGCCCTTAAATACTAAAAAAACGTGGGGCGGGTGTTTGGTATAAAAATTTATGATTTCTAATTTAGAAGGCATAAGAGAGATCCATAAGTGAGAGAATGAGTGAACCACATATGTTAAACCTCATAAGCGCCCGCCCCACGTTTTTAGTCATATTAAATCAAAGTCCTTGAACTTATAAGTTTTAAATTATTTTCTTATTTTTAGTCCACTTATAAAAACGTGGTTTTTAAAAATCTTATTTTTACTTCTATTTATTGAAATAGTGTTAAGCTTAGTTTTAGTGTTTGCTTGGTAGTGGTGGATTTCTTTCCTGAAAGTAAAACCAGTTCATTTAAAAGTTAATCTAAGTATCTTTTATACCTAAGCAGTTACAAAATAGTTATGTAGGACTTTTACTTACCTGACACTATATAAGTCGTTACAGAATAGCTATGTAGGACTTTTACTTACCTGACACTATATAAGTCGTTACAGAATAGTTATGTAGGACTTTTACTTCCCTGACACTATATAAGTCGTTACAGAATAGCTATGTAGGACTTTTACTTACCTGACACTATATAAGTCGTTACAGAATAGCTATGTAGGACTTTTACTTACCTGACACTATATAAGTCGTTACAGAATAGCTATGTAGGACTTTTACTTACCTGACACTATGTAATTCGTTACAGAATAGCTATGTAGGACTTTTACTTACCTGACACTATATAAGTCGTTACAGAATAGCTATGTAGGACTTTTACTTACCTGACACTATGTAAGTCGTTACAGAATAGCTAGGTAGGACTTTTACTTACCTGACACTATATAAGTCGTTACAGAATAGCTATGTAGGACTTTTACTTACCTGACACTATGTAAGTCGTTACAGAATAGCTAGGTAGGACTTTTACTTACCTGACACTATATAAGTCGTTACAGAATAGCTATGTAGGACTTTTACTTACCTGACACTATGTAAGTCGTTACAGAATAGCTATGTAGGAATTATACTTACCTGACACTATATAAGTCGTTACAGAATAGCTATGTAGGACTTTTACTTACCTGACACTATGTAAGTCGTTACAGAATAGCTATGTAGGACTTTTACTTACCTGACACTATGTAAGTCGTTACAGAATAGCTATGTAGGACTTATACTTACCTGACACTATATAAGTCGTTACAGAATAGCTATGTAGGACTTTTACTTACCTGACACTATGTAAGTCGTTACAGAATAGCTATAGCTATGTAGGACCTTTACTTACCTGACACTATGTAAGTCGTTACAGAATAGCTATGTAGGCCTTGATACCGCCGTATCTTTTGAAAAAAAATGTTATAAGATAGTGTGCACGGCGGCTGAATTGCGAAGTCAATAGTGCGCTCGCCTCACAAGCTGGGGTGCGTGGGTTCTAGCCCACTTTAAATCTCTATTATTAAGAATGCAGGACTAAACACAAACCATAGATAAGCGTAGGGCGCAATAATCTTCTGTATAGAAGGAGCGTCTGTAACAGATTAGATAAGATAAGACAAGTAATTATATTTTTGAAATTGAAAATATCGACACACAAACTAATGAATGTTCGACACCCTTATTCAACCTTCCAGTGGGGGTTGCACCCTAGGTAGGTCATTGATGATCCCCCGCATAGCGGCGATCCTAACCATTGAGACTCGTATGCTTTGCCGGGGTGGCGCCGAAGTTGTAGCGGGTCGTAGTAAGGCAATTCCATCCCTCCTTGTGAGGTCAACTTAGTGGGAGGCATTTTCGACTTTCTGTCTTAGATGCCCAGGGGGCCGCCTCAGAAGCGACCGCTCCGGGGGGGGGGTTTCCCAGCTGTCACGTCCTTTTCTTGGGGAGGGGGCCAGATAGCTGGGAGGGTCTTCCAGGAAGACCCATGAAGAGCACTAGGCCCGGGGCTTCTGATTTTCTTCCACATGTAGGATCATTCTACGTCAGTATTAAGCCAAGGTCTATGGCTACTTCGATAAGTAAGACTACGTCTAGATAAAGATCTACGACTAGCGGTAAGGCTACCTCATTATTAGTAAGCCTACGACTACGCAAAAAAACCTCTTCAAATGTTACTTTCGAAATTAACATTCAAAGATTTCTCTGAATGATAAACGTAGCTTATGTACACCATCATGTCATGTCGTTATGTGTTTTTGTAATTTTGTAATTGGGGCCGTCCATAAATGACGTCCCGCACCTAGGGGGGAGGGGATCACACTTTTGTGACGATGCGTGACGAGGGGGAGGGAGGGGGTCGAAGAAATGTGACGTCACATCAAAAGGGTAACTTAAAATAAAACTTCCACTGAAATATTTGGTCACTTACAATTTATTTAATGATTTAATGATTTTTATATATATATTTTTTAATAAATCAGTGCTTCTCAAAGTGTCGGTCGGTAGGCATTCAGACGCCCATCGGCGTAAGTTATCAAGAAATGAAAATTAAATCTAATTATAATCCTCAAGTTTGAGAACCCTTGAGAATATTAAAAATTGTTACCCTGCTCGTTTGATGTTGACATCAAAGCATTTGTGATGTCACCGCAGCTCCGTTTGGCAGTAGTGGGCAAACTTTTTTGCCCGATACCCCAAAATATACAAGTTTCTGCGTGCGTTAATCGACACGAGGTCCTGCTCACATGACTCGGGGATTTGGTGGCGCGTTGTTAGCCCGCACCCCCCAAGGAAATGCAACTGATGAGTTTTACAAGCATGACAAGTGTCTAAAATGATCTGAATAGGATTATTTGTAGATATTTTAAGTCAAAACGACACGGAATATCATTTTTCTTTAAAGAGGGGGGGGGCGGTGGAATCTATTTAATAGAATTATAAAGGTTTTAAGTTTAATATAATTGGTCGGTTGGTTTTTGGTCAAACGCCAAGAGTTCCCTTTTTACACTAAATGAGATAATATACCGCTGTTAACAGACCCCTCGGTTAAACCACCCGATAGCGGTAGCCATGCATTTTTCATTAGTTTATAAATTCCACAAGACAACGCAACAATTTAAACACGCCTCCTCGTCCATACCACCAAAAAAAAATTAAAAAAATTAATTAATTAAAAAAATACAACAACAAAACTCGTGAGCTTCGGAGTAAAAATGTATGATCATATTGATATTTTATTATGTAATGTCATAGTATTTTTCAGTCTTCAACGTGCAGTATTACTGTATTTTGCGACGCACAAGATGACACCCTACTTTCCTGCACAAATGTGGGGTTCGTACAGTACTCGCCATATTCCTCTTCCAGCGCATACCAAATAATTTTTAGAAAACATGAGATTTGATATCAATGTGGTAATTTTAGATCAAATTCTTTTGACGTGCATATACATAGCAGGAAAACTGTCATTGTAAGATCGAAATCAATTTGAGGAATCGTCTTGTATCTATATATTCTAAATCTATCAACAATAAAATGATCCTTGTAATATCAATAGTCACATTCGCGAGCTTAATCGCGAAGGATAATCACATCAAATGGTTTTGACATTACCGCTGCAATGTTCGTTAGCTGTCTTGCTATGCCTTGGCAACCAACCAAATTTTTTTTTAAAAATTAAATTCAAAACACGCCGAATTCATACTTAATCTTATAGGGCTTTAAGCCATGTAGGGGCTCATCTTGCTATCACGTCAGTACGGAGCCGTCTTTACACCATTTTGGGCCCCAAGAAAAAGAAATAGTGTTGGGCCCCAGGGCAAAGAAAGAGTGCGCCCGCCCCCCCCCCGCATGATAAAAATATTAAACAATATAATTTGCAATGTCACGTAGTGTCTCTCAGTGACGCTACTAATTTTAGAAAGCAGCGCACCAAATTACTGCACAAACGCATCAAAAATTGTGCAAAATAAAGATGCGCTGTAAAAAAAAATTATATGACGTCATGGTTTTAGCTCATATTTTAATTTTGGAAAAGGGAACAATGTAAAAAGAGGATTTGATGATGTTTAATTATAAAATAAAAAAAAGAAAAGGGGCGCCGTGGGCGCCCTACAACCTCTATTATAAAATACTTTGTGTACAATTCAGAAAGTTTAATATTTCATATTTATCAAACAAGGACAAGTTAGTTGGGCTTTTGAAAAAGGTCGGCGGCGTAGGCGCCCTAAAAAAAGTGCATTTTTTCAAAATAAATAGATTTCAGCTGAAACCTTCCGTCATTTTTGACGGTTGATACGCTAGTATATACATAATATATATAAATAAACATACGCCCTTGGGGCCCCTATACTCGTGGGGCCCCGGGCAATTGCCCAACAGGCCTATGCGTTAAGACGGCCCTGCGTCAGTACAGGGAAAATCACTTCAAAACGGGAAAAGAATGCACTGGTACTTGGTGAAATGCATAAAAAAAATTCCTTCCGGTCGTCTAATACAAAAAAGTTTGAGAAGCACTGGCTTACAATTTATTTAATGCCGTTTTACATAGCTTCACGCGTATTACGATATTACAATGTAGACACCCACTAAATAAAATTAAATACTTAAATGAAAAAAAAGTGATTTGAAACATACTTATTTTCAAATGGAAAATAAGTTTTTTTTTATATATATTTTTTTTATTTTTTTTTGGGGGGGGGGTGGGGGGGTCACAGCTTTGTGACGTATTATTGGAGGGGGGTCTAACTTTTTGTGACGACACGTGACGAGGGGGGAAGGGGGTAAAAATTCGGTCAAAATTGCGTGACGTCATTTATGGACGGCCCCATTAGGATATGAACTAGCATATCACCCGTTAATAAAACAAACCCGTAAAAACAAAGTTTTTGACTATAAATCCCTTATATATGAGACATAACTAACAGTAGTGATTATTTTTAAACATTTACAGACTGACACTGAGTGATGTCCCTTGTCTTTAATAAATGGGGGTGGGATGTGAGGGGGTGTCGGCACGACGGTCGTCGTCAACACGACGGTCGGCGTCAACTCAAACTCACGTGGAACTGGAATTTACAGTGAATTTTGAATTACATAACTCATATAAGGATAAACTAAAAATGCATTAATTTAATTATGGTACGTTCGATCGATCTGAAATTTTGATACGATGCATTGTTAGGTTCGACGGGTCCGTGTGCCAAATTTCAGTTCGATCGGATCATGGGAAGTGGGTCATTTTTGACTTCTGTTTTTCCGCCCGCCCGCCCGCCGAGCCCAAGACAGACAGAGAGAGAGAGACGGCCGCGAAGTTAATATAAGGGATTTAATAAAACAAACCCGTAAAAACAAAGTTTTTTGACTATAAATCCCTTATATATGAGACATAACTAACAGTATTGATTTTTTTCAAACATTTACAGACTGAATCTGTCTTAACACAAGTTTGCTTCATAACCCTAGGGGGGAGGGGTGGGTGGGAGGGGGAGAGGGGAAAAGTCTGGTCACCGATTCGCTTGACCGAGCTCAGAGTGACACGTAAAATGTAAACAAAAGCGCACCGTCGTTTCGTTGGGTCGCCTCAATGCTCAAACTTTCACGTGGCAAAAAAACAATAACAAATCGTGAATTTAAATTGCATACCTCATATAAGGATAAACTAAAAATGCATTAATTTAATTACGGTACGTTCGATCGATCTGAAATTTTGATACGATGCATTGTTAGGTAAGACGGGTCCGTGTGCCAAATTTCAGTTCGATCGGATCATTGGAAGTGGGTCATTTTTGACTTCTGTTTTTCCGCCCGCCCATGAGACGGCGGTGAAGTTAATATAAGGGATTTAATAAAACAAACCCGTAAAAACAAAGTTTTTGACTATAAATCCCTTATATATGAGACATAACTAACAGTATTGATTATTTTCAAACATTTACAGACTGAATCTGTCTTAACTCAACTTTGCATCATAACCCTAGTGGGGGCGGTGGGTGGGGTGGGGAGAGGGGAAAAGTCTGGTCACCGATTCGCTTGACCGAGCTCAGAGTGACACGTAAAATGTAAACAAAAGCGCCCGTCGCTTCGTTGGGTCGCCTCAACGCGTCAGCTCAAAATTTCACGTGGCAAAAAAACAATAACAAACCGTGAATTTAAAATTACATACCTCATATAAGGATAAACTAAAAATGCATTAATTTAATTACGGTACGTTCGATCGATCTGAAATTTTGATACGATGCATTGTTAGGTCAGACGGGTCCGTGTGCCAAATTTCAGTTCGATCGGATCATGGGAAGTGGGTCATTTTTGACTTCTGTTTTTCCGCCCGCCGAGCCCAAGACAGACAGACAGAGAGAGAGAGAGACAGAGAGACAGAGAGACAGAGACGCCGGTGAAGTTAATATAAGGGATTTAAAAATGACGGAAGTTTTCAAAATAAATACACATCAGATTAAAAAATAACGTAATAAAGAACTTTCATTTATTTTATTTATTTTCATTTGATTCATTTATTATCATATTGAACAATTTTATGCGGAACGTTCGAAAAGTGTTATTTTTGGTGCATCACTATAAAACAAAATCGATCGCAGTGCCACCTAACAGCATTACGAATTTCACAGCGCCACCTAACAGCATTATAATTACATCCATACATACAGACAACGGGAATTATGTATATTGATGTTTTAAATTGAATGCATTTATAAATCTATTTATTAGACTACTATTTTTATGTGAACCGCTGTGAGCCCAGCTGCTTGCTTGGGTACTGCGCTATATAAGTAAACAAATTATTAATTACTATTATTATTATAAATCTAAAGCTACCTCAGTGAGCATAAGTCTCTGAAATTGCTTTTATCAACCGGCTGAAACTTGACTTTTGGGGAAAATGTAGGCAAACTTTTGGTAACATGAAATCAATTCGAGGGGAGAAACGAAATCTTGGGCAAAAAATTGTTACGGACGTAGATGACAAATTGTGTTGGTCATCTGAAGTGACAGAGTCTTTTATCTTCTGACATTGCTGACCCCCTCACCGCTTGCATGAGGTTTTCTCGTTCTCCGATACACATAGAAGAAACTGAAAGTGATAGTCAGGATTCACTGTTAAACTTAACTTGAAAACTGACTCTCTATTTTTGTAGTGTTATGTTGATGACCATATCATCTGTGATGTTATGTTGATGACCATATCATCTGTGATGTTATGTTGATGACCATATCATCTGTGATGTTATGTTTATGACCATATCATCTGTGATGTTATGTTGATGACCATATCATCTGTGATGTTATGTTTATGACCATATCATCTGTGATGTTATGTTTATGACCATATCATCTGTGATGTTATGTTGATGACCATATCATCTGTGATGTTATGTTGATGACCGTATCTTCTGTAATGTTATGTTGATGACCGTATCTTCTGTAATGTTATGTTGATGACCGTATCTTCTGTAATGTTATGTTGATGACCGTATCTTCTGTAATGTTATGTCGATGACCGTATCTTCTGTAATGTTATGTTGATGACCGTATCTTCTGTAATGTTATGTTTATGACCGTATCTTCTGTAATGTTATGTTGATGACCGTATCTTCTGTAATGTTATGTTGATGACCATATCATCTGTGATGTTATGTTGATGACCGTATCTTCTGTAATGTTATGTTGATGACCGTATCTTCTGTAATGTTATGTTGATGACCGTATCTTCTGTAATGTTATGTCGATGACCGTATCTTCTGTAATGTTATGTTGATGACCGTATCTTCTGTAATGTTATGTCGATGACCGTATCTTCTGTAATGTTATGTTGATGACCATATCTTCTGTAATGTTATGTTGATGACCGTATCTTCTGTAATGTTATGTTGATGACCGTATCTTCTGTAATGTTATGTTGATGACCGTATCTTCTGTAATGTTATGTTGATGACCATATCTTCTGTTATGTTATGTCGATGACCAAATCTTCTGTAATGTTATGTTGATGACCGTATCTTCTGTAATGTTATGTTGATGACCGTATCTTCTATAATGTTATGTCGATGACCGTATCTTCTGTAATGTTATGTTGATGACCGTATCTTCTGTAATGTTATGTTGATGACCATATCTTCTGTAATGTTATGTTGATGACCATATCTTCTGTAATGTTATGTTGATGACCGTATCTTCTGTAATGTTATGTTGATGACCGTATCTTCTGTAATGTTATGTTGATGACCGTATCTTCTGTAATGTTATGTTGATGAACATATCTCTTTTAGTTTCTCTTCGCATTTCAAATTTCTCAAAAAGTTGTATTTATTTAATGATCTATGAAATTCTTCGAAAGCCTATTCTTCAAGGACACTTCTAAATATGAACTAAATACAACACACACGCGATAGCGATATCTCATTGTTTTATTACGTGTGCTGACATTGGTTATTGTAGAATAACAAATCAACCACAGGTCAGTTGTATGGCATGGACTTGGCCACAGCGTACTTTTCCCCTCTCACCTAAAACCTTAATCATTTCCAGAGGTGCACTTAAGCCCATCCAAAATGTCCTAAGTACTCTTGGTCAATATTGATTTTATCCTAATCAAGTATAGATCTATAATAAATGCCCCGGAAGAAAACTAAAACATGTTTGCCTTATTTTTAAAAACCCGTAGAATCAAAGAAACAAATTTTTATTCATTTAAAAAAAAATGCTTGTAAACTTTTTACACGCATCATTTAACTATTTAACGTGATCTTTTGATATAAATAATACAGAAAATTATGAGTTTAGCATGTAATGCTACTGTGAGTATTTCAATGCTTTCAAATAAGAATCCCAAAATAGTTAGATTTTTAAAATAGTTGTCAATATTGAAATGGAATTTATTTTTTAGAAAGGTTAAGCCATTAGCAGCTGTCTCTTACTATTTATTAAATTATTTTGAAAAAAAATGTTCGGTGTCCTGATGCTGGACGAAATGAGGCATACGTCATACGTTTGTGTTTCCTTTGTTATCCTTTAGCAGTAAAGAAAAAACTTGGTAACCAATGTTGATGTGTTTTGGAACCAACGAGCGAAATCAAACTATCAAGGCGCAGGCGTGAAAAAGCTTTCAAACTATGCAGGGGCGGATTAAGAATGCACGGGGCCCCTGGCAGCAATTCAAACGGGGGCCCGGTCCATGCAAACATTTTCAAAGCTTTATTATACAATTTAATAAGTTTTGGGGCCCTTAAAAATGGGGCCCCCTGGCTTTAGCCCATTCAGCTCCCCACACTTAATCAGCCACTGAAACTTATATGACAAAGTCGACCTAGATCTCACAACAAGTTGCTAGAGACTCACTAAGGTGGCGCCTTGTCTTGTGAATCACCAAATTTAAAAGGTTTCGCTGTGTTGCTCGTCTCTTGAAAGGTTAATTAATCAGCTACACCAGGGGTCTCCAATCTGCGGCCCGCGGGCCATATGCGGCCCGCGAGGCCTTCTCATCCGGCCCCTGGAAACCTTTTAATCTCCAAAAAAAGATGCTATTTTTACGTTTATTTTACCACAAAACTATGTGTAGTCGGCCCACAAACTACTGTTTGACAGTTAATTTGGCCCTCCGGCAGAAAAGTTTGGAGACCCCTGAGCTACACGTTTGGCCAATCATCGTCTCTCTTATTTCAACACGCAGATCAAGTATTCAGGGGTATTTTTGGATACCATTCAAGGGTGGAAATTCTAGAATATTCTGGCAAAGCTCTGGTTTCAAATTTAAAAAAAAATAATTTAAAAAATTAAAATTAGCAGACCGTGACGCAGAGATAGCATTGAAACACAGCCATTGGACCTATTCCATGACGTAACGAAAAAATCAATAGACGAATCGAGAATACAGTTAACTATGTGACAAAACTATTCATAATCAGGAATGTCTGTCCAATTAATCGTGGCAAATAATAGTACCTTGCAACAGCAAGTAGTCGAATATAAAACTTTAAACCTACCCCCCATTGCACACACACGCACCACATTATACGATGATATATATAATCTTAACCCCTAATCCCCATTCTAACATATAAGCGTATACACCTAGAGTCACTTGTCACCACCCCCCATGCACACACACGCACCCCATTATACGATGATGTAGATTATCTTAACCCATAATCCCCATTCTAACATATAAGCGTATACACCTAGAGTCACTTGTCACCACCCCCCCCCCTCAATCTTATGATCAGTATGACCTTAAACTTAATGCCCACCTCCCCCACTATCGTATAATTCATTATATAACTTAACCCTTATAACCCCATAGCTTGTAACAAGTGTAGCCTTAACACTTATACCCTCACCATATCATATAATGGTATAGATCAGCGCTTCTCAAACTGTTTAGTGTCGCGGACGGGCAGGAATTTTTCAATTGCACCAGGGACCGGTGAACTATTTTCACTGTACTGACGAGGTAGCGAAAATATTATTTATTTTATTTTATTTTATTTGTTTCATTTTATCTGCTTAGAAACGAAAAATTGACATCTTCTATAGGGTTAGTATTAATAGTAGCAAATAAAGGACTATAATTATATTTTTCTGTCCTTTCTTGATAACTTCTGCGGACCGGTAGCGGATGGCCCACGGACCGGCACCGGTCCGCGGACCACCACTTTGAGAAGCACTGGATAGATAACCCTAACAAAGTATAGTATATGAGATGGGGGAGGGTAGAGTTGATTTGAGTATACGTGAATGGAAAGGGGGGGTTGTTTCTTGGATCCTACGGCCAACCATCCCCCCCCCCTTTTTTCGTGATTTCTCTAGAGGTTGTTAATGTTAACAACGGCCCCAAAAGACAAAGAAGACTTTGGTGTTTTGTTTCTCTTGGTCTTATCTCTTACAGAACCCATGTCTCTATTGACTGTACTTTATTTTTGGCTTATGCTTACGTTTGAGGATCTGATAATATATAAAACTATCATGTCCTATAAACTATCATGTCCTATAAACTATCATGTCCTATAAACTATCATGTCCTATAAACTATCATGTCCTCTAAGCTACCATGTACTAAAAACTATCATGCCCTATAAACCACAGACAATACAACTATCATGCCCTATAAACCACAGACAATACAACTATCATGCCCTATAAACCACAGACAATACAACTCTCATGCCCTATAAACCACAGACAATACAACTGTCATGCCCTATAAACCACAGACAATACAACTCTCATGCCCTATAAACCACAGACAATACAACTTGTTTTGGATACGTTGGCAAGTCTAGGATGTTTATTGTAATCGGAAAATTCTTCAAGCTCTGTCGCAAACCTAAACACTTATAGTTTGATCAACGTTAGTGCCCTAGTGATCAACGTTAGTGTCCTAGTTATCAACGTTAGTGCCCTAGTTATCACCGTTAGTGCCCTAGTGATCAACGTTAGTGCCCTAGTTATCAACGTTAGTGCCCTAGTGATCAACGTTAGTGCCCTAGTGATCAACGTTAGTGCCCTAGTGATCAACGTTAGTGCCCTAGTGATCAACGTTAGTGCCCTAGTGATCAACGTTAGTGCCCTAGTTATCAACGTTAGTGCCCTAGTGATCAACGTTAGTGCCCTAGTGATCAACGTTAGTGCCCTATTGATCAACGTTAGTGCCCTAGTTATCAACGTTAGTGCCCTAGTGATCAACGTTAGTGTCCTAGTTATCAACGTTAGTGCCCTAGTTATCAACGTTAGTGCCCTAGTGATCAACGTTAGTGCCCTAGTGATCAACGTTAGTGCCCTAGTTATCAACGTTAGTGCCCTAGTTATCAACGTTAGTGCCCTAGTGATCAACGTTAGTGCCCTAGTGATCAACGTTGGTGCCATAGTGATCAACGTTAGTGCCCTAGTGATCAACGTTAGTGCCCTAGTGATCAACGTTAGTGCCCTAGTGATCAACGTTAGTGCCCTAGTTATCAACGTTAGTGCCCTAGTGATCAACGTTAGTGCCCTAGTTATCAACGTTAGTGCCCTAGTTATCAACGTTAGTGCCCTAGTGATCAACGTTAGTGCCCTAGTGATCAACGTTGGTGCCATAGTGATCAACGTTAGTGCCCTAGTTATCAACGTTAGTGCCCAAGTGATCAACGTTAGTGCCCTAGTGATCAACGTTAGTGCCCTAGTTATCAACGTTAGTGCCCTAGTGATCAACGTTAGAGCCCTAGTTATCAACGCTAGTGCCCTAGTGATCAACGTTGGTGCCCTAGTGATCAACGTTAGTGCCCTAGTGATCAACGTTAGTGCCCTAGTGATCAACGTTAGTGCCCTAGTTATCAACGTTAGTGCCCTAGTGATCAACGTTAGTGCCCTAGTGATCAACGTTGGTGCCATAGTGATCAACGTTAGTGCCCTAGTTATCAACGTTAGTGTCCTAGTGATCAACGTTGGTGCCATAGTGATCAACGTTAGTGCCCTAGTTATCAACGTTAGTGTCCTAGTTATCAACGTTAGTGTCCTAGTTATCAACGTTAGTGCCCTAGTGATCAACGTTAGAGCCCTACTGATCAACGTTAGAGCCCTAGTGATCAGCGTTAGTGCCCTAGTGATCAGCGTTTGTGCCTTATAGGTATTGTTCTCAGCTTTGCTGCCATTCAGAATTGAAATGTGTAATTCATTAGCTAATTATTTCTTCCTTTGAACCATTCTTAACGATACAATTTTTGTATATCTTTACTATACTTTATAGTTATTTTCATTTCTTGAAATCGTCTCTCAAATATGAACAGTAGTGCCAACAATAGTAGTGCAAATAATAGTAGCGCCAACAATAGTAGCGCCAACAATAGTAGCGCCAACAATAGTAGTGCCAACAATAGTAGTGCCAACAATAGTAGTGCTAACAATAGTAGTGCCAAAAATAGTAGTGCCAACAATAGTAGTGCCAACAATAGTAGTGCCAACAATAGTAGCGCCAACAATAGCAGTGCCAACAATAGCTGTGCCAACAATAGTAGTGCCAACTATAGTGGTGCCAACAATGGTAGTGCCAACAATAGTAGTGCCAACAATGGTAGTGCCAACAATAGTAGTGCCAACAATAGTAGCGCCAACAATAGCAGTGCCAACAATAGCTGTGCCAACAATAGTAGTGCCAACTATAGTGGTGCCATCAATAGTAGTGCCAACAATAGTAGTGCCAACAATAGTAGTGCCAACAATAGTGGTGCCAACAATAGTAGTGCCAACAATAGCAGTGCCAACAATAGTAGTGACAACATTTACTAAAAGAATCTTTTAACGGATAAACGGGTTCAAGATCTTCACACCGTACGCCAGTAGATTTATCAATAAGTTCATCAATAAGTTCATCAATAAGTTCAACGTTTGGTACATCAATAGGTTCAACCTTTGATTCATCAATAGGTTCAACTTTTGATACATCAATCGGTTTATCGTTTGGTTAACCATTTGGTTCATTCAATAGTTTCATCATAAGAAACATAAATGATTTGCTTGCGACGCACTTACTAATTGTTGTGGGAAAACATGACAAGGGATGCTTGTGCCAATATACATATTTTATTAGGGTGCTTGTGCTAATACACATATTTTATTAGGGTACTTGTGCTAATACACATATATTTTAGTGTGCTTGTGCTAACACACATATTTTATCAGGGTGCTTGTGCTAATACACATATTTTATTAGGGTGCTTGTGCTGGAACAAAATATTTTACTAGGGTGCTTGTGTTTAAGGTGCTTGTGCTAATACAGTCAGTTTATTGGGGTGCTTGTACTAATACAGACATTTTATTGGGGTGCTTGTACTAATACAAATATTTTATTTGGGGAAATATAGCTAAATCTCTTCGCTTAAAACACTTTAAAATAAAATTCTACATCTAGAACTTACATAACATTATAGCATTACATGACTGCCTTATCTCCCTTTTTTTCAAATTCTTAGGATTGTTGATTAAAAACAAAAATTAGAAAATCGCATCTCCAGCTATAAGCGCCAGTATTGAATTCTGTTCAGTTTAAAAGATCGCTATCTGTCATTTGTTTTAAGATAAGCCACTTATATGTTGAAAAACAGTTTTTCCTAAGAGCATGAATTATTGGTTCTGGCAGTTCGTCCAAAAAGACATCTGGATTTCACAGATTCATATCCAACATGTCAGGGATGTGATTATATCTAGATGAAGAATGAGTGGTCCGAGGTGCAGTTTTCCAGCCCCGCAGGATTCGTTGTCTTCACCCAGCAGCTGTCGAAGATTACCATCGGATGGAGGTGCCGTCTAATAGTACATGTTACAGACGCTCCTTCTATACAGGAGATTACTGCTTCTTTCGATAGGGTCCTTTATTACGTTACCTTTTTGTCAATCAAACGTTCATTGAATGACAGTGTCCTCGTCTACTTAGATGGGGTGGAGATCGTCACAGCACTCTTATTATTATTTAGAATGGTTATGAAGTTAAAGGTGTGAGAAGTACATGCCCGTTCAATCTAAGAACTTAAGAATGTCAAGACTATTTTTCAAGGTCGTCCTCATCCTTCTTGACCACTTGACATATAAACGCACCACTGCGTATCTAACCGGCAATGGAATGTCTTAACAGTTGTACCATTGAATTATCCCGGGAGTGTGCAATGTAGCATAGAGTTTTGGACCACAGAAGGAAATCGTGAAACGGGGATTGGGGACACGGTGTACGTTACATGGAGCGGGGAATGCAGATTGTTGAACATAGATTAGGGTACATAGAATTTGGTTGGCAGGGCCGGCCTTAGGGGCCACTGCAACCTACGCGGCCGGAGTGGGCCTCGCGCTAATTCTAGGCTTTACACCTGTATTCAAGGTGTAAATGTTCACCTATTATCCTTATCCCTACCCAGACTGGGCCCTGGTCGTTGGGTATCATAAAATATGAAGTTAAGGACAAATGGAGTGGGCAGTGGGGACAATATGTTAGATTTTAAAGGCCATAGTGTGTTGGAATTGACCATATCGTGTTTTTAGGGATCATATGTTAGACGTATTGGCCCATTACAGGGTCGGATATTGAGATATTAACTTGGGTTAATCGGACCCTAATATGGGTAAATTGCACATTAAAATGAGTTCTGTGGTCAATATAGGTTGAGTAGTAGGAACCAAGTGGTTGCACTAGAACAATAGGGTGGTATTAGGGACCACAAGGTGGGTATAAGGGACAACTATGTGGGTAGGTGGGACAATGCCAGCGGTAGTAGGGACCACAAGGTGGGTAGGTGGGACAATACCCGCGGTAGTAGGGACCACAAGGTGGGTAGGTGAGACAATGCCAGTGGTAGTAGGGACCACAAGTTGGGTAGGTGGGACAATGCCAGCTGTAGTAGGGACCACAAGGTGGGTAGGTGGGACAATGCCAGCGGTAGTAGGAACCACAAGGTGGGTAGGTGGGACAATGCCGGCGGTAGTAGGGACCACAAGGTGGGTAGGTGGGACAATGCCAGCGGTAGTAGGGACCACAAGGTGGTAGGTGGGACAATGCCAGCGGTAGTAGGGACCACAAGGTGGGTAGGTGGGACAATGCCAGCGGTAGTAGGGACCACAAGGTAGGTAGGTGGGACAATGCCAGCGGTATTAGGGACCACAAGGTGGGTAGGTGGGACAATGCCAGCGGTAGTAGGGACCACAAGGTGGGTAGGTGGGACAATGCCAGCGGTAGTAGGGACCACAAGGTGGGTAGGTGGGACAATGCCAGCGGTAGTAGGGACCACAAGGTGGGTAGGTGGGACAATGCCATCGGTAGTAGGGACCTAGATTTTCCTGTACAGTCTATAAATGTAGTTAACTATTTTGGCTCATGCATATGCAAAAAATTTGATAGCCCATTATGAACGTTTGAGTCTTGTCAATTATCTGAAAGGCAGTCCGTAAAATTGACTGGTAGGAAGCAATGCCCATGATTACGTCATTCTCTCTGCATGTGGCACACATGAACACAGAGCCCCAACCCATCCATTTAATGCGTCACTAAATACACAAAGACAAGTGCCATACCTCATTGCCGACGAATCAAACTAGGTGAATGTACACAATTTTTAACAAAAGAAAATACTTCTTTTTCAATCTTTCAATGAGTTACCACCCGACTATATAAACGCATATAGTGTACCCCCACCTATTCGCGGCCCCGCCTATTCGTGTGGTTAGGAGGCTCTTAACCCTATCGCATCATTTTATTATCATTCATTAAGGGTGAGTGCATAAACTATATTAATTTAAAAAATATAATTATTATTGAAATTCAGTATGTATTTTTAAATAGTAAGCCAAACACTGTACAATATGTAAAGTGTATATTTTTGGTGACCCTGCATTAATAATGTTTTTAAGTTGCATTATATTATTACTGAATTGTACTGTACTGTACTGTATTATTTTTACCTGAACTGTGCGTACTGTCTATATTTTAAATTTTCACCATTTTGTGTCAATTGTAATGCACGTATAGAAAATGACTTTATAGTACAGTATTACAGTAGGGTTAACTATGTATGGGCTGTTACCAGGGGCGGATTAAGATCGCACGGGGCCCCTGGCTGCAATTCAAACTGGGGCCCTATCCAGCCAGCGTCTCTTTAAATAAAATGATTGCTAGCAGATAATTAAATTAAATCGGTTACTTGTTATTAAATAGTCCATTGCTTCCTTGCTCATAATTTGTCTGTACTACGGGATTGGATTCATAAAAAAAACCGAACACGAAATAAAAAACTGTTTGCCGGTATCCTAAAATTGAGTGGAAAAAGATAATGTTTAAAAAAAAGACAAATGAAAAAAAATACATTCTTATCTTATCTTATCTGTTTACAGACGCTCCTTCTATACAGAAGATTATTGCGTCCTACGCTTATCTTTGGTTTGTGTTTAGTCCTGCATTTTTATTAGAGATTTAAATGTTGATAAAGTGTTGGTTTTCCTGGATTCTTCAGGCAACCCATTCCACGCCCGAATTCCGGACGGGAAGAAGGAAAACTTGTATGTGTTTGTTCTTGCATACGGAATAAGAAAGGTGTTTTTGCCCTTATGTCTATCTGAGGGTTGTATTAAGTTATCTTTGTGTTGTATTTCTAAATTAGAATTAATTGCTTTACGTATGATTACTACTTTGCTCTTGGTTCTTCTATCCTCTAGTGTTTCAAGGTTTAATGATTTAACTAATGGTGTTATTCTTGTCAGTTTCGAATATTCTCCAGTAATGAATCTGGCAGCTCTTTTTTGAATTTGTTCTAGTTTATCAATGTTTTCTTTGGTGGATGGGTCCCATACAGAAGATGCATATTCTAGTACAGGTCTCACCAAAGTGAGGTAGCATTTTAGTTTTATATCTCTATTACATTTGTTAAAGTTCCTTTTTATAAAGCCTAAGGTTTTGTTTGATTTTTTAATAACTTCATTGACATGGGGATTCCATGATAGTTTCTCATTTATTAAGACTCCTAAGTATTTTGCATCTTTAGTTTGGGTCAGTTCTTTACCATGGATGTAATATTTTGAATTTATTTGTTTCTTTTTCTTTGTTACTCTTAACAGTTGACACTTTTCTGGGTGGAAAGACATACTCCAGTTAGTTTCCCATTTTATCAATTCATCTAAGTCTTTTTGTAAAATTTTGCTATCTTGTTCTGATTTAATTGTTCTATAGATTATACAATCATCAGCAAATAACCTAACTTTTGTACCTGTTGAGATGTTGTTGGGTAAATCATTTATATAAATTAAAAAGAGTAAGGGACCTAGCACAGTTCCTTGTGGAACTCCTGAGTTAACCTTTATTGGTGCAGATTTAGATCCATTAATTATTACAGTTTGCTCCCTGCCCAAAAGGAAGTCTTGGATCCAGTGATGTAAGGAACCTGAGATTCCAAAGTAGTTAAGTTTTTTAAGTAAACTAAGGTGGTGAACTTTGTCAAATGCTTTTGAGAAGTCTAGTCATTCCTTGCGCTACAGGCCATCACGCTGCCACAAGACTAGCAGATCCTATAAAATTTGGTAAATTTAAAAGACATAAATAGTATTTATTAATATTTTCTCTTTATGAGCGTATTAAATTAAGTTTTTCGATTACTAAGGCTATCGGGTCAGAATAGCGATAAGATTAATAGATAAGATTTTAAAATTTTATTTAATTTATGATATTTTTACGGATTCATGCAAACATTTGTCCACATTTATTATAGAATATACTAAATTTGGGGGCCCCTAAATCATCGGGGGCCCCTGGCTTTAGCGCGTTCAGCCCCCCCCCCTTAATCCGCCATAGGGTGTTACTGTTCTCCTGTACTTACATTTCTATTTTATTAAAATATCGTTGCACTACAAAATTAAAATGTGTACATTATCATTACTACACTGGTGAAATATATTAATGAGATACATAACTGCATGCAATATTACTACATTATTACTGAATTAATGAGTACCCATAGTGTCTTTATAAAGAGTTTGAGAAGCATTTTGTATCGTATATAATTTCATACATAAGCGTTTTTAAAATGCATCCAATATTCGCGTTTTTTGTTTGTTTGTTGCCATTCGCAGGGTGGCAAAGAACGTAAACCCTGCGAATAGCGGGGATACACTGTGCATCTAGAGCAGTGTGGGCAACATTTTCCAACGTTGGGCCACATGTGAACTTTGTAACAACAACGAGGGCCAGTACCAGTAAAAAATGTACTCTTCATAAATTTATTAAAGCTACTTAAGTACATTCACTCAAATTGTAAATACATTTGAAAATAAATACATGATATTTAAATATTGTATTATTTTATTAATGAGATACTTGGAATTTAGAATTTTTCAATAGTTTCCCAATATCTGCTCTGACTGATGTGGTTGCAACTCGAAGTTGACTTGTCAAGTGTTCATCTGTGAGCTAACTTCTGTATTCATTTTTTGTAAATTTCATTCTGGAAAAAAATTGCGCACAGCATTATGTGCTGCCAAAAAGTAAAATAATTTTTCTGGCATGTTTCTCTAAAATTTGGAAATTTTCCACACTCATACTCTTTGTAAAATGTTACCAAGTCCTTGTTATCATCTGCTCTTCTCAAGTTCATATCAGACTGTAAATCTATCAGCTCCATTTGGCAGCTCTCATGACTGTCCTCTGGTACAACATCAATTGGTTAAGAAAACAGTTTGAAATATTTTTCTTTTTTTTCTGAAATATTCAAATCTCTTTGTAAATTCTCTTTTTATACCAAACACCCGCCCAACGTATACAAATTAAAGATTTATAATTTAGAAGGCAAATGAGCGATCTATAAGTGAGAGAATGAGTGAACTGCATATGTAAAACATCTATGAGCGCCCGCCCCACGTTTGAAGACCAATTGGATTCGAAAAGTGCTGGAGACGATCCGTTTTTTTCTTGGGTGTTTTGATGCGCTGAGCTTACAAGAGTCAGGTTCAAATTGGTCTTCAAATCAACACAACCAAAACAAAAATCATGGACCTCACCAACCAACCAAATGATATTATACTTAATGACCAAACCATAGAGAAAGGAACCAACTTAGGCTGTTCAACTCTTGCGTAATCCCTGTACTAACATATGGATGCGAAAGCTGGAAATCCACTCAAGCTATAGAAAAGAAATTAGATGCCTTCGAAAACAAATCGGTCATGTTCTTCGAATGGACGAGAGAAGACTCCCCCGTCAGGCCTTCATATGGACACCAAAAGGCAAAAGAAAACAAGGAGGATCAAAGGAAATCCTACGTAGAACAATCAAAAGAGAAAGATCAACCATAGGTCTAAGACATAATCAAGACCTAATACAATTGGCGACGGATTGTCGTAAATGGAAATCCATGACTTTTGCCCTATGTGCCTTCTTCAGCCCGAGAGGAAATAACTAACTAAGCCCCACGTTTTTAGTCCTTTTAATTCAAAGTCATGAACGTATAAGTTTTAAATTATTTTCTTATTTTTAGTCCACTTATAAAAACGTGGTTTTTAAAAATCCTTTTTACTTCTATTTATTTTACGCTCCCCATCATAAGGATCTATATCTATATATATTTCACCAAAGCGAGTATGTGCAAATGAGCATGACGAATGGCCCTCGCTGGGGGCAACTAATCACAGTTAACTGTTGGCAAGCGAAGGTAGTGGAGGGGTGGGGCATGTCTTGAGACCAGCAATGATTTTTGCATTCACTTTCGTTGTTCCTCCACAGAGCACATTTATTTCGTAGTGTACTGGTTATTACATCCACCTGACATGCGGAAGGTCTTAGGTTCAATCACCAGCGGCAACATTTAAAAATAAAAATGTTTATGCCCTTTCTTTTTCCCCTCTCTTAGCGTACATAAACATCGCTTCGCATGTATTTCACGGGGGAAAAAAAATATTCATTCAATGTTATACCAATTCCTTCATCAGGTAACTGTTTGTTTCTATGGGTCGGATATTTCTGGGAAAAGATCATAGACGAAGTTGTTGCTCTCAAACTTGGCAACATGGCTGTAATATTTTTTTCTCAACATTGGGATAACTTCAGCGATTAGCTTTCCATTGTTCTCAGTGTTGGGGAAACGTAGTCATACATCTCTTCAACAATACGTCCAGTCATACATCTCTTCAACAATACGTCCAGTCATACATCTCTTCAACAATACGTCCAGTCATACATCTCTTCAACAATACGTCCAGTCATACATCTCTTCAACAATACGTCCAGTCATACATCTCTTCAACAATACGTCCAGTCATACATCTCTTCAACAATACGTCCAGTCATACATTTCTTCAACAATACGTCCAGTCATACATCTCTTCAACAATACGTCCAGTCATACATCTCTTCAACAATACGTCCAGTCATACATCTCTTCAACAATACGTCCAGTCATACATCTCTTCAACAATACGTCCAGTCATACATCTCTTCAACAATATGCTCAGTACATGAATACTTCAGGTGTATATGGTGGCGAGGTAGAAATTGTTGCGATGTCCGAAATACTTCCCAAAAAAGGCTTCGGCAGTCCCCCAACGTTCACTCACGTTGTTCCCATTTGTTCGTGCTACTGTTTGTGTCCGGTCTCCCTCGCCCTCTTTTCTTTGCACTATATATATATATATATATATATATATATATATATATATATATATATATATGAGTAAGTCTGCGGCGTATCTAGTATAATTAGAGGCGGTGGTCTGTCCAGCATTCAGCGCCGCACATGGATTTGGTAACTCGTACATCCTGCCTGTCCCTCTTCCTCACGATGACGTAGTCAATAAGATGCCAGTGCTTCGATCGGGGGTGCATCCATGACGTCCGGTTACGAGTGGGGAGGCGGAAGATCGTGTTGGTGATCAGCAGTTCAAGTTCAGCGCAGGACTGGAGTAAAAGAAGACCGTTGCTGTTGCATTGACCCACTCCATGGTGTCCAAGGACTCCTTCCCAGGCAACGTTGTCCTTGCCAACTCTTGCGTTGAAGTCACCTAGCAAGATGAGTTTTTCCGCCTTTGGAACGTCGGCAATGACAGTGTGAAGTTCTTCGTAAAACTTTGCCTTTACGTCATCTGGATTAGTCATGGTTGGAGCGTAGGCACTGATGATGGTGAGGTGCTTCTTTCCAGCCAGTGGGAGTTTCATGGTCATGAGCCTGTCGTTCACTCCCTTGGGAAGTCCAGCCAGCTTTCCGACAAGAGTTGTCTTAACTGCAAACCCAACGCCTGCCTCACGTCGCTCCTCGCTGGGTCTGCCACTCCAGTAAAATGTGTAACCAGATCCTCTTTCACAGAGCTCTCCTTCTCCCGCGAGCCTGGTCTCGCTCAGGGCTGCGACGTCGATGCCATATCTAGCGAGTTCTTTACCAATCAGGGCTGTTCTCCTCTGAGGTCTGTCTGCATCGTCTCTGTCCAGGAGTGTGCGCACATTCCATGCGCCCAATATGAGAGGAAATATCCTCGTTTTCTTCTTTTTGTTTCGACCGCTGGTATGGGATGGATGACAAAAGTGACTTGCGCGGTGACTTGGATTTAAGTGAGAAGGAGTTGCGCAGTTCGTCGATCTCACTCTCTCGCCCGAGGCCATCTTAGTAATTAATTATATTTATAAAAATTATCGAAACTGTTTTTTAAAAATGTTTTAAAATGTGGTAGTCCCGTTTAAAACTCGAAATTTTTAGGGAGGCGAAAAAAACTGTAATTCTACCCCCCCCCCTCACCCCTAATAAAGTTGCTTCGTTTCGCCTTGTCTTAGACTTACAGACACGAAAAGACAAATCATGTCTCGACGATTATCTTTTTTCATTTCCTTTCCTAAGAGGATAAAGTTAACCGACTGTAATGTCGGATGTCAACATTTACAAGTGTAAAGCTCTACGTTAGATCAAACGTTTCTCTACAACATACCCTCCACCCCCCACCCCCCCCACACACACACACAAACACCTGAACTTTGGTAGTAAATTGAAAGAGAGGGGGGAAAAAGTGTGTTGATAAAACAATGAATGTTAATATTGACGCAAACAGATGTAAATAGTAAATCAATACAAAATTAATAAAATAATAGTCCAAGTCACTGGCTCATTGGCTCATTGGAACGGTGTGTGACGCTATGACGTCATTTTTGAGCATATATTTTAATACAAGGTGTGCATAGGAAGGCGCGCAAAAAGTTGTGCAAAATAATTATAAATTAAAGACGCGCTGTAAAAAAATATTATATGACGTCATTGTTTTAGCTTATATAATATTTTTTTTACAGCGGATCTTTAATTTGCACACCTTTTGATGCATTGGTGCAGTAATTTGGTGCGCTGCTTTCTAAAATTAGTAGCGTCACGGACAGACACTACAGACGTGACATTGCAAATTATATTGTTTACTAGCGTACACCCGTCAAAAATGACGGAAGTTTTCATCTGAAATCTATTTATTTTATAAAAAATGCAATTTTTTTAGGGCGCCTATGGCGCCGACCTTTTTCAAAAGCCCAACTAACTTGTCCTTGTTTGATAAATACGAAATATTAAACTTTCTTAAATGTACACAAAGTATTTTATAATAGGGGTTGCAGGGCGCCTGCGGCGCCCCTTTTATTTTTTGATTTTATAATTAACCATCATCAAATCCTCTTTTTAAATCCCTTATATTAACTTCGCGGCCGTCTCTCTCTCTCTCTCTCTCTCTCTCTCTCTCTCTCTCTCTCTCTCTCTCTCTCTCTCTCTCTGTCTTGGGCTCGGCGGGCGGAAAAACAGAAGTCAAAAATGACCCACTTCCCATGATCCGATCGAACTGAAATTTGGCACACGGACCCGTCTGACCTAACAATGCATCGTATCAAAATTTCAGATCGATCGAACGTACCGTAATTAAATTAATGCATTTTTAGATTATCCTTATATGAGGTATGTAATTTTAATTCACGGTTTGTTATTGTTTTTTTGCCACGTGAAATTTTGAGCTGACGCATTGAGGCGACCCAACGAAGCGACGGGCGCTTTTGTTTACATTTTACGTGTCACTCTGAGCTCGGTCAAGCGAATCGGTAACCAGACTTTTCCCCTCTCATACCCCCACCCACCCCTCCCCCACCCCACCCACCCCTCCCCCACCCACCCCTCCCCCCACTAGGGTTATGATGCAAAGTTGAGACAGATTCAGTCTGTAAATGTTTGAAAATAATCAATACTGTTAGTTGTGTCTCATATATAAGGGATTTATAGTCAAAAACTTTGTTTTTACGGGTTTGTTTTATTAAATCCCTTATATTAACTTCACCGCCGTCTCTCTCTGTCTGTCTGTCTCTCTCTCTGTCTCTCTCTCATCATCTCATGGGCTCGGCGGGCGGAAAAACAAAAGTCGAAAATGACCCACTTCCAATGATCCGATCGAACTGAAATTTGGCACACGGACCCGTCTTACCTAACAATGCATCGTATCAAAATTTCAGATCGATCGAACGTACCGTAATTAAATTAATGCATTTTTAGTTTATCCTTATATGAGGTATGTAATTTTAATTCACGATTTGTTATTGTTTTTTTGCCACGTGAAAGTTTGAGCATTGAGGCGACCCAACGAAACGACGGTGCGCTTTTGTTTACATTTTACGTGTCACTCTGAGCTCGGTCAAGCGAATCGGTGACCAGACTTTTCCCCTCTCCCCCCACCCACCCCTCCCCCCCCCCACTAGGGTTATGATGCAAAGTTGAGTTAAGACAGATTCAGTCTGTAAATGTTTGAATATAATCAATACTTTTAGTTATGTCTCATCTATAAGGGATTTATAGTCAAAAACTTTGTTTTTACGGGGTTGTTTAATTAAATCCCTTATATTAACTTCACCGCCGTCTCTCTCTGTCTGTCTGTCTCTCTCTCTGTCTCTCTCTCATCATCTCATGGGCTCGGCGGGCGGAAAAACAAAAGTCGAAAATGACCCACTTCCAATGATCCGATCGAACTGAAATTTGGCACACGGACCTGTCTTACCTAACAATGCATCGTATCAAAATTTCAGATCGATCGAACGTACCGTAATTAAATTAATGCATTTTTAGTTTATCCTTATATGAGGTATGTAATTTTAATTCACGATTTGTTATTGTTTTTTTGCCACGTGAAAGTTTGAGCATTGAGGCGACCCAACGAAACGACGGTGCGCTTTTGTTTACATTTTACGTGTCACTCTGAGCTCGGTCAAGCGAATCGGTGACCAGACTTTTCCCCTGTCCCCCTCCCACCCACCCCTCCCCTAGGGTTATGAAGCAAACTTGTGTTAAGACAGATTCAGTCTGTAAATGTTTGAAAATAATCAATACTGTTAGTTATGTCTCATATATAAGGGATTTACAGTCAAAAACTTTGTTTTTACGGGTTTGTTTTTAAATCCCTTATATTAACTTCACCGCCGTCTCTCTCTGTCTGTCTGTCTCTCTCTCTGTCTCTCTCTCATCATCTCATGGGCTCGGCGGGCGGAAAAACAAAAGTCGAAAATGACCCACTTCCAATGATCCGATCGAACTGAAATTTGGCACACGGACCCGTCTTACCTAACAATGCATCGTATCACAATTTCAGATCGATCGAACGTACCGTAATTAAATTAATGCATTTTTAGTTTATCCTTATATGAGGTATGTAATTTTAATTCACGATTTGTTATTGTTTTTTTGCCACGTGAAAGTTTGAGCATTGAGGCGACCCAACGAAACGACGGTGCGCTTTTGTTTACATTTTACGTGTCACTCTGAGCTCGGTCAAGCGAATCGGTGACCAGACTTTTCCCCTCTCCCCCCACCCACCCCTCCCCCCCCCACTAGGGTTATGATGCAAAGTTGAGTTAAGACAGATTCAGTCTGTAAATGTTTGAATATAATCAATACTTTTAGTTATGTCTCATCTATAAGGGATTTATAGTCAAAAACTTTGTTTTTACGGGGTTGTTTAATTTAAATCCCTTATATTAACTTCACCGGCGTCTCTCTCTCTCTCTCTCTCTCTCTCTCTGTCTGTCATCATCTCATGGGCTCGGCGGGCGGAAAAACAAAAGTCGAAAATGACCCACTTCCAATGATCCGATCGAACTGAAATTTGGCACACGGACCCGTCTTACCTAACAATGCATCGTATCAAAATTTCAGATCGATCGAACGTACCGTAATTAAATTAATGCATTTTTAGTTTATCCTTATATGAGGTATGTAATTTAAATTCACGATTTGTTATTGTTTTTTTGCCACGTGAAAGTTTGAGCATTGAGGCGACCCAACGAAACGACGGTGCGCTTTTGTTTACATTTTACGTGTCACTCTGAGCTCGGTCAAGCGAATCGGTGACCAGACTTTTCCCCTCTCCCCCTCCCACCCACCCCTCCCCCCTTGGGTTATGAAGCAAACTTGTGTTAAGACAGATTCAGTCTGTAAATGTTTGAAAATAATCAATACTGTTAGTTATGTCTCATATATAAGGGATTTATAGTCAAAAACTTTGTTTTTACGGGTTTGTTTTTTAAATCCTTTATATTAACTCGTGGTGTCTGCGGCCGACCGACCGACCGACCGACCTTGTCGCCAAAACTTTTGATCGATTTTTAACCCACTTGCTCGCAAGATAGCGAGCTGAAATTTTGCAGGCAGTTTCGTACCGATGATAAAAACAATGTATCAAAATTTCAGATCGATCGCATGTACCGTAATTAAATTATTGATTTTTTAGATTATTTTATTTATTCCTATGTATCATGCTATTTTTTGAGATAGAGCGTCGCGGTGCGTATTATATTGAACAACCTTTCTGTCGCGCAATAAGGTGCGTATTTTATTGACAGCTCTTTTTATAAACATATTCCTGATCGGTGCGCATTATATTAAACATGTTTTACGACACAACTGCAATTTTGTATTTCTGGATGGTCTGGCGCTGCGTATTATAATGAACATTATTTTAATTACTTCTGGTACATAAAGGATTTATAGTCAAAAACTTGGTTTTTTACGGGTTATTCTTATTACATTGATCCCTTTTCCAAAATTAAAATATCAGCGAATACAATGACGTCATATAATATTTTTTACAGCGCATCTTTAATTTGCACACCTTTTGATGCATTGGTACAGTAAATTGGTTTTCCCCTCTTTCTAAAATTAGTAGCGTCAGGACTGACAGACACTACTTGCGTGACAATTGCAAATTATATTGTTTAATTGTCGAAAAATGGGGATATTCTATTTGTTAGTATTATAGGTTAGTATTAATGGATGAAAATGCAGGATTATAATTAGATTTTCGGTCTTTTCTTGATAACTTCTTGCAGACCGGCGGCAGATGGCCCACGGACCAACACCGGTCGGCGGACCACCACTTTGAGAAGCACTGGTTAAATTTAGAGAATTTACAATAAAATAAGATTCTCTAATTGTTCCCCAAAATAGCTATTTTTAGATGACATTGCCCAGTGTTATTTTCTTAATTTCAGTAAATGCATATTATATATTATACAAACAAAGTCATAAATTTGTAATAACATGTAATTTAATTCTAACACATGTATGATTTCATTGGGTATAAATATCAGCCATCGCACATTAGCAAACAACAGAATCATTTAATTTTAATGGGCATAATGCCTTATTTAGCCATTATAAATAGAGCTTAATTGGTAACCGCTGGGCGAGAAAAATATATGTTTAATTCATTTGAGTTATGGCAGTGTTTCTCAAATAGTGGGGCGCGCCCCCCAGGAGGGCGCGAGGCTCCGTAAAGGTGGGCTCGTTTGACCGTTATGCAGAGGTTTACTTATAACAATTTTATAGAAAAATGATACTATTTACAGTCGCGCGGGGGCGGGGCGAAATGTTTTCTTTCTTCCTAGGCGGGGGAGGAGGGGGGGCTTGACAGAAAATAATTTAGAAACACTGAGTTATGGGAACAAAGAAATGTTAATATCTCTTGATCACAGCCTACCGAGTTCGTTTATGTTAATATCTCTTGATCTAAACTTATTTAGCTGGTTTAATGATATGACCTACTTCCATGAGTGAGGTTGTATCCCATTTACTGTTAAACAATGTTGCCAAATATAAATAGAGGCCTCCACTGCGTTGACATAATTTAACTAACGTCTATGTTCAATCTTCAAACTGTTGACTATTTGAATGTACCCTGACTTTGTTTATATAAGTTCTAACCTGCCTTTGGTTTTCTTACTTAGGTTCACCCGAGTCCGCTCTTTGTTCTGAGTGTGCTAATAGCGGTGATGAGCTAGACTCAAAAATAAATCCCTGGGCCGTGGTGTTTTGGAAATTCAACGAGACCCCATTTATGTTACACCCGCGTCTGTCAAAGCGTAGAGTCAAAAGCCAGAGTCGGAGAGTTTGACGTAACAACGCCTCGACGATTGGGGATCAGCGTGATTGTTAAGGTTCTTAAGGGGAGGGTGAGTCAAGGGGACCGAGTTGTCCCTGGAGGCTATCTGGTCTTTGTATCAGAGCGTGTTGTCAATGCATGCATATCTGTCCTTTTGTGTGTGTATGTGGGATTGGGGGGAATAACAGTAACTGTTGAGTTGGTGAAAGATGTAATAATGAATAACGCTTGAATTTCATAAAATTCCAGCTCTACAAGGGTCCTTCGACCAACCCAGCCACACCTCCTGGATCACAAATTGCTAAACAACTCGTTTAACGCTAATTGTACCCCGTCTCCCACGACGCATGAGTACACACATTCTGACATTTAGCCGGCTAACACAGTTTCATTACTCCCCTGGACCCTCCAATGATCAAAACGTTAGAAACGGGCGTTTATGTTTTTTTTTATCATCGTCACCGTAACCCCAGAAGACGTCATCCTTCAGTCTGCAGCAAGGGTTCTCAAATATTTTCTGTCTTCTATTCCTTTATTTTCTAAAGCTCGCTCAGTGGCCGAGCTAAGATTAATCCTGTCCGGTGCGAGCGGTCTTTTAGCCGTCGACTTTCCAGTAAACACATCTGCAGTTACATTTTTAAAAAAAAGGGGGAAGTCATATTGAAATGGGAAAATGTTGCAATGTGTTTGACCACAACGTCTGAACACCTTCCTACGATTTAATCGATTTAATATGGTACCCTAATCGTATTTTATAAAAAAAATGTCACGGGCCTTAAAAAAACAAACAAACAAATTATTACATTTTTTTCCCTTACTGTTGTTCATGATAAAAATGCCAAGATAAAATTGTCATCATTGTATTTAAAATTGTTAATTCTTCGTGAACAAAAGTTAAGTATTTATCGTTCCTAAAATAAATTTCACATACTCTTGTTCCTGAGTCCAAGCATTACTTTAAACTGCAGATACTGAAATACGACGTTATCCCTTTGGGGTTGGGTGGTGGGGGTGGGGTTGGGTGGTGGGGGTGGGGTTGGGTGTTGGGGGTGGGGTTGGGTGGTGGGGTGGGGTTGCAAGCAGCCACGATTGGTTAAATAAAATATAACATATATTTCCTTTTCTTTTTATAATCTCAATTTAGATTTTTAAAAAAAAACAACATTATTTAAGTAAACGATCCGCTACTACAAAAAATACAAGATGGACAAAGGAAAGGAAAGGGATGGGAGAGATAAATGTAGAAAGATAAGGAGTAGAGATACATATAAAATAAAAAGAAAAAAGGAGTAGAAGAAGAAGAAGAAGGGAGAGAGATAGAAAGAAGGGGGAAAGGGAGAGGAGTGAGAGTAGGTAAAATTCCGCTCAAGTTTACGCCACCACACAACTACGCCACCCGACCTTACAACTCCTGCACCACCACAAAAACAGTCATTCGTTACGGCGTCCACACATTTAGCTCCTCCACATTACCACTACGCGGCCAATAAGCCACCACTCCATCACCACGAAACAACCACAATACCACCACTGAACAACAACTACTTTGTGATGTATTGATAAACGTTCTTTATCACACCCCTACCCTCAAATAGCAAATTAATAAATGAAGGAATCGTTTTAATCGTCAGGAAAATGTCACACTGTGATACAGGTTCATAACACAAGAACATCGATATTAGTTTGTGAAACCCTAATGCCCTCTTTTACTCTTGACGTTTTTATACATTCTCCCCCCCCCCACACACGCACAATCAAGTTTAAAAACAAAGCCCTACAAAAAAATAAAAATAAAACACCTTTCATATCGAGTCGTAGCCCAAATATGCGGCATAAATCTTTCTTCTCTTCAAACACTCCACCATACATATCTTTTGTCGAGGTAATAAACATTATTTTATTTTTACGATTATTAGCGTCATAATCATTTCCCCTTTAGCTCAACTGTAGTATATACCTTTTTCAAAATACCCTTTTACTGCCGTCCGTGACCTAGATTTCCAGAGCACGACACTAGTGTGTTAGTGTCAGCACACACGCTTGTCATTGCTGTGTTTAGTTCGTGACTCGGGTTAAATTTTTTTTAAAGTGCTTCTGTTGAATTGGTGGACTTTAAAATATGTGGACATCGGCTTTAGTTCATCGGGATTGTGTCAAAATTCTATTAATATCGGGATACGAACTACTGTCATAACTTTTATTTATGTAGGTGTTATCACACAACCGGATATAATCTATAAATAGATTTTATCGTGGCTAATCCGTTTGGGAAGAAATCCTTGTGGGGAATTTTATGAAATTGAGTTAATAAGGCACGATTGTTATATTCTTCGTTAGAATTTAGATACATACTAAATACTACATGAGACACTGGATAACTTTTAAAATCAGCACAAGAAGTTAACATCTATGTGTCTCCCTCGGATTGCTAAATTTAAAAGTTTTATTTTCTTTT
Organism: Ampullaceana balthica; assembly: GCA_944989445.1. Lineage (NCBI taxonomy): Eukaryota > Metazoa > Mollusca > Gastropoda > Lymnaeidae > Ampullaceana > Ampullaceana balthica. The sequence goes on from CALYLW010000088.1 coordinate 774,951, forward strand.
AACTAACTTTTGTTAATTGAGTAAGAAGCGATATGTAAATGAATGTAAGCGTATTAATGTAATCAATTATTATAAGGCAAGGTTATTGAGTTTCTTTCCTTATAATGATAAAGTCAAATCTTCCCCCTCCCCCCAATTATGGTGAACAAAAGGGGAGAATTATTATGTTAGTGTGTGTATAATCGTGACATCTTAGTGATTCCTCAACCAAAGTGAATTTTAAGAAATAGAGCGGAACAGGTAAAGTGTAAGGATCCTAACACTACACTTAACTTATACACTAGCCTGCACGAACTGCAATTTCATTTCAGACATTTGGCCTTTTCTTTTCCTCACATAAGTGGAACTAATCACAGAATCGGAAAGAAAACGGGTGCATGTATAGTTTACAACATTTTTTCTAACATTGTTGGGATTACCAGTCGAAAATTCATTGAATAAAAATGGTAAGTCATTTAATTCATTTAATTTGGACAATATTTTAACAAACTGCATAGGCATAAGACTTTAATCTTCCTGTTTGACTGTTTGTGCAATTGACGAAATGAACCGAGACAGTTGACCCTATTAAAACTACAATTGATTTAGAAATTAGGTTGATACATAGCGCTCCAATCTGTCATTTATGCTAAGTATTTTGTAGCATCAACACTGTAACACTGTCAATATAACATTGATATACGCCCATACTGCCGTCTATGTATTGTCATTGTCAGCGCTCTAACGCAGTGATCCTCAATTGGTGGTCATTGAGCCTTAAGTGTGCGCAAGGCTTTAATATTTATGTTGAATATACAAAGAAAATATTAATATATCGGTGGTATAACTCAGACTCAGGGGTTAATTAAAATGTGTCATACAGTTGGATCAAACTTCAGAAAATAGCAGTAGGCTATGGCTCCAGCATTTTATCCGGTAATTTTTTTGAGTATCGGTAATCGGTATTATGGATATTATGATATAAAATATGATATTTGTCTTTTATGACCATGTTTCTTGGTAGGATAAAATAAAATTGAAAACATACATAAGAAAAATAAAGGTCCTATACTATTGTTCTATTGCAACCATTAAATGCTAAAATGCCTTTTGAAATCGATGCATAAGCATCATTAAATTGTGTAGCACTTTGTGCAAGTTCATGTCTTATCTTATCTTAACTTTACAGACGCTCCTTCTATGCAGAAGATAATTGCGTCCACAGACCATGACAGATGATCTGTTGGCAAGTGATACAGCGTTCACAGGCCACGGCTTTGTGGGTTCCACGCATTACCCAGCCGCCTAACTAGTGTTAGGTACCCATTCAGAGCTAGGTGACTCAGGGACGCCCTAGGCCCCGGGATCAAATCCTTGCGTTCACATGGATTCGAACCCGTGACCATCGGCTGCCACTCGACCACCGCGTAGCATCATGTGTATCAATGTCTTGTGTAACACTGCCGTTGGAAACATTGGCTTGCTTATCTCTGCCTTGTGTAATTATGTCTTATGTAACGAAGGCTTGTGAAGTTGTGTTATACTAAATTTTATTACACTGCCTTGGAAAACACTGCATCATGTAAGACTGCCACCTATAACATTTCCTTGCTAAGGTAGCTTTGTTTACACTAAGTTTTATCACACTTTTACGGGGAAACCTGCGTGGCATGTGCAGGTTCACGGCTGGCTATGGGGGCCCCACAAACGCTGGGCCTGGGGCTGCTACCTCACTCCCACCACCTAAAGTCGCCACTGTGGAGACGTCCGTAATGTAAACAACCATCTCTACTTTTTTGTTTTATGTGCAATCAATAATTTATAAAATGATCGATTGATGGGCAAGCTATGTGAACAATAAAAAAAACCTATTGTTTTATTGAATTTTTTAAAAACAATAGAATTATAATCGTGTATTTAAAGAATTTTTTTCTAGTTTTCTTTAATGAGCAACGTTGTTCATATTGAAAGTATGGACTGGACGCATTTTATTTGAATGTTGTCAAATTGTCAAAATAAAGTCCTATTTATTAAACGCCTCACTCAATACATTCAACAAGGAACAAAGAACTACCAGCATTTATGAATACATCTCCTGCCAATAGCGGGGAAGATATGTCTGACATATTCTGCCATCGTACGTTATACAAATCGTAGTCCATATACGACAAAGGATTTATTCCAAAATGTATGTTGTTATAGGGCGTATCGCTAATATTTTACATAGTTTTAAAAAAAGAACTCTTCTTAGAAAGAAGCTGTAATTTCACTAACATTAAACAAAAATAAAACATAGTAATATCTCAGTGATTGTTGACATCCCGTGTTACATTGAATCTCCAGCCTCAGCGATGGCCAACAACATCATGTATTAGATTAAATCTCTAATCTAGTAAGGAGCCCTTCAGTCTTACTGAAACACGCTGACAGCAGTGTGTTATCTCCATATCAAGGCGGACATCATTTTATGCTTTTCTTGCGGACTAACCACTGAAAGGTGTTGAATATCTTATTTTTTACGAGTTTGGGATCAAGTCTACTGTCTACCAACGTCCTGAGATGGCCTACAGTCCGATACCTGCAAATGTACAGAGATGGCCTACAGTCCGATACCTGCAAATATACTGAGATGGCCAATAGTCCGATACCTGCAAATGTACTGAGATGGCCTACATTCCGATACCTGCAAATGTACTGAGATGGCCTACAGTCCGATACCTGCAAATGCACTAAGATGGCCTACAGTCCGATACCTGCAATGTACTGAGATGGCCAACAGTCCGATACCTGCAAATGTACTGAGATGACCTACAGTCCGATACCTGCAAATGTACTGAGATGGCCTACAGTCCGATACCTGCAAATGTACTGAGATGGCCAACAGTCCGATACCTGCAAATGTACTGAGATGGCCAACAGTCCGATACCTGCAAATGTACTGAGATGGCCTACAGTCCGATACCTGCAAATGTACTGAGATGACCAACAGTCCGATACCTGCAAATGTACTGAGATGGCCTACAGTCCGATACCTGCAAATGTACTGAGATGACCTACAGTCCGATACCTGCAAATGTACTGAGATGGCCAACCATCCGATACCTGCAAATGTACTGAGATGGCCAACAGTCCGATACCTGCAAATGTACTGAGATGACCAACAGTCCGAAACTCACTAATATACTGAGATGGTCTACTGTCAAATTTTTTCTAATGTACTTAAATTGGATCCAGTCTAATGTCTGCCAATCTACTGATATGACCTACATTCCGATTTGTGCCAATGTAGTGAGATGCAGTACTGAGATGGGATCCAGTTAAATGTCTGCCAACGTCCTGAGATGACATAACCTCTAATGTCTGCCAATGTTCTGAGAGACATAATGTTTAATGTCTGCCAATGTTCTGAGAGACATAACGTCTAATGTCTGCATATGTTCTGAGAGACATAACCTCTAATGTCTGCCAATTTTCTTAGAGACATAACGTTTAATCTCTGCCAATGTTCTGAGAGACATAACGTTTAATGTCTGCCAATGTTCTGAGAGATATAACGTCTAATGTCTGCCTATGTTCTGAGAGACAAAACGTTTAATGTCTGCCAATGTTCTGAGAGACATAACGTCTAATGTCTGCCAATTTTCTGAGAGACATAACGTCTAATGTCTGCCTATGTTCTGAGAGACATAACGTTTAATGTCTGCCAATGTTCTGAGAGACATAACGTCTAATGTCTGCCAATTTTCTGAGAGACATAACGTCTAATGTCTGCCTATGTTCTGAGAGACAAAACGTTTAATGTCTGCCAATGTTCTGAGATGACATAACGTTAAATGTCTGCCAATGTTCTGAGAGACAAAACGTTTAATGCAGTGGTTTCTAACCTTTTCGGGTCCATGCACCCCTTCAGATGCCCCAAAACGTTCATGCACCCCATCGTAAAACTTGCAGAAAATGCATAATAAACTATGTTTGTTTTAGGAACACAACAATATGCAACATTGAATTTAGTGAGAGATCTCATGCTGATTTTTATGATCATCGGTGATTTAAATCTGGGGACTGTTTTGGACAAAGCAATTCTAATGTCATCCTCTGCATTCAACTTATTCCTTGCCTTGGGTTTAATCGTGAAAAGTGTGGAGAATCCTGTTTCAAAGAGATATGTTGTTGCAAATGTTGTGCCCTTTTGGCTAGTTGTGGGTAGGAATATAGCTGGGCGCACCAAAATTCAATCGATGTATTGCAACTGAAGGCACTACTCAGTAATTCTCTGATTCTCAAATCAATCAGGTCATCTTTAGTATGGTCACTGTCATCAATGTTGTCCAAGTCACAGAGAAAAGGATTGCGAATCCAAAGGTTTTTCCTAGCAATTTTTTGACAGAAATACCCATCAAAGGACCTTTGCAATGTTGAAAGGTGCTCTGAAATCTCCCCTTTGATGTTGTCAGGCAGTGATCCTTCAGTGCTTCCTTCTGCAGCAGATATTACAACTTCATCCAAGAGTGGAATGTTGGCCAAGTTGGACTTTAATAGTCGTCGTTGGAATAGTGGCAGTTTGTTAAGGAAGGCTTGCAATCTCTCAGTAGCATCCATTGCAGTCATAGCAGGTCCTTGGAGAGATGTGTTCAACTCATTCAAGATGGAGAAGATGTCAGCCAGGTATGCCAAGTAATGAATGAAATTTGGACATTCAAACTTGTCAGCAAGGTCACTCTCTTTTTCTCGCAAGAAAATAGCAAGCTCCACTCTCAGTTCTACTAACCGAGAAAGTATCCGTCCCCTGGACAACCAGCGCACCTCAGTGTGGTAGAGCAGAACTTCATGCTCAGAGCCCAGCTCCTGACAGGACGAGTATCGAAGTACCTATCAAAAAGGTTGTATATGGGCGCCCGTTGACGCGACATGCCTTGCTTACGGTTTACATTTTCAGATTATCAGTTTTTCTTTCTTTTTTTTTCCTTCATCTTTTTTTTTCTTCCTCTTTTTCTTTTTTACCCCTCTGAATCGTTCATGCACCCCCCTTGAACCTGCTCATGCACCCCCAAGGGGTGCATGCACCACTGGTTGGGAACCCCTGGTTTAATGTCTGCCAATGTTCTGAGAGACATCATGTCTAATGTCTGCCAAGTTACTGAGATTGGATTCAATTTGATATCTATTTAAGTACAATGATGGCTACTAATGTAGTATCTGCTAATGTAAAGAGGTGTCAAGTAATACCGTGTCTACATATAAACTGAAATAAGAGGCTTTCTCGTGTCTTACAATGCACTGAGACGGAGTAAAGTCAGTATAGTAAGATAGGAAGTAATTTCATGTCTGCCAATAATTTGGTACGTGACTGTGCTCGTTCCCCCCCCCCACCCGTCTCTCTCTCTGTCTCTCTATCTCCCTTCTCTATCTCCCTTCTCTCTTTTACCACTTTCTCTCTCTCTTTCATTCATTCATGTTAGTTGATAGAAAAAGTTGGTCGTCATGAAGTTGTAGTTGAAGCTCATGTTGAAACATTTCACCAGTTATTTTATTATTCATGGCTCTACGCCAGACGGCGTTTTGACATTTTCAAATGGCAGTTAGATTAGATGACTGACATCTGTCACATTCCTCACAGTCCGTATACAGGCTCCATGAGAAGTAGGTCAAAGCTATGTTTGGAAATTTTGGTTTAGTTTCACTCACTCTCATTCTCTATCGTTTTATCATGTTTAATAATAACATTTTTGGGTTTTGTTTTGTTTTCCTTGGCGATAGAAATACGTCATTTTAAAATCCCTTATATTAACTTCACCGTCTTGTCTCTCTGTCTGTCGTAATCTCTTGGTCTCTTGATCGGTCGGGCGGAAAAAAAAACAAATGTAAAAAATGACCCACTTCCCATGATTCTATCGAGCTGAAATTTAGCACATTGACTTGCGTCACCTAACAATGCATTGTATCAAAATTTCGGATCGATTGAAAGTACAATAATAGAATAAAGGGATTTTTAGTTTATCTCTATGTATCTCTAGTAGGACGTCTGGGATAGTTGACCTCCACGGTTCACTGCATTTCACTCCAGCCATCGTCGACCAAATCCCCGTGTTTTACAGCAAGGAGAGTTCAGTAACGTTCAGTCTGTTAATGTTTGTCGCGCGGTGCGTATTTTATTGAACAAAATCAATACATTTAGTTATGTCTCATATGTAAGGGATTTATAGTCAAAAACTTAGTTTTTACGGGTTTTAATTATTATGGCTGAGTTTTAAGTTAGTGTTCAGTGACTTAGTTCAGGGGTCGGAAACCTTTTTAGGAAGAAGAGCCAAAAGTTACAATTTACAAAATTTACCAGTTTTTTTTAAAGATCCACTAACATGAGTTTTGAAAATAAAATAATACAATTATTACTATTTGCGCATGGAACTGGAGAGCCGCATCTTGACATGGACAGAGCCACATGTGACATGCGGCTCGCGAGCCGCAGGTTGCCGATCCCTGACTTACGCCTTTGTAAAAAGTTTAATTAGGAAAGACTCCCTTTGTATCTACAATTTCCGTGTGTTTGTTTGTTTGTCAGATGTCAAATTTTTTGTTTACATCACGTGACTTTCATTCTGTTGTTTCACTTGCTCGAAAAGCGTTACAAGCTGTGGATCGTCAAGTCGCATAAAATTGTCATTTTGTTGTGGGGCTTGGAGGGGGGGAAGAGTAGACTGTTTGAGAGATTGTTCACATTAGAGCTGGAGGATTTGGAGGATTAGCTGAGCTATGGTGAGCTTTAACCGGGATTTTATAAGCCTTCGTGATTTTACCAGAATACAAATTTACATCTTTACACACACACACACACACAACTAATAAAGATTACGTTATGAAAAATTAAAGTTTGCAAATAAAACAGGAAAAAATTGTGAAAAAATGTAGAAACTAAGATTTCAGCATTCTTAAAAATAAAGATACCTTTTAAAAAATTGATACATAAACCGAATTTAACTTTTGTCTTCATTTAATTGATATTATCTTATGGCTACATTTAGGGTTCATCAACACGTTTTCTTAGTTTTTCTTTGCGTAATGCGTTTAGTTATAGCTATAAACTATAAATTGTCGTGGTGCAACCAAACTATCTGAAATAAAATAATAAAATACCTGATTCTACTTTTATTCCCAGCCTCATGGGTAGATCGGACCGTTAGGAGGGTTTTAGTTTGTGTGTATTGGAAGAGGTGCTAATTTGATACCAGCTTAGAAGCACTGTGTTTGAATTTCTTTTGTGTGGTTAACTTGAAGTTGTTGATTCATATCCAGACCTTTTCTCCCCCTTTCTCCCTGATTTTGTTTGCCTGGAATTCCAAAGTAATGCAAGGCAAGTGCCCATTTTCTTCCTGTTGCAGAGAAATACTTGCCTCATATCACCGTCATTTTCGAGTCCTTATCCTAAGTAGGCCCGCTGTTTTATCACGATCTCCTATGTGCCATTTGTCTTCTTTAAATTCTTTATTTATCTATATTTTGTCATAAAACCAATTCTATAAATGAATGGACCTTCCTTATTTGAGTATTACTATCATTTTTCGGCAACACACGCATATATATATTAATGGATCTATTATAAACAAAATGTAAGCTGGGTATTGGTCTCGTGAGGGTATACATGAATGTAACATGTTGCAGGCAAGGGTACACAATGCCGTTACATTTTTCAGGCAAAGTAGCAAATATCTGCTTCAGGAAGTCCACACATGAGTGGCACATGTTTCTGTATCGCATGAGCGTCTGTAATATATAAGATAAGATTATATTTCAGCCAATCAGGGCCGGTCTGAGCAATTGCGGGGCCCTGTGCGGCTTATTATGCGAAACGGATTGCGCGGGGCCCAGTTTGGGTAGGAATAAGGAATTAATGAGGATAATAAAGGAAAATTAAGATATAGGCGGGGCCTATGAATGCGTGGGGCCCACTGCGGCCGCATATGTTGCAGTTGCCTGAGATCGGCCCTTCAGGCAATGATACTCACAATTGTGACATAACATTCCGGCGAGTTTTCATGAATCTTCCGAAATTTAATTTTTGTAAAATCTCAACACCATTCTGCAAAGCACAAACAAAAACATTTGTTAAAACGAAACATTTAGTATCAAATATTCTGAGCTTACTTAACGATCCAGAAGTTCAAAGCTGATAGTTGACTTCAAAATGCGCCAGTCATTTCTTCGTTGCCGTGGTGGTCAGTAACTGATGCCATCATCGGGTCTGCGGAGTGGTCATTAATATTTAAGGTATTGAGTATTCGACGTGGTATTACTCGCTCAGAGAATATTCAGGCAGCCGGATCTATTGGTGCCTTCAAAAAATAGCTAGCAGCTCTATAAGCGTTCAGCTATTTTTTCCCCCTCCGTCTATAAATTTACTTACGACTGTAGATGTAAATGCATCAATGGATGCACAGAAACTGTGCCATTGGGTTCTCCAATATATTTATTTGTACTCGTTTTCATAGTTATTGATGTTAAATGCTCATAGGGGCCGTCCATAAAATATGTCACGCTATTTTTGACAATTTTAATCTCCCCCCTCCCCCTGTCCAAAACTGTCACGAATCTCGGAAACACCTAAAGTATGACACACTTTGTAACAAAAATTTAGTTTTTTATTAATAAAATACTTAAAATTAAAATGTAATATAAAACACCGTGATGTCACACATGACCGGACCCCCCTCTCCCCTGTCACAAACTGTCACACTTTCTTACACCCCCTCCCCCCTCTGGAGCGTGATTACTTTATGGACGGCCCCATAACTTACACTGACAAGAATATAGCTATTACTTAATTCTCCAATGCTCCGTGATTTCTAGCGTATTTTCTTTCTTTTCTTTTTTGTTATAATTTTTTTAAAAAGAGAATCGCAGTAGGCTTTGTATCGCTGAAGAATAATGTTCATAGACTTTCATATTTCGGTAGATATTTAATGAGACTTGATGTTTGATAGTGTTTCGCAAGCGTTGCTTGCCCATGAACCCACTCTTACTGTAATCACCCCTGCTCCGGCTGATATCGGTGTTTTACACAAGTTGTTGTTAAAGATAAGATAATAAATTGTGGGTTCTAGTCTAGATATTCCATTTCGTTTCCGGCATTTTTATGATGGTTCGACATTTTTGGCGCCCAGGACGTACTATGCACAGGTCGACATTTGCAGTGCAAGTCTTACACGCAGTGTTATGCATATAAACAATGATCCCTGCTGTATAGGTTCTGAAAACGGTCGTCAAAGATTCCCACCAACCTATCGTCTACCCACGACATTTTTATTTGCGCCCTTCAATCTGTGACCAATGATTTACACTGACTTATTGTTTGTGTATATTTGTCTGAGATATCTTAGGTACCCACGATTTGAACTAATCATTTACAATTGTATAAGTTGTATATTATTTAAGTTATTTGTGAAATCTTTTGTTAAAAACCAATACTAGACTTAACTGACCATTTATCAGTGTTGTTTATTTCTGAAATCTGTTAAACACGATTTCAACAATAACTAGTAATTTTTTTGTGTGGTCATTTTTTTAGACTCAGGCACCACCTCGCTGGAAGCAGAGCTCGAGTCAGGCGAACTTAGCTGGACTCAGCATCAAGTCCACCATGCCTAGCACTGGGTTCATCAGGGTCAAGCTGCTCCAGGCGGAGGTCAGCCCTGGGCCCGACCCAGATGATCCCTTTCTAGCCGTCAACGTGAAGGAAGCAATGGACATACCAGGCGAGCATTCGTCGTCTTGTTTACCATATTCTTTTACACCATATCTTTGTATACCTTGTCTTGTACATCATATCATATTAATAATACCTTGTATAGTATACTTTTATCTGTATACCCTAATGTATGGTTTATATCTTATTCAACCCGTGTTGTGCACCTCATACACCTGTCTAAAATTATTATAACCGTATGTTCTATAAGTTTTATTTTCTGTTTTGCATACGGCATACGGGGCATCTTTACTTCGTGCCTTCCATGCAAAGAGTTTGGACACCCCTGGCATACCCAGATGAGTTTTGTAAACCTGGCTTGGAGCGTGTTCTTTCTTTACATTGTTTAGAATTTAGAACACCGTATTATTGGGTTAAACGAAAGGATCTCTAACAAAAAACGGCGCCGGTCGTTGTAAACTTAACTAGCCAACAGATACGACGTGGTTTGAATACCATTTTCGATTACGTGAGACAAGCAGACAACCTTAGCAGCGCCCTGACAAATGTTTTAACAGCCCGTTTTTGTTCCGCAACTATTTTTTTTAAAAATAGCCCACCCAACGTCTCCACGTCATAGCTCCATTGACCCCCCCCCCACCACTTCCCTACCCGCACTGTCCCTATCTATTTGCTCCCGTCTGCCTCCTGACACAAACCTCACGTGTCATTTATCAAGGTCATGTTACTGATTGATTAACGACACATCTTTTCACGGTCTGGCTCGTCAAATTGACGTGTCAAATGCAGTGGCCAACAAAAAGCCCAACATAGAAAAATAAACTCATGGAAAGCTGCTTGCAGGCTACACAAATATCCGAATTCTTAGCTGAGCCCCAAAAGATGTCAGGATTCTAAGCAATGGTTTGGGGGGGGGGATCTGTGTAGTTGATGCAGAGAAATATTTCTAGGCATTCATCAAAAAAGAAAATCCGAATAATCTTAATTTGTCAAAATCTTTGTTATATAAATATCATATTCATATGTATGTAACCGTGTGTTTCTATGTGTAACTATGTGTGTCGTTCTATTTCCAACACTTTGTTTATATTGTTCATGTCTGGTTTTAAGATGCCTGCTCCAATTCTATGTCCCAGAAATTCGATTGATTCTTTACCTATTTCTAACTTAGATGGTTTAATGGTGAACCCTGCCTTTTTCAAAATCTCTAAAACCTCTCGAGTAACTCGTATATGTGACTCCCAGTCGTCTGTGTATACACAGATATCGTCAAAATAAGTAACTACCTCTTTTACTCCTTTGAATAATTTCTTAACAATTTTATTGAACGTTGCCGGTGCGGTTGCCAATCCGAATGGCATAAAGTTATATTGATATGCCCCGTCTGGGCCTTGAAAAGCTGTGTATGTAAGAGCACGTGTATCTGATGCTGGAAAACAGATAAAGTAACGTAGCAACATGATACAATTATGAGAGATGAACCCACAAAATCTAATCTATCAAATCTAACAAGGGAAAATAACTGAATAGTTGAAATACGAAAATGGAATCTAACAATGTAATCATATAATGGCTTTAAAGTATGTCTAACAATGTAATCATATAATGGCTTTAAAGTATGTCTAACAATGTAATCATATAATGGCTTTAAAGTATGTCTAACAATGTAATCATATAATGGCTTTAAAGTATGTCTAACAATGTAATCATATAATGGCTTTAAAGTATGTCTAACAATGTAATCATATAATGCCTTTAAAGTATGTCTAACAATGTAATCATATAATGGCTTTAAAGTATGTCTAACAATGTAATCATATAATGGCTTTAAAGTATGTCTAACAATGTAATCATATAATGGCTCTAAAGTATGTCTAACAATGTAATCATATAATGGCTTTAAAGTATGTCTAACAATGTAATCATATAATGGCTTTAAAGTATGTCTAACAATGTAATCATATAATGGCTTTAAAGTATGTCTAACAATGTAATCATATAATGGCTTTAAAGTATGTCTAACAATGTAATCATATAATGGCTTTAAAGTATGTCTAACAATGTAATCATATAATGCCTTTAAAGTATGTCTAACAATGTAATCATATAATGGCTTTAAAGTATGTCTAACAATGTAATCATATAATGGCTTTAAAGTATGTCTAACAATGTAATCATATAATGGCTTTAAAGTATGTCTAACAATGTAATCATATAATGGCTTTAAAGTATGTCTAACAATGTAATCATATAATGGCTTTAAAGTATGTCTAACAATGTAATCATATAATGGCTTTAAAGTATGTCTAACAATGTAATCATATAATGGCTTTAAAGTATGTCTAACAATGTAATCATATAATGGCTTTAAAGTTTGTCTAACAATGTAATCATATAATGGCTTTAAAGTATGTCTAACAATGTAATCATATAATGGCTTTAAAGTATGTCTAACAATGTAATCATATAATGGCTTTAAAGTATGCCATCAAAAAATGACACAAATATCACCCTAACGTAAACAGCGATGAAGTTCGATCCTTTATGTCCCTATGGTACCCGCCTTTTATCCGAGGCTCTATTTCAGGGTATCTGTGCCTATGTCTTGGGTAACGTTTCACTATCCCAGAGTATACATTTCACTATCCCATGGTATAAATTTAACTATCCAAGGGTATACCTTTCACTATCCCAGGTTATACTTTTCACTATCCCGTGGTATAAATTTCACTATCCCGTGGTATAAATTTCACTATCCCAGGGTACACGTTTCACTATCCCAGGATGTATTTTCACTTTACCAGGGTATACATTTCACTATCCCAGGATATACTTTTCACTTTACCAGGGTATACATTTCACTATCCCAGGATATACTTTCCACTTTACCAGGGTATACATTTCACTATCCCAGGATATAATTTTCACTATCCCAGGGTATACATTTCACTATCCCAGGATATAATTTTCACTATCCCAGGGTATACATTTCACTATCCCAGGATATACTTTTCACTTTACCAGGGTATACATTTCACTATCCCAGGATATAATTTTCACTATCCCAGGGTATACATTTCGCTATCCCAGGATATAATTTTCACTATCCCAGGGTATACATTTCACTATCCCAGGATATACTTTTCACTTTACCAGGGAATAGGTGTAACAGTCACAGGGTATCTAATTTTAAATGTGTATATATTTTTAAGGAAGGTTGGTATTGCGTATTTGTGTATTTCAAGATATATAGCAAAACAAGGCGTTGCTATTTAAGACATTACTACAGCTATTTCAATGAAACAAATATAGCAAAACAAGGCGTTGCTATTTAAGACATTACTACAGCTATTTCAATGAAACAAATATATCAAAACAAGGCGTTGCTATTTAAGATATTACTACAGCTATTTCAATGAAACAAAGAAAATAAATCTTTTCAAAACCTAGACATATAAAAAGTTGAAATCCTATATAATAAAAGGCAAGTTTCTGTCCTTTCTGTCCGGTCATCTATAGCGATTGGTCCCTCAAACACATATGACTCCTACAGCCAATCATAGAACCCGTTTACGCCATTTACGCGGACGTTCAAAACGAGTTATTTTTGGTGCAGTATTTCTTCCAAGACTTTATTTTGAGTTATGCGCGTTTGGATTTATAGAAAAAGCAATGTTTTTACGAGTTATTTATTTTAACTATAATGAATAGTATTTTTGACGCGAGGCACATGTAATGCCGGTCGAGACGGCTGTTGGAGGGGAGTTACAACATGCCACCGAACGGTGGCGGAACGTCCTTGGGTGGGCTTTGTTGCTCGTACATTAATATTGGACTTGTTGTTTAAGTTAAATAAATCTTTTCAATATTTTCATTACGTCGCTTCTAATGATTGAAGTCATAATTATTGTTGTTGATGTCTCAAGGCAAGGGCGTACAGCTGATACAGAAGAAGAAAACCCTCTACCCCAAATGGAACTCTTGTTTTGATGCCCACCTGTACGATGGGCGTGTCATCCAAATGATCCTCATGGAGAAACCCAACAAGAACGTGGCCGAGATCAGCGTCGGCGCCAAAATTCTAGCTGATAAGTGTAATGGAGGCCCGACCAGTGGACCAATATGGGTAGGTGGATATTGTCTTAGGTTGCTTACAAGGGTGCTTCTCATGCTGGAGTGGATGGGTCCGGGGCAGCCATGGTTGCTGGGAGAAGATGAGGGGAAAATGTAGGGGTGAGTGACACAATGACGGGCAGTGAGAGAGAAAGATGAGGGGAAAATGTAGGGGTGAGTGACACAATGACGGGCAGGGAGAGGGAAAGATTAGGGGAATCGTCGGGGGTAAATGACACAATGACGGGCAGGGAGAGAGAAAGATGAGGGGAAAATGTAGGGGTGAGTGACACAATGACGGGCAGGGAGAGGGAAAGATGAGGGGAATCGTCGGGGTAAGTGACACAATGACGGACAGGGAGAGAGAAAGATGAGGGGAATCGTAGGGGTGAGTGACACAATGACGGGCAGGGAGAGGGAAAGATGAGGGGAATCGTAGGGGTAAGTGACACAATGGCGGGCAGGGAGAGGGAAAGATGAGGGGAATCGTAGGGGTAAGTGACACAATGGCGGGCAGGGAGAGAGAAAGAGCCTGTGTTAGTAGTTATAGAAATGAGAGACACACCGGAATTATTGTGGCAATAATACCATCACTCACTGGATTACAGCCTTTCGCTTTTCACTCAACAATGTTATTACACAAATATATGGAGTCCAGGGGGGTGGGGTGGTGACGGAAACATCAACATGGTAGCTGTTTGACCTTTCACTCCAGAATACACACACACTCTCACTCACACACAGACACACACATACACACACACTCTCTCTCCTTCACATACACACACACACTCTCTCTCTCTCTCTCTCTCTCTCACTCACTCTCTCTCTCTCCCTCTCTCTCTGTGCTCTCCCACCCCCTTAAACCCCAAACTGATCGAGGTCTGGGCATAATGTGGTCGTGATGTGCAACGCTTGCTAACTGAGCGAAATTAACAGTTTAAAAAAAAACAACAGGTTCTGGTTTATTACAACCGGTGAAATAATTTTTTAAAAATTGTAATTTAAAAATTAAACACATTCATTGTGTTTAGAGATGACAACATTTTTGGAATTGTTTAAAATTTAATTAATTAAAAAAATTGTTTTATCTAAATTGTTTACTTTTAATTATGTAATTTTAAAAAATGTGTTATTCAAACTATTTTGGTCAAAAAATTATGCGGGCACGCGAGATCGAGGTAAAGTAACCCCACATGTGCCAATATTCACTTCTGCTGGCACGGCGGCTTCTCATCGGCGGCCCTTTGATAGGCTTGTCATAGGTGGCTCACCAAAAGAATTGTTTACGTCACACATTGTTCAGATTCAATTAGTCGGGACATTACCTACTGTGGCACTGTGGTGCCATGCAGATGATGTCGACATAATATCCATTTCGTGACTGTATTAAAGAGCTTTTCAAATGTTAAAGCAATTACATGTCACGAAGATCTCGACTGACAATTCTATTATTGGATTGACGTTGTTTTTTTTTAACCCATAGACTCATTGAATTGGTTTGAACATCCGGGTCACTCTGAGAAGCATGACCTTTGTTACAACATGCTTTATGGGGGCAGCAACATTCCATTAGGTGTAAAAGGATGCACTGATGACACCACATTATTTTATATTTTGCTAGAAGGTTTCATTCGGGAAATAAAATACAAGACACACAAACGAATGTGGAGATGAGTAGAATAAATTAAAGCTTTACTTATAGACTAATACACAAGTTAACGTTTCGGCGAATGCTTTCATCAGTACAGTACGAGTAATACACACAAGTATTTCAATTGAATTTACTTCATACATTGAATACTGTGCCTTTAAAATAAATTAAGAGGGGATAAAAACAAAAATAAGAAAGACGAGCGCAAGTACTTTACAAATGAGCAGGATAGAAGAAGCGGTGTTCTATATCGGCACGCCCCATGGTACAAAATCCCCTTTAAGCCGTGGAGTAATGAGGTCCGATAAGTATAGATAATGAACAATCTATTCATCTAGTTACGTCATCAGTTAAACTATTTAAAAAAATTAGTATAAGAAGTTTTGACACGTAGATGGGATTCCAGTAAATTTGTTTTCTTTTTTGTTTTATTTATTTCCTGACAAGTTCAAATAACTTTGAGGTTGTTTACTCTCTAGCTCCGTGAATTTACGAAATCCACTAGGATGCTATTTTTTCATTATTTTTGTCACGATATGAGTGTCAGTCAGACCATGTCAGTGGAACTCTTAACCAAAAAGAAATAACCGGCACTGATAGATTCCACGTTTGTAACGTAACGGGGTCGTTCAGTAAACCGTTATCGGGAATATCCGCTCAGTTTAGCGCACAAAGGCGGAACGATATGTACTTGTGTGCTACATGCCGTTATAACAATGTAACTTGGTAGCTTGTACTTATGAAATACGACTTAGTCGTTTGCATTCCTCAGTTATGGAATATCACTCAATCAACGAATTCGGAGCACTGGTAGAATTACTGCTGGTGATTACGTGACTTTAAAAAATGTATTTGTTAAAAACTTTTTCAGCTTTAGATTTCAATCAAACATACAAAGCCGTCATTAAAAAAAAATAATTAAAAAAATTATATTTCAACTCATTCATGCCGTATCTTTTTAAAAAAAGTTAGTACAAGTGTAGATATAAGGCATATTTACTTTTCATAGAGACCTTTTGGGACCTTTAGCATGAGAGGCTAGGGCGGCGATTGAGTCGTACGCTCAGACAATGTCGCCTGGCACTGGCCAGGCGTTAACTCTAGCTTACAGAATGTGAGATTAGATTAGGACAGTTATTTACAAAGCATTGTTGTTAGAAATAATAACTTATGGCTGGGTGTGATTTAAGCCGTAACGTAAAGGCGATTTTAAAAAGTGGAAAATATTTACATATATCGCTGTAAAAAAGGATTCTGTAAATGTTCATGTTATAGGTCACATTCCATGCATGCCATGTGGGCGTAAGTGTTGTAAATGTCAAAATTTGCGTTCATATGTTGTAAATGCCGATATATGAGTTAAAATGCTGTAAATGTAGATATATGAGTCCAAATGCTGTAAATGTCTATTCTTGGGCCGACGTGCCGTGTGTGTGAGCACTGTCTCGTGTCAGTGCTGGGTATTTTATTACCTGAACGTCATGATCAACGTTACGGTTTGTTGTATTCATCTATCACATTGTTAGTCTTTCAGATCCTTAAAGTCTTCTCAACTATCTTTGACCGAAATCAATTCTGACCACATGTGAAGGAAAGTAGGCGGCTATGGTTCGTCTCCCCTTCAACTAAACCCATTAGCCATTTATTCCTTGGCTCTCGCCGGACACTTGGGTTTAGAATGACCTTAATGGCCTCTAGAATGTGCCTGGAATGACATCCCCCCCCACTGAGTGGAAAGACGTCATCTCACTGTCGAGTTAAACTGATGTCATTGACTTATACTGATGTCATTGGCTGCCTCGTCTTTTACAGTACAACTAATTTGACCGTGAAGTTAGGATCAAAGTAATTTGACATTAGGGGCCATCCAATAAAGTACGTGACGCTATTTTTGACCATTGTTACCCCCCTCCCCCGTCACAAGCTGTCACAAATCTCGGAACCGCCCCCAAAGTACGTCACACTTTCGAACAAAAATATTTTTTAAAATAAAAAAATAATTAAAATTTAATATAAAACACCGTGACGTCACACATGGCTGGACTCCCCCCCCCTGTCACACTTTCTGACACCTCCTCCCCCCCCTCTGGAGCGTGACTTACTTTATGGACGGCCCCTTGGATGAACTGTTAGGATCAAAGTAATTCGATACTAGATGAACTGTTAGGATCCTAGTAATTTGATAGTAGAGGAGCTGTTAGGATGAAAGTAATCTGACAGTATAGGAACTTTTTGAATCAAAGTAATTTGATAATAGATGAACTGTTAGGACCCAAGTAATTGGATAATCTTCAATATCCTTTTTCTTGGAAAGTGTAGCTGGAGACATTTGATTTTGAGACTTCTTCTATACAAACCTAGAGAGTCATGTTACGGGTATAATTACTATTGGGGTCCTCTGTTGTTCGTTCACTTGAGATCTTGACCTTTACATTTCCACATCGTTAGGACCGAGTGGGCAGCAATGGTTCTAAAATTATCATCTTATTCCAGCTCAGAATTACATCATTATGTATAAATACATCTTAATTTAAAATACTTACTTTTTATTTGCAGTGGCATAACTGAAATGTTATTGGTCGTCAGTCGACTTTCTTTTGGTGCTAAGACTTTCTATGGTGGGGAACAATATTTTTTTTCTACCACGAGACACATTCTACTACCTCGTTTTTAAAAACCGTTTTTATACCTCCAGGCGAGTTTTTTTTATACCACTAGGTATTTTTTCTATTATCAGGCGTGTTTTTCTACCATCAGACGTATTTTCTACCAGGCGAGTTTCACTACCATAAATAGTGTTTCGCTATCACTTTTTTCTACTATAAAGTGTGTTTCGCTACCACTTTTTTCTACTATAAAGTGTGTTTCGCTACCACTTTTTTCTACTATAAAGTGTGTTTCGCTACCACTTTTTTCTACTATAAAGTGTGTTTCGCTACCCCTTTTTTCTACCATAAAGTGTGTTACTCTACCACGTTTTCGACCACCACGCTTGTTTTTTTCACCTAACTATAATGCACTTTTGACTCGGTCCATAAACCAACATTGCTCAACTCCATCTCAAATATATAACAAAAATTTGGCCAGAGGATGAAGGATCGCTGGAGACCAGGGGCGTAACAAAGGCTTGGCATTGGGGCAGTTGCCAAGGGCGCCGGCCTGCGTCAGTTCAAAAGGGCGCTGCTAAGTCTCTAATGTTTATTTAAATAAAGGGCACCAAAAATAAATTAGCCAAGGGCGTCAAAAACCCAGTTACGCCTCTGCTGGAGACGCTGTTCTTGTGTAGTCGCTGATGTACTTCCTGTTCAGTGATGTGCTTCCTATTTCACGTGAACTCTGAATGCGCTTTTTACTGAATAAATACAGGATCTTATTTGTCTTCTTTTGTAAATAATATCTCCTTTGTTATGCGGACGGAGGCCATGTGCCTGTATGGTCTGTGTGGCGGTGGATTCAATATAAATTTGACATGGGAATCAGTGGGTTTTGGTGGAAGTGGGGGCGGTACCAAACTTTTTAACTCTTTAAAAAAAAGATTTGGTTTCGTTTGGTGGGTTTAATTTCATGGACTCGGAGTGGAAAGTCCAAGGTAGTGAGATGTCTTTAAACCTTGTGGAGAATTTATCTTGTCCGTTTTTTTCCTTTTGTTTTTGGTGGTATAAAGGGTGATTTAATGGTTTAGGTAATAGTGGTGTAATGGGTGATATGATTTTGATGTACATGTAATAGGTAATGTAATAAGGGACGTAATCGGAGATTTAATGACAAATCAAAGAGAGGTGTAACTTTTCGTGATAATATAGAAAATGGCCATTTTCCATTTAACAGCAAAAGACCGCTACCTCATCACTATTTTAATTCGCACCCCCTTCTATCTCACCCCCTTCTATCTCACCCCCTCTATCTCACCCCCTCTATCTCACCCCTTCTATCTCACCAACTTCTATCTCACCCCCTTCTATCTCACCCCCTCTATCTCACCCCTTCTATCTCATCAACTTCTATCTCACCAACTTCTACATCACCCCCTTCTATCTCACCAACTTCTACATCACCAACCTCTACCTGACAACCTCTACCTCCACCACCCTCTACATAACCAGACTCTACACCACCAACCTGTGCCTCTGCACCCACCACCCTTTAACCCCTGAACCCCCACCTGGGCTTACTGTCCGTCTGGTCTTGTCCTCAGCTTGACCTCAAGCCGTCTGGACGCCTGCAGATTCAAGTCAGGTTCTACTCTGAGAACCCAGAGAGCTCCATGGAAGGTATTGTCTTGTCTTGGACGGACTGGGGCTCTTGTTCTTGAATAAATCTAGTGGATGGTTGGACTGCTAGAACCGATATTGGAGGCTGGGGGGGGGGTGGGGTGGGGGGACCTGGTTAAACGTGTGCTACATTTTGGGGATGGGGTGACATGAGGACAGTGGGGGTTAAGGATGGGGTGACATGATGACAGTGGGGGTTAAGGATGGGGTGACATGAGGACAGTGGGGGTTAAGGATGGGGTGACATGATGACAGTGGGGGTTAAGGATGGGGTGACATGATGACAGTGGGGGTTAAGGATGGGGTGACATGATGACAGTGGGGGTTAAGGATGTGGTGACATGATGACAGTGGGGGTTAAGGATGGGGTGACACGAGGACAGTTGGGGTTAAAGCGAGTAAAAGTGGCATTGTGTTAGGACAGGGTCAATGAAGGGAGGCAATGATGTGCTGTTGGATATTTTAAAATAAAGAAGATAAAAGACAATATATCTCTTTATGTTTTTCAGGTAAATAATAGGTTCACATTCAATTCCAGATGAAAGCGTGTTTTGTGTGTATTAAGCATGTGTAATATTTTTATTGGCGTGTTTAAACCTTAGGAGATATTTTTATAGCAGATATAAGCATTCTTGTGCTGTAACAACTCTGAGCCTAGCACTGAGATTGGATCTGTTAAACTTGTTGTTTTCTTGTTGTTTCCTCAGAGGATCCCAAGATGATCAAACCACATTTTGTACGCCGCGGGGCCATGAAACAACAGAAAGTGCATGAGGTCAAGGGTCATCAGTTCATCGCCAAGTTTTTCAGGTCTCCGACTTACTGCTCCTTTTGTCAGGATTTTCTCTGGTGAGTACACTCCCCTGTGATGAGTACACTCCCTTGTGATAAGTACACTCCCCTGTGTTGAGTACAGTCCCCTGTGATGAGTACACTCCTCTGTGATGAGTACACTCCCTTGTGATAAGTACACTCCCCTGTGTTGAGTACAGTCCCCTGTGATGAGTACACTCCCTTGTGATAAGTACACTCCCCTGTGTTGAGTACAGTCCCCTGTGATGAGTACACTCCTCTGTGATGAGTACACTCCCTTGTGATAAGTACACTCCCCTGTGTTGAGTACAGTCCCCTGTGATGAGTACACTCCCCTGTGATGAGTACACTCCCCTGTGTTGAGTACACTCCTCTGTGATGAGTACACTCCCCTGTGATGAGTACACTCCCCTGTGATGAGTACACTCCCCTGTGATGAGTACACTCCCCTGTGATGAGTACACTCCCCTGTGTTGAGTACACTCCTCTGTGATGAGTACACTCCCCTGTGATGAGTACACTCCCCTGTGATGAGTACACTCCCCTGTGATGAGTACACTCCCCTGTGATGAGTACACTCCCCTGTGATGAGTACACTCCCCTGTGATGAGTACACTCCTCTGTGATGAGTACACTCCCCTGTGATGAGTACACTCCTCTGTGATGAGTACACTCCCCTGTGATGAGTACACTCCCCTGTGATGAGTACACTCCCCTGTGATGAGTACACTCCTCTGTGATGAGTACACTCCTCTGTGATGAGTACACTCCCCTGTGATAAGTACACTCCTCTGTGATGAGTACACTCCTCTGTGATGAGTACACTCCCCTGTGATAAGTACACTCCTCTGTGATGAGTACACTCCCCTGTGATGAGTACACTCCCCTGTGATGAGTACACTCCTCTGTGATGAGTACACTCCTCTGTGATGAGTACACTCCTCTGTGATGAGTACACTCCTCTGTGATGAGTACACTCCCCTGTGATCAGTACACTCCCCTGTGATGAGTACACTCCTCTGTGATGAGTACACTCCTCTGTGATGAGTACACTCCTCTGTGATGAGTACACTCCTCTGTGATGAGTACACTCCTCTGTGATGAGTACACTCCCCTGTGATAAGGACACTCCTCTGTGATAAGTACACTCCCCTGTGATGAGTACACTCCTCTGTGTTGAGTACACTCCTCTGTGATGAGTACACTCCTCTGTGATGAGTACACTCCTCTGTGATGAGTACACTCCTCTGTGATGAGTACACTCCTCTGTGATGAGTACACTCCTCTGTGATGAGTACACTCCCCTGTGATGAGTACACTCCTCTGTGATGAGTACACTCCTCTGTGATGAGTACACTCCTCTGTGATGAGTACACTCCCCTGTGATCAGTACACTCCTCTGTGATGAGTACACTCCCCTGTGATGAGTACACTCCTCTGTGATGAGTACACTCCCCTGTGATGAGTACACTCCCCTGTGATGAGTACACTCCTCTGTGATGAGTACACTCCCCTGTGATGAGTACAATCCTCTGTGATGAGTACACTCCTCTGTGATGAGTACACTCCCCAGTGTCATTTGAGAACCTCTTGTAGTGCACACTCCTAAGACAACACACATCGATTGCATGAAGTACTTTAAGGTTGATTCTTTTATGGGGTTTTAACTTAACAACATTCCTATTGACTCCATAGAAGAAAGCCATGATCATTGTCATCCTTGCATTCTAATCTTTAAATGTCAATATTCCAAAATGAATGGAGAATATTTAAAAAATCCAGACATTAAGATACATGTGGACCCAGCTGTGAAGGGTAGGATCTGTATATGATGAAAGCCTCTGACAAAATACTGTCTTGCAGCTATCTCTACACCCCTCCCCCCATATAAATGGCTAAATATAGGAGAACTTTTGAAGTAAAATCAAGAGTTTTGAAGGTGGTCGGCATGGTCATTTGGCTATTGGTTATTTGAAGCCTTTTCTGTGCACACCCACTTGTTTAGGAATAGTGGCAGTTTCTGCTGCTTAGCTAATTGTTTCTACACCAGGCCATTTGGTTACCTACTCTAAGTTTGGGGCTACATTTGAGAGACCTACTCTGAAATTCGTGGGTTTATTTGAAAAACCTCTAATTCTCTGGTACTTTTGAGAGAAATCCAGTTTTGTGATACAATAGAGAGACCTACTCAAAATTTATGAATGCATTTAAGAGACATCAAATTTTGTGGATAGGTTTGAAAGATCTCCAATTTTGTGGCTACATTTAAGAGATCTCCGACTTTGTGGTTACATTATAGAGATCTGTTCCAAGTTTATGGCTAAGCTTGAGAGATTTTCTGTGATGATGCAAGACCAGACACCATGTCAAATTAGTTGTTTGTAAAGGTGCATCGAAGCGCCTGGTTTTTCAGTCTTTCATCAACTCTAAACCTCCCCCTTTACGCC
The DNA here is from genome assembly GCA_944989445.1 of Ampullaceana balthica. Taxonomy (NCBI): domain Eukaryota; kingdom Metazoa; phylum Mollusca; class Gastropoda; family Lymnaeidae; genus Ampullaceana; species Ampullaceana balthica. Next base: position 797,925 of record CALYLW010000088.1, read on the forward strand.
ACCATTACAGAGTAAAGCGCGCATCAACAACTTGTTCTTCTGAACATGTGCGAAAATTGTTTTTAAACTCTTATGAAATGAAACAGATCATCTTTTGGAACTTTAAAAAAAAACTTGTATGGAACTACAGCCTTAATCACGAAGTTTTCACCCAAAAATCAGAAATTCCATAATTTCGACCGTATCTTGCATTTGACCTCTTGAACAAAGTGAAATATTGTCATTCATTGCCTGAAATTATTTGGAAGTTGAAAATGAAATTCCGTCTTTAATGTTGTAAATGAAACTTTGTCTCTCATTGAAATGAACCTTTGTCTCTCATTGAAATGAACCTTTGTCTTTCATCTCGGCTATTTGCTTTTCATGTTGTAAATATTCAATGTTATCATGTCTCTGCAGGGGTTTAAACAAGCAAGGATACCAGTGTCAGAGTGAGTCAAATTACACATTTATAATACGTCTGGTTACTGTTAAGATATATTTGCAGTTAAGAATTTTTCTAGGTCCTAAATGTAAACATTCAGCTTAATACTACATTATAAAAAACTTGTTAGGAAGTAAAATGTAATTGTTTTTTAAATTTTTATTTCAGTCAACTTTGGACGACATTAAAAATTAATATAATGAAACCTAATTTTAGTAGTGCTTTTGTCAGACCATTGTGTTTTATCTTCCTGTTAATGGGTTTTTATTTTGTTTATTCCAGTTTGTAACTGTGCTGTCCATAAGAAATGCCATGATAAAATTCTGGGCAAGTGTCCAGGCAATGCCAAGGAAAGCAGAGAAACAATGGTAATCTTAAACAGCTTTGACAGTGGCTCAATGAGAAAGACATGGTTCCTAACTGCCCAGTGATCCATCACTGCCCTGTGCTCCTTAACTCCATAGTGGTCTCTAACTACCTATTGGCTCATTATCACTCAGCTAATTTAGCCAGTTAGTCACAACCTAGAAATCCCTTTAGAGGGATTCCCAGTTAAATCCTGGGGCGAGTGGCGGGAGACATTTTAAAGGACGTTAATCCCCTGGAACTCTATTTGAAGAAAGTTCCGTAGGGTGGTGCTGGTACCACTCATCAGACCGTTAATTTTGGATTGAGATTGTCTTTGCATGCCCAGTCAATTGGAAGATGAAATAACGGGTGGGGGTTGTCCCAAGAAAAGTGTTCCCAATGTGCCGCTTCGTCACCAGGTTTTTTTATTTTAAGTGATAAAAAATATCGTACCGCCCCCACTCCCACCCAGATTCTCATGTTTTATGAGCCCACCGCCACACATACCCTCTACAGGCCCATGGCCAATGTTCCCTCTAAGGTTTGTTGGGCAGTGTGCAAATTTTAAAAAATCGTGTGCAAAGTTGCACAGCATCCATTTTTTGTTAATTATTTTACAAAATTTGATGAGCAGTAATTCTAAACTGATGCGCAGCGTCGGTCATATGTCTGCGCGGCCGCGCAGCTTAAAGGGAACATTGCCCATGGCCCCGTCTTAACACTGGAGATATTATTAACAAAAGGACCCAAATCAGATCCTGTATTAGACCGATAAGAGAGGGTTGGTACTTTAGGGAAGGGATTATTAAAAGCTCAGGCTCGACCACTTTGCGGGTTTTAAAAAAGAGTATTTAAAAAAAAACTGTCTAGAAGTGCAGTCTCTAAGTGAATCAATTATGTTGTTGTTGTGGTGTTTGCTTTTAAATTTAATATAAAAAAAAAGTTTTCCTATAATCAAGTGACCATCCCCTAAGTGTTGTTGAGCTCATCACATAACATACAAGAGCTTGTTAGTTTGAGAGTTTGGTTTGTTCAACTAAATATGAGACAAAACTTGATCAGACAAATTCACATTTTTTTTTCTGCCCAGATGCTGACAGAACGGTTCAACATTAATGTGCCCCATCGGTTTAAAATCAACAACTACATGTCACCAACTTTCTGTGATCATTGCGGCTCAATGTTGTTTGGACTCTTTAGGCAGGGACTCAAGTGTGAAGGTAACTGGTCCAATAGGTTTCTCCACTAAACAACAGTTGATGAATGGCTTAACACAGGCACTGCCATGGATCTAACATTGCATGTACATTGTACATCCCTCACCATGGTTTCTCAACAGGCTGCCTCATATATATTTAAGGGCCCAAAGCTGTGGAAGAATCTGGACCTAGAAATTAGAAAGCAGGATGGTAGGGAGCATGACAATAAAAAAGACATTAAATATATCATTAGACATCTCAAGTCATGAAATGTTGCAGAAGACATCAAGACTTTAGAGATCTGCCGCCAATTTTCATGACTTCAGAAGTCTACTGCCACTTTTCATGACTTTAGAGATCTGCTGCCACATTTAATGACTTAATAGATCTGCTGCCACATTTCATGACTTTAGAGATCTGCTGCCACATTTCATGACTTTAGAGATCTGTTGCCACATTTCATGACTTTAGAGATCTTCTGCCATATTTTATGACTTTAGAGATCTGCCGCCAATTTTCATGACTTCAGAAGTCTACTGCCACTTTTCATGACTTTAGAGATCTGCTGCCACATTTCATGACTTTAGAGATCTGTTGCCAATTTTCATGACTTTAGACATCTGCTGCTAATGTTCATGACTTTATAGATCTGTTGCCAATTTTCATGACTTTAGAGATCTGCTGCCACATTTAATGTCTTAATAGATCTGCTGCCACATTTCAAGACTTTAGACATCTTCTCCCACATTTCATGACTTTAGACATCTTCTGCCACATTTCATGACTTTGGAGATCTGTTGCCAATTTTCATGACTTTAGAGATCTGTTGCCAATTTTCATGACTTTAGAGATCTGCTGCCAATTTTTAAGAAAAGTGGCAGTGGACTTGGGTCAGTGTAGGCTGTACAATGTGTTATGATTGCTACACATGTCCAAGGTGATAGTTTATATGTTCAGTGTGTTCTTGGAGTATGTGATGTTTACTTTTCCCCCATCTTCCCTACAGTGTGCGGTATCAACTGTCACAAGAAGTGTAAACAGTTTATGCCCAACCTGTGTGGTATCAATCAGAAGCTGCTGGCTGAGGCCCTGCAGCAAGTCAGGATATCAACAACACCAGGCCGAAGGCCGACACAAGCGGCCACCGGAAGTGTAAGTGTGATATCAACCTGACTAAACATTTGTAGTCCGACTTACAGTCTAAACATCAGATGTCATCTGATAGTTGTAGCATCATATTGAATTTGACATTCTAAACATCTAATGATGCAATGATGTAGTATTAACTTGAAATATGTTTATAGAATTATTTTTTTTCCATAAGAAGTTCTAAAATGATAATGTATAATAAGAAGTTCTAAAATGATAATGTATAATAAGAAGTTCTAAAATGATAATGTATAATCTGGATGGATGGAATCATGTAATCATCAATAATCTGTTATGTTATCAAAATTCTTATATGTTTTTAATTATCAGTTATTTTGTTAAATCTTGTTGTTAGAGTTAGCATTTAACTGATATTTGAAAAGCTTTTGTACACAGCTTTGTGAAAGTCTTCATGAAATGTTTCTGATCACGGTTTTCATTTAACATAAATAGGTCTTCAATACCATAAATCGATGAGCTCATTCTATTTGTCTCATAAGATTTCAAATTTTTCAGATATGTCTCCTTCATCTTTTTAAAAAAAAATTTGACGTAAATATTAAAAGTTAAAATTAATTTTGCAACTGCTAAAATATAGATAAACAAAAATTTTTAAAATACTTCTTATGTATGGACTACATAATATAATTGGGTTTTACTATTATCCAGACAAGTTTACTGGGTGATGATGAAGGTGAGGATAGTGACGATGATGCACCTTACCAACCTGTTTGGGATATTGAAATACCATCTGAACTAGCCCCACAGGTGGAAGTACGCAAGTTTAAGCCGGAAGACTTCAACTTTCTCAAAGTCCTCGGTAAAGGAAGTTTTGGCAAGGTAAATTGTGTTACATTCATCACATGGTAATTATAGGTCCAATGTGCAACCTCATTATATGAAGCTCTTCAAGTGTCATGGCTTAGCTATATCACATCCATTGGTTCCTGGATTGTGGAGATGCCCAGGCTGTATCCAATGACCAAATGGTACCTGCAGGTGTGTTTGACTTGTTACCTGCAGGTGTGTTAGACTTGGTACCAGTAGGTTTGTTAGACTTGGTACATACAGGTGTGTTAGACTTGGTACCTGCAGGTGTGTTAGACTTGGTACCTGCAGGTGTGTTAAGCTTCAAATCTCACACTGTTGAGTGAACTGTGGGATAGATTACTATAAATAAGCTATGCATATATTTGGTAATATTGAAAGAAATCTTTAAAAAATATAAAGTGTTTAAATTTACATTTAGTGGATGTAATTAACTTATCTTATACATTACAAATGCTCTTTCTACACAGAAGATTATTGATTATTCAAAATGATATAAAAAATGCTAACTGACCCAATTTTTATTTTCAAAAATGAAATTGACAATACAGGAAGGGGGAAGTTTATTTAAGAGACTTTTTCATGTGCCAGGCTGGGCTTGGTTGTTGCTAAAGGAAACAATGAATTTTTCTAATGTCTGAAAAATTGATAACTGTTTTTGGAGGTCAAACACTTCTATATGTTTATTCTATGTTGTTTTGTGCAGAGCATAAGAAAGCAGTATGTTTATTCTATGTTGTTTTGTGCAGAGCATAAGAAAGCAGTATGTTTATTCTATGTTGTTTTGTGCAGAGCATAAGAAAGCAGTATGTTTATTCCATGTTGTTCTGTGCAGGTCATGTTGGCTGAGCTGAAGGAGAACAACACATTCTATGCCGTGAAAGCTCTGAGGAAAGATGTTGTCCTGGAGGATGATGATGTTGAGTGCACCATGATTGAAAAGAGAGTTCTGGCCATTGGCTGCCAGCACCCCTTCCTCACTCACCTACACAGCACCTTCCAGAGCAAGGTGGGAGGGGGGTGGGGGGCTACAGCTTACCACTAACTCATAGATAGAATCAAACTAAGTAAAATGACACATTACTATACCGTGGGGTGGGGGGTGGGTGGGGGGGAGGAATGGGGACAATAACACCATGGAGTAGAAATTCATACTTCAAATGTTCATTTTTATGATGAAAGTTTCTTGATTAACTGGTAGAATAAGTAAGACTTAAGTATTTAGGCATAGCCAAGTTGCTTTAAATTATATAAACCTCATGACTTAGATCTGTATAGGCCTATTCTCATAGATCTACTTGGTAATATTTAACAACATTCATGTATTTTGCTATTTAAAAATTTTTTTTTGTGTCAATACTGTTTACATCAGATTGGTTATATTTTAAATGTTGGATTAATTTTTGAGTGACAGCTGAGATGAGAAGATATGAAAATTATTTATACCAATTGTGTCTTTGTCTCCTCAGAGCCATTTATTCTTTGTGATGGAGTACCTTAATGGTGGTGACTTGATGTTCCATATACAACTCTCTGGAAAGTTTGAGTTCACACGAGCGCAGTACGGCTTTGTTTTTTAATCAAACATTCAATCAACATAAATTTATTCCAAACATATTGAAGCTAGTCATTATCTCCAGAATAAAAAAATTATATTACTAAATGATTAATACATTTACTTACACTTACTTTTGCAGCAGAGTTTTTTAAAACATTGTCTTCTAAGTCTTAATTTAATGCAGCCTGCTGATTGGCTTTTGATACAAAGATTTGGAAGGATTTTTTCTCAAGTTATTTGACCTGTGAATAAGAAAGATTTGTAATTTAAACTGTGAATTAAAACCTGTTGGAAAACATTAAACATTTCACGGCTGTTTAAAGAAAATAAATGTCCTCTTTATTTTCAGGTTTTATGCAGCTGAGATTGTTTGTGGTTTACAATTTCTACACAAGAATGGGATTGTTTACAGGTGATGTTTACTTTTAGTTTAGTGGCATTGTTTACGTGTTATATCAGATTTTAGCTTATTGGGATTGTTTACAGGTGATAGTTCATTTTATCTTAGTGGGATTTTGACAGGTTATATTATATTTTAGTTTAGTGGGATTTTGACAGGTTATATTATATTTTAGTTTACTGGGATTTTGACAGGTTATATTATATTTTAGTGGGATTTTGACAGGTTATATTATATTTTAGTTTAGGGCTTGTTTACATATTATAACTCACTTTAGTAAAGGAGCTTTGGTTACAGGCAACACTTCATTTTATTTGCAAACAGGGGATATTTGATTGAATTGAAGTAGAATTGTGTACAAGTGATCCATGATTTTAAGTTTAGTGGCATTGTCTGCAGGTGATGGCTGATTTGTGGCATCTAGCAATATAGGGTAACAAAATAAAATTTGAGATAGATCAGCAAAGTTAGCTTCACGCAACAAAACCAAACTGCATTCTTCCCTTTGGTGAACAAAGTCTTATTTTAATATTCTGCAGAGATCTCAAACTGGACAATGTGATGCTGGACAAAGACGGTCACATTAAAATAGCAGATTTTGGAATGTGTAAAGAGAAAATATTTGGAGACAAGTTGGCCTCAACTTTCTGTGGCACACCTGATTACATCGCCCCAGAGGTAAGCACTTTGTCTGTGGCACACCTGATTACATCGCCCCAGAGGTAAGCACTTTGTCTGTGGCACACCTGATTACATCGCCCCAGAGGTAAACACTTTGTCTGTGGCACACCTGATTACATCGCCCCAGAGGTAAACACTTTGTACTTTCTTGTACACCTGATTACATCGCCCCAGAGGTAAACACTTTGTCTGTGGCACACCTGATTACATCGCCCCAGAGGTAAACACTTTGTCTGTGGCACACCTGATTACATCGCCCCAGAGGTAAACACTTTGTACTTTCTTGTATACCGATTATAGGGGAAGTATTGTGATAGTGTACAAAATTGACCTTTTACACCTTCTTGAGTTGGGAAAAACCCAGTTTTGTAATCTTGTCTGTATTGTGAGCTTGAACAGGATAGCTTGAGTTTCAGTTTGATGGACTCAATTTTAAATATAACTATTAGATCATATATGTAGGTTTCTATCAATTTTTTAGCCATTTCCAGTAAACGGAAGTGGTACTTCAACTCCACTGGAAGTGCCATTCCATAGTGTTTTATATGAGAAATTTTTGTTTGGGGAGCACACTCCAGCTTTCTTAGAGACTGTAAAGTCATGAAGGTCGTTATACATGATGAATTTTAAAATAAACAATAATGTAAATTGTTGAGTTCTGTGTCAATAACAAAAGAGTTGAGTTAAATGGTGGAAAACTGTTGTTTATTTATGAAAGATTTAATTTTAAAATGAATTTTTTTCTAATGAAGGGGATTGTTCCTTTGTTCAGATATTGAAGGGACTTAAATACAACGCCTCTGTGGACTGGTGGTCGTTTGGTGTCCTACTTTATGAAATGCTCATTGGTCAGTCACCATTCCATGGAGATGATGAAGATGACCTTTTCCACTCCATCCTCCATGACACTCCAAGATGTTCACATGCCACACCCAAGGAAGCATCTTCAATGTTGAGTTTGGTAAGTGCAAAAATTGTTCGACTTATTGCTAACAACAAAAAATTGATCAAAATAAGGCTCAATGTTCCTCCCTTGGTAAAATTCTCAAGGAATGATTTAATTCAAATTGTAATTATAATTAATAAATATTAAGTGACTTGCTGATCTCACAGTGGCAAACTTATAAAATAAATTATTTGTTTTAAAACAGAGTTGTGAAAATCAGGAAATGTTGACTGGAGTGATGAAGATTAAGGGCTGGACAATTCTTAAACATAGATTTAAGCAATGGAATTTACATTAACATAGCTGTAGTATAATAAAGATCATTGATTCGAGTTAGGTCTTTTGACCACCTTAGCTGAGATTTTTTTGAAAGTCTTATGGGCCCTGGGAAATGCCAGATAGGGCTATTTACTTCCATACTATTGCTAGAGAAGCATGAAGCTCTTCATCCGCAAAGAGATTTTAAACTTAGTATAACAAGTTGGATGCCCAACGCAGTTTAATAATTTCAAATACGTTAACACCAAAGTTATATCAGATTTAGGTTGGACAGACTTCAATGAAGTTGTATAGGCGCCATCCGTAAATGACGTTATGTGCCTAGGGGGGAGGGGGGTAACGCATTTGTGACGATGTGTTGAGGGGGAGATGGGGTGTTTAAGAAATGTATGACACTTAAATAAAAGTTCCACTTAAATATTTGATTGCTTTATTTAATGACGTTTTCAATGGCTTCGCACGTCTTAGGATATTAGAGTGCAGCCTTACACTAAATACATACTTAAATGACAATAAAGTGATCTAAAACATGCTAATTTTCAATTCGAAAATACTGCTTTAAGGGGGGGGGTCAAAGATTTGTGACGTCATATTGGGGGGCAGAGTATAAGCTTTTGTGACGAAGTGTGAAAGGGGGGGGGTGTAAAAATCGGCCAAAATTGCATTTATGGATGGCCCCATAGTAGCATAGTTGTTTTTTTAAGAAATCATTGCATTAGAAATTTTCCTCCTCATGTTAATAAATGTTTTTTTTAAAGAAAGGATAACTGCTATATGCCTCAGTGGAAAGTTAACTTCTCTGAACCAAATATAAATATATCAATGTCCCTCTCAGATGGCTGTGTTGAGGAACAACCATTTCACTGACACATTTCCCAGATATCCAATAATTCTCCCCCAGTGCACACACAGAAACTTTTACAGACATTGATTTATTCCAACCACAGAATAAAAAACATTTCACAGATATCCAAAAAATTTCAGTCTGGCCCACACAAGGCAGCATACATTTAAGTTTCTTAATTTTAGTTCCTCCTTATTGATTGTACTTGTTCTCTATTCTAACAAGTCATAAAACTTGTGTTTTCCTATCAGTTGTTTGAACGTAACCCACCAGACCGGCTGGGAATGCCAACCTGCCCCGCGGGGCCAATCAACTCGCAAGCTTTCTTCCGCAACATTGACTGGGAGAAATTGGAAGCCAGACAGATTCCACCACCTTTCAAACCCAAAATTGTGAGTTCTTTTTATTCTATCAATGAGAAGATGTTAGTAAGGACATTTGGTGTAGAATTAGTTGTTTGTTTATTCTATCAATGAGAAGATGTTAGTGAGGACATTTGGTGTAGAATTAGTTGTTTGTTTATATTATCAATGAGATGATGTTAGTAAGGACATTTGGTGTAGAATTAGTTGTTTGTTTATTCTATCAATGAGAAGATGTTAGTAAGGACATTTGGTGTAGAATTAGTTGTTTGTTTATTCTATCAATGAGAAGATGTTAGTAAGGACATTTGGTGTAGAATTAGTTGTTTGTTTATTCTATCAATGAGAAGATGTTAGTAAGGACATTTGGTGTAGAATTAGTTGTTTGTTTATTCTATCAATGAGAAGATGTTAGTAAGGACATTTGGTGTAGAATTAGTTGTTTGTTTATTCTATCAATGAGAAGATGTTAGTAAGGACATTTGGTGTAGAATTAGTTGTTTGTTTATTCTATCAATGAGAAGATGTTAGTAAGGACATTTGGTGTAGAATTAGTTGTTTGTTTATTCTATCAATGAGAAGATGTTAGTAAGGACATTTGGTGTAGAATTAGTTGTTTGTTTATTCTATCAATGAGAAGATGTTAGTAAGGACATTTGGTGTAGAATTAGTTGTTTGTTTATTCTATCAATGAGAAGATGTTAGTAAGGACATTTGGTGTAGAATTAGTTGTTTGTTTATTCTATCAATGAGAAGATGTTAGTAAGGACATTTGGTGTAGAATTAGTTGTTTGTTTATTCTATCAATGAGAAGATGTTAGTAAGGACATTTGGTGTAGAATTAGTTGTTTGTTTATTCTATCAATGAGAAGATGTTAGTAAGGACATTTGGTGTAGAATTCGTTCTTTTAGATAATTTGTAAGGCACCACTCCTTAAACTTTTACTCTGAAGGAGACAGAAAATATGTTAGAATTATCGTGAAAGAATAACTCTCAACTTCAAAAATCTTGCAATCTTGTTAAAAACTGTCATTTAGAACAACGGACAAAATGTGGATGAGACAGCAATCAGGCTTTTAAATAAAAAATATATATATATTATTTAAACGGGATTTGTATAGGGCTGAAAAGACATCACAGGCGTTCGTTGTTCTGTGACGTCTTGTCAGGCCTATACAACCCTGTTTAAATAACATATATATATTTTTTTTTCATTTGGAGTAACATTTAATGAACATAAGTTGATGACGGTTTTTTAACTTCTGTAGCATGATTTATTTATGTTGTTATTTGTTTTTTTATTGTTAAGGGTGTAGAGATATCCATTTTAGTTTGCAATTATTAGTTGGCTGTTAGTGCTGCTAACTGTTTGTTCAGCTTTATTCATTGCTGTTGGTTAACATTAGTTTAAAATCACAAATTTAAAATTCATGTGAAAAGTGTAAATCAGAAATAAAAATGTTGACTAAGAATTTATTTTGATTTGTTTCAGAAAAACGCCAGTGACAGTTCTAACTTTGACTCAGACTTCACAGCTGAGAAGGCTCAGTTAACTCCCCCCGATCCAACTCTGATGAAAACAATGAACCAAAATGTCTTCAAACATTTCTCTTTCACAAGCTCAGAAGCTCTGAAATCTTGATAGTGTCACGTGATTACATTTTAAATTAGTTTTCAATTTTTACACTTTAATTACCGTTTTAAACACATTTTAAGGTATGCTTATAACTGTAATGTTTTTGATTATATATTTTCCCATTTGACATTTTAGCTGCAAAGTATTACAGAGCCGTGATTTAAAATGTACAAAGAATGTCAATGATATGAAACTGGAAACACCGATAGGGAGATGTCCTGCATATTTTTATACCATTGTTTACTTGTTATGTGTCCGTTATTTTAGATGGTTTTTCCCTCTTCCTATTAATCTAATTATACCAGCATTACAAATGTTAGAAGTCATCTCTAAATGTTTATCAATTGTTAAATCCTTTATTTACATCATATACAAGTAATATATTTACAAAATCATTGCTCAAGAGTAACAGATTTTTAAAAACAATATTAGTTAGCATCTTTCAGGGGTTTACAATTCATTATCACTTAATAAAATTTCAACAACATCATGAGCTGCTTTATTGATATTTATTTGTTAAATTCATAGATCATCATTTTAATTGGCATCTTTGTCAGGATATCATTTTAAGTTTTCATAATTCATGTGCAAAAGAGGAAAATGAAAAAAAAATCCTGGCAACTAGGTAAAAATCTTGGCAACTAGATAAAAATTTACAGACATGAGATTACTCAGAGACAGATGGAACACTAATATGGCCCTATTCTTTGATTACAGAATGTAATAAAATAGATTAATGTCATTGTCATTGTAAAAGAAATCAATATTAATATGCTTTGTAAAATACAGTTAACTCAGTTTCACGCTCGTAAGTTACATGCAACAGTTGGCTGAAATAATTTTTAAAATCCTGTGAAAAAGGTATATTTAGTTCTCTCAGAAATGAAGTAGTTTAATTACGATGATCTTATATATAAACTATTTATCAGGTTTTTCTAACCAGATGTCGATTGTGAAACAAGTTTTTAAAAAAAATGTTATCATGTTACAGCACAGCCAAGATTGTGTGCAAAGGAAAAGTTAAATACCCACCCATCACCTCCCGAAATAGTAATCTTTCTGATTGTATTTTATGCTAAACTTCAATTTTATGTTTAAAAAAAAATCCCACCAGTGTTTGTGCTTATCTTTGTTTCATGTAAAATTGTATTTTTAAAAAAGATTACTTATATAATACTCCCATACACTGTATTTGACGAATGTATGACTGTGGGGCTTTGCTTAATTTCAGCCAAAAATATAAATATCTAGGAGTGATTAAATTAGATTAAATGAAATTAGTTTAATTCCAAGAGTTGTGGCGTGTTTCACCGAGCAAAAATGGGCTGTGTGTGGCATGCAAGCCACCACTGGTTTCACGTGTGACTTTTGTTTCATCATTCATGTGTGGCTAGTGTACCATGTACGTCAAACTTATGTCATCCATGGTAAATCTGTGTTCAGTGTGCCATACATAAAAAGAATATGGCACATGTTGTTAGTGTGCCATCCATTTCAAAATTATGGCGGCACATGTGGTGAGTGTGCAATTTATGTCCAAAATATGTTACACAAGTTACATCTGTGGCCAGTGGGCATATGATTAGAGGGCTACTAACAAAAAATTAATATTAAATTAATTTTTTTTTAGATCATTAATGTATTGAATTTTCTTTCTAATGCCTCAAATTATCCCAATATTTTCTTGTGTATAAAACCTTTTAATACCCAAGTTGTTAAATGTATAGATACCTTTTCTTTATTCACAATATTTATTTTGTAGTAGCTTTCCCTTGCTGTTAAGTCTTGCTTGGGAAATAAAATATTTGTGTTTTTAATGAATTATGAATGCACCTAGGCTAGAATGTACATTTCAATTGACTTGATTTATAATACTAATAGTATAAATCAATAATTTTAGTTTTTCATTTCATTAATGTATTTAATTATAATTTTTAATGATTCCATCATATGAAGCTGATTGTGTTAAAAAGATATAATTACCAGATTGTAAAAAAAATCCTTTTTAATATTATTGTTAGTTATCGGTCAAGAAATTTTTTAAGACGATATGGGAATGAATTATCAATGACTACTGCGTTTGTTTTTTTAAAAAGAAAATTCTATTGTACTTAGGTTATTTTATATAATTTGTAGGGTTATGTAAATAGAATGATGGCTATTCTGACTTGTAATTTAAAAATCCCTGTATGTATAATATACTTTGTGCTTTTATAATGTTTATTAATTTGTAAAATATACATCACTTTACACAAATCAATTTACTTTGAAGCTTTTATTTGTTCAATTTTATTTAATTGTTACTTACACCAGTACAATATCAATAGTTTGTTAAAACAATCCAGACAAGTTGTTCTTTTCAGCAATGTGATAAAGAGGCGAAGAAATCAATTCTTTTCCTAATCATTAGTAAATAAATCAGAAGCTTTATTTGGAATTAGGAACAACCACATTACTCACATGAATTTTTGTTATGGAGTTAGATGAGCTGCTTCAAGGTATTGATGCTATACAAATCAGCTTGAAACTTTTTACCAAATAGACCTACTTAATAACTTTATTAAACAGAAAATATTTTATAGCAGGACCATTATGTCAATACTTTTACCCTTTGATAAATCATGTCCGCATATTTTCTGGCTGATAAATAAATTATATATTACAGAGATTCTCTAAATTTAGCTTTGATTATTTCCACCCATGAGTCAGCCTGAGTGTAAATTTTTTTTCTTAAAACCATGTCACCATTTGAAATCCATTTATACTCTAATAGGGGTTTCCCATCTTCATCCATTTCTTTGTTTTTTTGCTGTTTAAAATATTAAACTTTACATAAACAATACTTACTTTCTTTTTATCTTGCACACTGCAGAATCGTGTGGGAAAACAGATTTAAAACTATGACTTTCAGAAGTACATTTTCAGAATTATCTAATTTGCAAGATAAAAGCATTTATTTATTTTCACTAATTGGGTCCTTCTGCTTAAGTTGGTGTATATCAGAATATATTCGTCATTATCCTCTTTTACAAGCATAAAGATATGCATCTATGGCGTTATTGTGTTTAAACATGCAAGATACAGTCTCGTAAGACAACTGATGCCACTTTTTGTTTGGTGTCACAAGCCAACATGTCACATATTGCCAGGTGCGAAACATGCCTATTTGTACCTAATGCCAAAATGAGTTAGGCCAAAAGATTATACAGATTATGATGGTATGGAATATTTTTTCCTTTTCATTATTGACATCAAATTTGAATCTGGTGTATATTTTAAATTAACTAGCCACATCTCTTGTCCTCTCCCTTGATGCAAAAACTGTAACTGACATAATTCTGATTTAACTGTGAAACCATCTGACAAAAATAACATTTGCACTGCGTTACTATTCTTGACTTAATCATTTTTGTTATGTTACTGCTGGTCTTGAAATGATTTTCAGTGCATATCTTCACAATAAAATATCTCATAATTTACCTGAAAAAAAACTGTTGTCCAAACAGCCCTATGTTCTCAGACATCAGATGAGAGAGAATGAACCTATTAAAATTTGTTTGATTTCATGGCATTATTAAACTGTAACAACACGGAGACTTGAGAAATTTCTTTCAGGATTTTACTTCATTTACGGGTTGTTTAATATTCACTGGATGTTGAAAAGATTCAACCCCCACCCACCTCTTCTCAAAACCCTTGCACATAAAGATTTCCTTACAGTACGATTCTCTGGCCTTAATCTAATCACTGCGTGATACTGTTTTGTGTGTGTGCTGACTGTGGATGGGTAACATGCAAACAGGGTATGAGTGAGCCTGACAGCGTTCGCCGTTTTGCGACGTCTTGTCAGGCTCACTCATACCCTGTTTGCACGTTATCCATCTACTTATCTATAAGCCTGATTGCAGCCTCACCCACATTTTGTTACGGACTGTGATAGGAGTTAAACAAATGTGTGTCAGTCATGTGAACCAATGTGTTGAACCTGTACCTCTTGTACTCCTGCCCTATGCACTGTGGATGGCTATCTATCATGCCGTGGCCTGCTAAGACTTGTCCCCATTTGTAGTGTTGTGTTGACACGTATATAGATGTCATGTATTATTATTGCTGGTCCTTTGCATATTATATCTTTTCATTTGATCTTCAATCAACTTAATGAAATGAAATGTATGACTGAATAAATCCCTGTCATTTTCAACACAACCAACTCTTGGTGATTTTTTTTTCTTCATCAGCATGGGAAAAAAAGAAATAAACTGAAATGAGAAGATATTAAAGCATGTTAACAGTTCTGCAAAGTAGGAGAGAACTTTAAATAGATGACACAGTTGACACATGTACATAGGAACACATTCAACTTATCACATCAAAGAAAGCAACTTTTAATCAAAGTAAAATAAATGACAAACATAAAAAGGCATTCAGTGTTTTAGAAAGCAAATAGTTCAGGTTTACAGTCATTCACTTGGAACATGACTTCAAAAATGTAATTGGAATGTATTGCACATAGATTTGTTTAACATATCTTCATAGGTTTCTTAATATTATAATTTGTCAGGGAAGCAAAATAAATGATTTAACAACCTTATTTTACAACCACACCCATTGTGGCTTTAAAACTGTAGATACTGGAATTTGGAAGCTTTTTTCATTAGATTGAAATGTTGAGACCTAATAAGACAAGACACATAGATATGTTGAGACCTAATAAGACAATACAAAATCACAAATGACTTTTATGTAAAATGACTTTCAGTTGAGAAGACAAAACAAAAGAAACAAATGGTTTTAAAAAACACTGCTTGTGTTAATAAATCTCAATAATAGAGCTCTTTTCTAAACATTCTGATTTCAGCTTTCCTTAGGGTCAAATCTAAACATACATGTTGCCCTATTCATCTACTTGGCATACACTCTGAGCACAGTTTTACTTTATGAGTGTCAGAAGTTTATTTATAAATTTTACCAAACATTTTCTTCAATAATTGTAACTACTATTACAACTATACAAGATTATGAATATGTATATATCATTACAAGAACAAATACTTTTATACTTTCATTAATTTTTTGAAATTGAATATTAAGAAAAAAGGGAAGTAAATGTATTTTTAAAAAAATGCAATTGAAAAACTACATGCAACAGAATCATGTATATACCAATATAAACAACAGATGTGAATTTTGATTGTTAAGATGAGCAGCTGCTAAGCATGAAATAGGGGCCTATGAGCCCAGTCATGGTCCTGGCACACACATGACTGGGCTAATAGGGGCCTATGAGCCCAGTCATGGTCCTGGCACACACATGACTGGGCTAATAGGGGCCTATGAGCCCAGTCATGGTCCTGGCACACAATAGCCTCGACATATTTACAATGAATTACTTTTCAACATTTAGGATCTGGAGTTTATTTTAAGACAATAAATAGACTGAATTTGGATAAGCAGTAGACCAGCTAACATCTACTGATTAACATGTAAATGCTCTATGGACTTTTAAGATAGTGTGTAATTGCTACATAGATTATAAGGAAATGTGTTAATTAGATTACACATATAATAACCATCTAATAAAAAATGGCACTTATTTAAAAAAAAACATTATTCAAAAACGAAAACATAGTTTTAAGGATATAAAGACCTACAATTATAATATCCAATATTATTACTATTATAATATGACAAAAATAATACTGAAATAATGAGAATATTGTCAACATGACAGCTGTGAGGTTGTTCAGACATGGATTTTCTACAGTGCCACCAACAGCTTACAACTGTTCCAAAATGCCAGGTCACTAAGAATGGCATACAGTGAAAATTTTAAAGTCTATGTGACAAAAGAGACAGGGATCTAGTACAGGGGTACATTTAGAAGCTCATCAAAAGTCTTACAAGGGGAGGCAACATCAAGGGGGAACAAGTCAAGAAAGAGTAACTATGTGCCCATGTCCATGCTGCCAGGTTCGCTGCTCATGTCATCGTCATCACTCAGCCCCCAGACCTGAAGGGAGAGATTTTCAAAATTCCTATTTTAAGAGGATTGATATCTGCTCTTGTATATAAAAATTAAAGATTTGCCCATCCTCTAAGGTTCATTTATGCTAAGTCCAATCCACTGAATTTACACAATACAATATATTTTGATCGCAAAGTATCACTTTATTTGATGAAATGTTATAACTATTTTTTTTTCTCTAAAAAAAATGGGTTGAAATTCTTTAGTTCAAGACATTTATCTACTTCAATGAGGATTGACAAGTCAAGATATTAATAGAATCCTTAACAACTTAATTAAATAAAAAATTCAAAGATTTTTTATAGGTATTGCTTAATTGATTGACAAATGTAACGCTAAATTCATTGTCTAAAGTATTAGTGACTACATTGAATTTTCCAGGTAACACTAAATTTATTCTCTTAAGTAACAAAATAACTACATTGACTTTCTAAGTAACATTAAATTCATTGACTGAGACTTGATGTGAGACTTTTATCATTCATTTGTCTACTTAACACTAAATCCATAGACTTATTTTATTGTTTTTTCTTATTATAATTTAAACTTAAGAATTATAATAAAAAAAAATTATTACACAAAAATTATTTATTACACAAATATAATCAGAAAAAATTAAATTTGAGTCTAAATGAAAAATTCAACTATACAGAAATATTGAAATTTTTTTTATATTAGTTGACAGAACTATTTAACAATATGTCAACAGCAAATTGTCTTTTTATCAACTGTTGTTTTAATCTCAACCATGAAAAATAAAAATACAATGTATTTGCTTAAATATAATAACAAAAATATATATTTTTTACCTCAGCATCCAAAGTGGCATCTTGCATGGCTGTTAGGCCAGTCAGGTCCTCCAAGTAGCCAGGTTCGTTGAAAGCTTTTAAGAGGAAGTCAAAACCCTCACGTTCATATTTCTCAATGACCTGGGATTAATCAAGTGACATCGTTTTTAAGCAGGCAAATATTTTTAGAAATGTTGATAAAACTAGGAAAACATATTGATATTAAGAGTCAGGCTTTGTCTTTTCTAATTAACATACAATATATCTTGCAATATACAGCCCCTCACAGTATCAGAAATGTTTGCCATGTTATTACAACTTAAATCCTTACAATAGGGCAACAGGCTGTGCACATGTCGAACGCTCGGCTGGCAGGCAAGATCTGATGAAATCGAGACAGGAAACCACGGATCTGAAATGAATCATACAGGTGTAAGTTGCATGATTCTCTAACAAATGTAAGAGATTGAAACTATTGATAATCATCAAAGCTCAGCTGCATTTGGCTAAGCTGAGAAAAACTTTAAATTCCAACAAATTGTGAAAAAATTTCAATCATAACACAGCAATGGAAATCAACTCATCAAAAGAATTTACAAATTAACTTTTTAATAAATTGAAACAACAAAAGAATTTCCACCCTTAACTATCCCATCCAAAAATTATCCAGTAAAAGTGCTTGACATCGTTTGTTATTTTATGTGTTCAAAAACTTTACCTCAAATCAGCAAGTTAGTTTTCATAAGTTGACAACAACAAATAAAGACTAGCATCTCTAAGTCTTTTTATTATTATTTAAGGTAAGCTTTGTAGAAATTCTTATTCCTAGCTTGACAATGAACAAGTAAATTAATTTGTAACTAACAGAATAAATGTCAAACATTGACTCAAAAATTTCCCATTGAGTAGAGAACTGAATTATTCATATAATATATTCAAATAGCAAATTTCATTGAACATTCTAGATTACTCCATCACTTTCCAATATGGCCCATGAAAAAAATAATTAATTTTGCGCATTTGTACGTGCTATAAAATTTTCTCATCATACTTATGGCACAAAACAACTATATTTCATAAGTTAAATCTAGGAACAATTGCACCATTTGCCAGCAATTTTGCCACCTACAAAGAGTTTTGTCACCTACCAAGAGTTGTGCCCCCTACCAAGAGTTGTGCCACTTACCACCATGATTCCTAATCCCTAGTTAAGACTTACTTGATGTGGGACTATGCCAAGGGAACAGTCCGAGTGCACCTACCAAGCGTTGTGCCCCCTACCAAGAGTTGTGCCCCCTACCAAGAGTTGTGCCCCCTACCAAGTGTTGTGCCACTTACCACCATGATTCCTAATCCCTAGTTAAGACTTACTTGATGTGGGACTATGCCAAGGGAACAGTCCGAGCCCCGGACCAAGTGGTCATCATTAGCACTGGTGTCTGCTGGAGCTTCAGAGCTAAGAAACAAGTCAACCAACACTTTAAAACATAACAATAGCTTAAGCTTTTCAACAGTGGTCTTCAGAACATTGACAGGAAAGGCAGGGGAAAAAAAGCTTTGAAAGCCGCTTCTTGGTTTAAATAAGACAAATTAAAAAATAAAAAAAAACACATTTTTTAGATGTATCAAAGGAATTCCTGAAGAAAACTAAATAAACAATTTTAAATCCTGCATGAAAAATAAACATGGCTTTTGTTATTTTGTAAAACTGTATGAGTTGAGATACACTCTTAATGATGTTGCAGAATCCATTAAAATTATCCATAGGGTGCTAAGCCAAACTTACCCTTGAGGATGCTGAAGTATGGAGATGAGAAGTTCCACAGCCAGAGCTGATGCTACCATTGATATCCCAGGTCTAGTAACTGTGCACTGCTGGTCTAAAGTCCGATCTTTGGTGGACTGAACAGTGTTTAAAAAATCATGTGACTACAATGGCGTAGACTGAACAAAGTTTAACCATCATGTCACTATAAGGAATAGGCTGAGAAACATTACAGAAGCTAATAATAATTTTGGAAAGATCTTCTTAAGAAACTGTCTTTTTTAAAATTGATACTTATTAAAACATACTTAAGATAAATAAATGTCAACCAAAATATTTACACAATACAACTACCAATTCATTAATTATTTTGACTTGCAATTGAAAACATTTAAAAAAAATTTTTTAAATTGTAAAAAAATCTCTACTGACATTTCCAGGTGCCACCACATCATTACAGAAGTAACAACCCAACAGCCGGCCTGGTATTCTGTCCAGCACCAGAGGCCCCAAGTCTGGAGCTTGTCCTGTCTTGACTCCATGCCTCAGTACCAGGAATGTGTCGAATCCCAGAGCAGCGTTGATGACAATCTAAGGACACAACAGAAATACCTCCAGTAAAAAGAAAAAATGTTCCTTTAGAGTTAGAGAGTTGACATGATATATTTAAGTGAAATTATTTCTCAATTATTGGCTTTTAGGAAACATTAGCACCTAATAAAATATAATGCTATTTACCACATATTTGAATTAATATATTTATGACATAACATATTTGAGGTAATTTATTTATTAAATATTTGAGACCATGAATTTATGATAAATTTGAGTTAACTTATTTATGAGAAATTTTAACATTTTTTATCAATTAAATATTTCAGGTTATTTTTTTAAATATTTTTTGGGCATTTATTAGGGATAAAACATTTTAAATAAAATATGGGTATTTATATGGGTATTACATACCAAGTATGTAGATTAAAAATGTAATATCTAATTTGATCTTTGAAACTGTTTTAGAATTCTTGGAAGTTTTTTTTTCCATTAAAGATGTTTATAGATTAAAGTTGTGGTAAATATTTTTTACTATTGCAACAGTTATAATACCCTTATAATTTTATTCTACACAGGGCTAAATGACCTTTTTCTTAGCAGCAGCCAATAGTGAGGGCAACCAACGACTCTCCCGAGTATCCATCAACAAAAAAATGGCATCATGGGAATCAACCAACTCCTCCAGTTTTCTAACATCCTCTCTCGTTTGTTCTAGCATGGCATCTGCCAAGACAAACAATGGTGGGCATAAATAATTTAGACTTAGTCATTAAGTTTGTCAAGACTAAAGTTTTATTCTCATGTTATCTTTTTTAGCATCTCTTTATTTTCATCAAATTCATAAATCATTTTAAGTGCAAGAGTATTCTGGATAAATGGGATGAAATCTTGAGTAATTTTAACTACTTTAGAAATGATGTCTTCAAACTCTATTGCTAGTTAAATATCTTCAGTGCTCTACCATTAGGGTTAACGAATAGAAGTGTCATTTTAACTTCTTGAATATTCTAGTATTAAATCCATTTATTTCCAATAATCTAGAGAAAAAAAACTTCTAAAGTTCAAATATTCTAGTAGTGTACTAATATATTTTTTCCTCACCTGTGATAGAATGTCCAGGCATTGGTATGGATAAAGTCAGTCCTTCTGATTTCTATGTTCAAATAGCACAAAGACAATTATTAATGCTATGGGATGTAAAGAAAAAGCTACTAGTGTCTGTAAATATTTTATTTTGAAATAGAAATTAACCACCAAATCATAATTCTGTCTTCAATAACAAATTTGAAAAAGAAAATCCATTCAAATAATTCAATTTTTTGGAATCCCCCAATAGTGTTAGTTTCTTGGAATTTTATTTGGAATGCTAATTCAATACAGTGTTATACCCAAACTTAAAACCTAGAGAATAATAATTTGTGATACTTAAAAACTACTATTTCAAAATAATGAACCGTTTGTGTGTAAGGTGAGTTTTTCACAATAAGAAAACAATAACACAACAAAGGATCTTGTGATCAAATCTGCATAAAATACTTAAACAAGGGAAAAGTGATAAAACAGTCCTCGGTTATATAGACCCGTACTCTGCACCGTGGTGGCGCCACAGCTATGGCGGGTCGAAGTAGGAAAAATCCACAACCTCCTGTAGTGGGAGGTAACTCCATGAGAGGCAGACTAGGTCGACTTGTGCGGCTGCCATCTGCCCAGACGGCCCTTCTTATAGGGGACCATCTCGGGGGTGAACCCGTCGGCTAGCTCCCCTATGGGGAGGGGAGAAAGTCGCCAGGGAATTCCCCGGGGGGACCTATAAGAGTCTTAGTGACTCAGGGCCATTGACGCCATCTCAAATGTCACAAATCATCATCATCGCCCTTCGTCCCATCTGGGGCATAGGCCGCGAACAAAGTCTCTCCAGGCATCCCGGTCCTGCGCCAGTCTCTCAATCTGCCCCCAGCTGTGCCCGCTCATTTTTGTGTCTGCCTCCAGTTCTCTTCTCCAGGTCATTTTGGGACGACCTCTTATCCTTTTGCCTTGGGGGTTCCATGTGAGGGCTTGTCTCACAATGCTGGATGTAGGCTTTCTGAGAGTGTGGCCAATCCATCTCCATCTGCGCTGGCGTATTAGCTCTTCCACTGGCTCTTGTTGTGTGCGTTGCCAGAGGTCCTCACTGGTGATGACATTTGGCCAGCGGATTCGGAGAATTGCTCGGAGACATGTATTTATAAAGGCTTGAAGCTTTTTAACAATGGCTGCTGTTATTAGCCATGTTTCTGCTCCATACAGTAGGACAGGCTTTACTGTGGTGTTGAATATCCTGACCTTGGTATGAAGAGTCAAGTTGTTGCAGTTCCAAACTTTTTTTAGCTGTTTAAATGATGATCTTGCTTTGCCAATTCTCACTCTTACATCGGCGTCTGTCCCTCCTTGTGTGTCGACAAATGTCACAAATAAAGAAGGTGAAAGTTCTGAAGAACATAAAAATCAGTTCTGACCTGATACTAAAGAAAACAGAGAAATTGGAATAAATTCATAAAAGAGCTCAAAGATTCAAAGATTCATTACTGGTGAATATTCACAACTGAAAAGAGTAACTGCATTTGTTAAATTACATAACTTAGAAACACTAGTGAATAGAAGAACAAAGAGCAAAGTAGCTGTGATACATAAGGCATAAATTCTAACTAGGAAATAATACGTTAAAAAAACAATCTAATATAACAGACGGACAAAAGGATAAAAATACTATCCTTGTTCCATTCAAATCCATTCGCAAGAACAAAAAGATAAAAATCCTTCCCATCTGGCATTCAGGTCTGAAAAAGGGTTGCCTTTAAAAGGGTTGTCTTTAAAAGGGTTGCCTTTAAAAGGGTTGCCTTTAAAAGGGTTGCCTTTACAAGCCAGGTCAACCACACACTGTCAGTATTCAAAACTCTAATAAAAAGTAAGACTAGAAATTAAACATGGATAAACATAGGATTAAAAAATCTTCTGTATAGAAGGAGAATCTGTATGCATAAGATAGATGATATTTACTCATGGCTCATGTTTTGTCAGCGAAAAACAAAAAAAAGAAGTAGATATAGTGAACACAGAATACCCAGATAAGGTTTCTACGCAGGGGAAATCTCAGGGCTCATATCTACAGAGGCGTGCCATGGGTGAGTAATAGTGACCCCTGGTGTAAAATAGAAAAAAATAAAATAAAATAAAAAACAGGTGGGAACTGAACACTGTCCTATATAGAGATTCATTAGACTGCCTGAGTGAATCAGTAGAGCACCTGCTTGTCTGTTGCCCCATATATAACACTACCTATAACAGCCTGTGTAATCTGGCTAGTGAATCAGTAGAACACCTCCTTGTCTGTTGCCCCAAGAAAGATGAGGCTTAAGTCAGGATGAACCAAGACACTTGGGTTGATATTGCAATCAATGGCCATGTCCACTTAATGAGACGTGCATGTGAAATTAAAGCCATGGTCACAGGGGCCTAGGCTCAACACAACAAGAGAATTAAATCTATTTTGTTCAATGGGCAGTAATGTTCTTTCTCACTTAATGCTTAATGCTGGCATAAAGGGGAATAGACATGTTAATTACGTTAGCATTTAGCCTGACGCTGAGTGCTTCAAGCTCATTGAGGTTTCATTGTTACACCCGCTGACCCCACCTGCAAGTACTGAAGCCCTCTCGGTCAAGCTAACCGGAAACAGATATGTCAAATATCAACGCATAAAATAAACTCTTACCATGCCAGGGAAGATGGCCCTGAGGGAAGCAGCTGCAGCCTCAGCTTTGGGTTGTCCCCCCTCCAAACAGTGATCGAATGTAAACAAGGTCTGACGGACAGGATTGGAGTAGGACACCTTAGAGTTGTCTACCATTGTGATGTGCCGTATGCCCCAACTCTGTCCAAGAAAAACAATACGTGTCTAGCATATAAATGATCAAACATGCCCAAGCTCGGTCAGTTATAAAGATTTCTATCACTAAATGTTAAATATTATGTAAATCTGTCAAATTTAAACAAGAGTTGTCTAACTTTAAAATGAAACATCTGCCCAAATTCTTGTCTTATATAAAGAACTGTTTAAAATATAAAGAACTGTTTAAAATATAAAGAACTGTTTAAAATATAAAGAACTGCCTAACAACTGCTAAAAACATCTAATGTAAAGAAGTGTAGTCTTCTTTTCATATTATTTTTATGTCTCAGATCTATTCAAAATGCATTTCATTCTTCATGCATAAACAATATAATACAATGAAAAAATATTGCTACAAATATTTTACGATCCAAAGCAAAAGTAATGGCTTTCGCAAAGGTTGTCCATTTTTTGTCCAAAAGATTTTTTAAAAAAAGAAAAATTGGACTTTTACATGGATCGTTTTCATGAGAATGAGCAATGTAAAATTTAAAAAGATAAAATGTAACCTTATAACAGACAAAGGTGTCCTTAATATTGTATGGGAAACACTACATTAATTAGTGATACAAGAGGTAACCACTTTTCATATAATCACATCTTTCTATCAATAAAGTGAATCCACAAACCATTAAGAGTCGGGCAACATTGCAACCAAGGGTACCAGATCCCAACACCAGACACCGAGTAGAGGAAATCTTTTCAAGTTCAAGGTCAGGCAAAAGTCTCCACCTCATGAGCTTCAAATTAAGGTCAACAGCTGACTCTGCCAGTCTGTAAAAGTTTTAGATCACAAGTTCACATTGTTTTTTTATGTTACACTAATATAAAAATTTATTTTTAAAAAAATCTAATTTCTAATCACTTCAGAAATATTACCCTAACAACAAAAGAAACCTAAGGCAAAATTTCAAAATTTATAAAAGAGCAATTAACAACTAATATCACTTTGGCAAATTAAGCAAAGCACATAAAAGAAAAGTAGTCCAAGTACAGAGCAAGAATACTGTCAATTGAAATGAATTTTACTCCAACGGAACCCAAACTAAACAAGATGTATCTTCAGTATTGAAGGCATGTTTTAGTTTGTGAAAAGTTCAATATGACAAAATCAAATACTTAGTAGGATCCATAGTGCTGCTGAGATTAACCATCCTTGGCCCCATCTTCTGTCTTTCATTTTTCTCCCATCCCACACATTCAGGTGTTTCTACGGTGAAACAACAACAAGAAATTTGAGCTAATTATTATTTAAATGCTTATTGAATCTTTCAACATTACACCAATAAGCCTGATGAATCTTTTGAGAACAAAGCATGCGTTTATTTCGTGTGGTTTGTTTTAAATTATTTATTTATCAAACCAGACACTGATTACACTATATACTTATGATTACAATGAATTAAAAAGAAAGCTGTACAATTAATTTTCAACTTATAAATATTTATAAATAAATTTAGGCATTTAACTGTCAATAAATGCAGATAAATGACTTTAAAAAAACTTTCTTACCATTTTCTGCTGGAATAGAGTCAGGAATGTCAACTATCATTAAAATACTTTTGCCAAAGTCCCTGACACCATCATGGGTCCTGTCTCTTACACACAATACTTTTATGGATTTCTTTTTACCAGCTCTGTAAACGGAAATATCAACTAACTATAGTTACAAAGTTACAGGTAATAAATTACATTATTTTGGAATCATTTGAATTTTCTTAAACTGTTGGCTTTAACATTGGAAACAGAATATAATGTTTTCTTTGATTTATTTAAATACTTTTTCTTAATTGCTTTTGGATATGTTAAGGTGGTCCACGGGTGAAAATATCGATATTTCTCAATTTTTTATAAAAAATGAGATTTTGGTGAATTCTACTAGATTATCCATTTATCTATACTTCAGCATTTGCCGTTTTCATTAAAATTGATGAAAAAGTGTTAAAAATGTATTTGAAAGTACATGTAGTATAGTAAGATACAATTTTTACTAGGGGCAAAAAATCGTCTGAACTATACCCTAGGGCAGGCCCTTTGCTTTTACATCATAATTATAAAGCTGTCTAGACATATTTGGTATCGATGGAAAGCTTATCCTCCCTACTGTGTGATGGACTCACCCATTACAAAGTCTAGAAATAACCCTTTGTTCCACTAGCCCGAAAAATTTTCCATCAATATACGTTCTTATTGGTCAATAGTTCAAATTTCGTATATCCGCAAATATCATCGGACTTTTGCCAAGAACCAAATTGAAAAAAAAATCCCAAGATGCATCATTTGACTTTGAACATGGGATCGAGAAAGCAAAACCAGTTATCGATCGAACAATTATATTTTCTAATTCTAAACAAAAATCCAAAGTTTTACAAATTTTCTTGCATTGAATAGTAAGTTGAATTTAATACTGTATTTAATTTAAAAAAATTTGTGGTAATTTTAGACCACGAATGAATGTTGAGTTAGGTTTAGATCAATATCTTTGGTTTTTTTATATTTAATGTTTAAAACAATTTATTGATTTTTACCATTCATAAAAAAATAATTAAAAATTAGAAGAAAATATAAACAATCTAATTAAAACATTTTGAAGTCATACATTCTATATGTCAAAAATGATGTAAGATTCCTAACAGGCCATCCAGGATAACCAGAGAGAGAACTGGGATCACAGATACCAACAAGCACCTGGAATAAATACATTTAATACAGCATTAGAATTATAAAATGACCCTAAACAAATTATCTTGAATATTGTATTTTTTTCTAAAGCAGCAATTAAACATTGAATTAAAGATACTTCAAATGTGAACTGAGAAGTATTATTGTCAATGTTAAGTTTTTAGTTTCAGATAAAATCTGTGGTGTGTAACATGCCATAATTTAAGTTGAATTTCTATATTTTTATTTTCGGTGAGTTTTTTTCTTCGTCCCAGGACCTTATTTCAGTTTTTAAATAGTGGTCTGAAAATATAAAACCAAATTCTTACATCATTAGATGAACTTAAAACTTTGTCCAATTCAGCAAAATCTTCAACTGTATAACCGTCACTTGTTTCTTGAATCAAAAAGACATTGGCATAACATGGTCGCCCTGCTTGATAAGTATCGTAGGCCGCAACAAGAGAAGATAACTGAAACAGAGAGGAAATGTAGTGTGTGGGGAGGGGGTATTATATTATCGTTATCCTGTTCCAGAAGATAATTGGGCATGTGCTCCTCCGCCAAGACCATGGTTTAAATTTGTACACTATGGCATTAGTCATATTTGAAATATCCACTTCACACCAGATCTTTGCATCAAAAGTGGCCTAGGATCTTGCTATTGTCTGACTCTGTGGAACAGGGGCTATTTAAAAAAAACATATAATATTTAGAGGACCGATTAGAAGGGAAAAGATTTTTTGAGGCTGTGAAAATTTACATTATTTTATATAATTTCTTAGCTTAAATTATAGGTCATTTAAGCTAATAAATTTGTCTAATTCATAATTTTAATGACTCTATCAATATGTCAAAAATTACAGAAAATAAATAAACATTCCATCATTTGGATACATACTGTTTCAAGTTTTTTTTTCCATTTTGTTTTATAGTTAAATTTAGAGATAGTCATATAAGCATTCAGTAACATAAGATGAGTAATAAAAAATAATTTGATTTTATATTTTATGAAATCTAGATTCACTAAAGACGTATTTCAGTACGCTTAACTATCTCATGAATTCTAAAACATTAATCACAGAAAGGAACTGCTGTGAAGATTTTAACTCTTCATACTGTGACAAACTGGGAAAGACAAAAGAGTTTCTCAAATAAAATAAAATATTCAAATAAAAAATCAAAGGATCTAAGTTTTAATGTAAAGTTTAAAACAAAAATAAATAATAATTGGCCTTACTTTTTCAGCGGACAGTGCTTCACCTATTAAGGCCGTTGGCTCCTGAAGTGAGCACTTCTCTGGATACTTTAGACATGGAAATGCAAACCAGTAATAGTAGTGATACTTTTTCAGGTCCTGTATGACAGGGATAAAATTATTTGGATTACCAACTGAATATTACTCTTTAGCATGTGGTGTCCAAGCAGGATCAAAAAATAAAATTATAATTAATCTGTATTTTTATTAAAAAATGAATCACAGCCCAAATTTTCTTAAAATAAATGATTACCATATACTTGGAATAATATATACAGTCGAAACCGCTTATGTCGATGGCGTTGGGGTATGAAAAATGGCGTCGACATAACCGATGATCGAGATAAAGGAAAATCAATATGGCGGCAAAATATTAACATGTGCTTGAAATTTCTTTATGTACATGATTAATTAGTTAGCGTTAATTAGTGATGGGATGATTTATCGGAATCGTATCGGAACCCTAATATTTATTCACTCTTTCCTAAGTCTAAGGTTGTAATTAATGTAATAACCGTTCGTTTTTAAGGACCGTTTAAAATTTAAATATAACTATAACCATGGTTCCCACTCAGGAAAACGGGAAAAAGTCGGGAATTCTTAAAAATAAATTATCGGCCTTGAAAGTCGGGAAAAGTTATGACTAATCGGGAATTTATATATATATATATACATATATATACACATGTATCTATATTTATGCCGAAGTAAAGGACTTTGATTACGTCTCTGTCATGTTTCGATTCCATTTATTTAATGAAAAATAAGTTACCAGTTTATAATTGTCTGCGCATGCGCTAAAAGGTTAAAGTTTACGCTTCGCCGTGTCACAGTCGCGTTTGCCGTCGTATCAGCGAATTTAAAATACAAATAACAAATCAATATGGTTATTTTAAGTTTAATGCTTTTGATGTATATATATTTATGCCGAAGTAAAGGACTTTGATAACGTCTCTGTCATGTTTCGATTCCATTTAATAATTTTAAAAAAAGTTACCAGTTTATAATTGTCTGCGCATGCGTTAAAAGGTCAAAGTTTTCGCCTCGCGTCGTCCCATGGCGCGTGTCACAGCCGATCGCGTTTGCAATGCCCGTCGAATCAGCAAATAAAAAAAATAAACATATCAATATGGTAATTTTAAGTTTAATGCTTTTGACGTGCAGGATATCTGTTACTATCAGAACGCTCTCGAATTTCCTCAGTCAATCAAACTTGTAATATAAATAAAACTATTGTGGCCTTGACCGTTGATCACAGCACGCTGTGGGCTGTGTGTACTGACACAGTACTGTGTTAATCAGTTTCATCGTCACGCGCGTGTTAGTGTCACAGTCACTTATCTTACTGGTAACAAAGCAACAACAACAAACTTTTAAAAGAATAATAATTTATTAATTTTTTTATTTAATTATATAAAAACCACCGTCGATTCTCGATACAAACCTTTATTTTCAACCGACGAAAATCGAGTTAAGTTGCAAATTTGGCCCTCTTTTGTGCTCGAGATACTAGGTTTCGGCGACATAAAAGAATCGACATTACCGATGAGAAAATGCTAAGACAAAGAGAGAATTTGGCGGTTCCAATAAAAAACGTCGACATAATAGGGTGGTCGATATAACCGAGCTCGAGATAAGTGGGTTCGACTGTACATGTATTTGAAAATCTCAGATTGCTCTTAAAAAGTTAACTAATCAATTATTTAACATGAGAAAAAAAGTTTTTAATTCTGGTTTTAGGCTAAATAAATGGAATCAATCAGATGACTATAACAGGCTATTCATGAGGCAACAACAGTTGTTTTTTTAAACCACAAAATATCCTTTATTTGTTCCATTTCGAAACCAAATTATAATAAAAGAAGTTTTGCATTAATCTAATGAAGATGGTAAAAATTTAAATTTCTTTGTATTTAAAATTTTAATACATGTAATAATAAAAGTTGATAGAGAAAGATTTTTTAATAAAGCAGAAGTGGGAAATACAGAAGTCTGAGAATATTTGGAATAACTCCTTGGCATTTATAAAAAAAAATATAAAAATTCAAGTGTAGCTGTTTGACTTCAAAATGAATTAACACTACTAAACTTACAGCAAAAGTAAGTAGGATAAATTGACACAATTTTTCTGGCTCCTTAAGTACTGCTCCACTTTTTATGTCATTCCACATCTGAAATGAAAATAAAATTGAAACTGGAGCTATTCTAATTTTTTTCAATTTTAAAAATTATACATGTATTTACTTTTCAAATACCTTCTCTAAGAAGTGTCTGTTTTAGAGATTGAGATATTTTTTAAAGACCTCTGTGCTTGTCTTTTCATCAAATTACCAGTCAAGTGTTAGCTTTTAGTTTACATTTAGGTTGGGTTTAAGTTGGTATTTCAGTTTTAAAATATGCTGTGTTTACCAAGCTCAAATAATGATTGACAGTGACTACTTCAGTGAGTAAAGTGAGGTAGGGAGGGCTGCTATGATCTATTTCTTAATTGCTTTCCCAAATAGGGTTGTTTGATCCTGGATTTTTAAGATTATTTTTCTTTTTAAAAAAAATACTTAAAAATTACAGTTTTTAAACTAAAAGTTATAAAATAAAAAGCTTGTGAAAACAAATATCTATGGCCAACACATTAAGAAGTAGAAAGTAATTTTTAAAATTCTTAAAATGCAGTATATTGTCAAAAACTAATCAAAATAAAACATACTTATCTTTCAACTGCATTGGATACATTAAGATTTCATCTACACCTTTGCAAAGTCTTTTATTGCATAAGCATTTAAATGAAGCGTACATTAGTTTTTATGTTATATTGTGTCTGTGATATAAGTAGTCTTTTTAAAAGATTTTTAAACATTTATTATTTTGTTTGTTTGCCAGTGAATAAGTAAGTATGTCTTGACCAAATTATATGACAAATTGTAACAAGCAGTTATTAAAATAAGAGTTTACGACCCATCTTTTTGTTTTTCAAAAGTTGAATGTTAGCGTTAACAGTAAGTTTAGAATAAACATTATAATGACCTGGTTGCCAAATAAGCTCAACAGCTCTTTCTTGTCCATTTCCTTAAAACGTTCAATTGTGTTAGTATTATGAATAACTCCTAAGGCAGTAAGATTCCGAGGTGGTGGTGTCCAGTCACTAAAAACAAATGAAAAATTAGAACTTAGTCAAGTTTTGTGATTAAGAATAGTTTTTTTAAAAACTCTGTTTCATATTTAAAATGATTTATGATCAAGCATAAGGTAACATGAGTTGATAAGTCTAGCAGTAAAAAATACATCACCATTTAGGTTGCTTTAAGAGGATTTCTTCTGCCTACCATAAAACCGCCTTCCCTATACAAACTCACCATAGAGCATTCCAACGGGTAAGTGATCTTTGGACATTCTCCAAATATGTCCCCAACCACAAAAGTGTCTTGAAATGGTAAAGATGCTGAGGAGACCCACATGTAAGTATTGTAGCTAATAATGATCAGCCTCTATGGAGAACTATGTATTAAATGATAGGCACTTTACCACCTACTTATCAAATTTGGGCACTTCCATCCTACCTAAAAGCAATGAGATGCACTTTCAGGTTCATCATCATCATCAGTCCCGTGACCGTCGCGGTCGTTGGGGTGGAGCACATGGACACATCAACATACAACAATCTCCACATTTGCCTATCTTGAGCGGCGGCCAAAAATTAGTTAAATCTCATCCCTGTCCATTCCTTTATGTTGTCAAGCCAGTTTTTCCACTAACGACCTCTTCGCCGGCCCCCTTCTACAGTGTCTTGAAGGATAATTTTTGTCAGGGTATCATGGCGCAGTACATGACCAAACAACCATGCCATCTTACATCTCTTAATTTTTGTGATAATGGTTTCTTGACGACCTGCAACAGACTTTATTCTGTCCCAGACATTTTCATTGGTCTTGTGTTCTAAATAGCAGATCTGAAGAATTTTCCTCATGCATTTGTTTTCAAATGCCTGCAGCTTGCTTTCTGTGGTTGCCATTAGTGTCCAGGTCTCACATATATAAAGGACAATGGTTTTGACGAGGGCTCAGTAAAGCCTGAGCTTTGTTGGCAGGCTCATGTTTTTGCTGTTCCATATTTTGGTTAACTTTGTCTTTGCTGCCATTGCTGACCAATGCTAGCTCGAATTTCAGCTTCACAGGTATCATCTCTAGATATAATGGCTCCTAGACATTTGAAGTTATGTACCTCCTCCAGCTTTTGTTGGTTCATTATGATGTTTGCCATACTGGCAGCTGAGGTATTAACCAATATCTTGATTTTTTCTGAGATGATTTCCATTCCATATGTACCTGATCTGACCTCAAGTTTGTCAGTGAGCTCCTGTAGTTCTTTACTGCTCCCAGCCAAAAGATCTATGTCATCAGCAAATCTTAGGTTGCATAAGGGTCTCCCGCCTATAGAGATGGATGTGTTGTGATCACTGAGAGTTTCTTGCATGATTTTTTCAAGAGAGATATTGAACAGGACAGGTGAGAGAATGCAGCCCTGGCGGACTCCAATAGTCATTTTGAAGAAGTCTCCTACACAGCCTTTGAATACAACTGCACTGCTTGTTTGATTGTAGAGTTCTTCGATAACCTTTACCAGCCCTTCTTCAATGTTTAAACTTCTCATATCTTGCAAAATTCCCTCGTGCCATACTCAATCACAGGCTTTCTTGAAGTCTATGAAGTTTTGATGGAGTTCACTTTTGTGCTGTAGATGTTTTTCTATGAGCAAGCGGCAGTTGAAGATCTGCTCAATTTTGCTTCTGCCTGGTCTGAAACCTGCCTGTTCTTCTGCCAGTAATACCTCGGATATTGGCTTTAACCTGCTGAGGATAATTTTTACATTGCTAGGGTGGCTGATAAGGCTTTCAGGTTACCTACCTATTAAATGCTGAGTAATCCACTGTAATCTGAGGGGAAATTCCACTTGCATTTCCTTGAGATAAAAAAGACAAAAACATTTAATTTACTTTTGAGATATATTCAAATACATGTATAAAATCTGACACTATGTAATAGTCTGAAATGTAAGCCAAATTCAATAGGAGAGCAGTAATGTCTGTCTTAATGATAGGCAGTAAATATTATAAATATCATTATTACCATCATCAAAATTTGTCCTTGATAAACATTAAAATCAAGATCAAAATTAATTTACGTTTAGGCTTAGAGTGCTTTTGATTCTCCAAACAGCATATTTATGCCTTAAGAGTTTCTCTCCCCAACTACTTTGATTATCACGTCCATTGTTCTGTGCACATATTTATTTTAATTTAATCTACCACATAAGTCTTGGTTATTCTTTCTAAAGTGGGAGTGAGAAGACTACGGGGTCTGAGAGAGTGGGTGCTGTTTTCTCACTGAAGTATGAAAGTGACATGTGATCACTTTACAGAAGTGCAAAGAATAAAAGTTCACAGTTTACATAGCTGCTTCTGCAAATATAAGCTGAGCTAGTCTTGGATCTACAAACACTCTGTTGTTATCCATCATCAACTTTTAACATATTATAAATACATATGAGCCCTATTGCTCATAAGACAGAATGTTCAATTGCAACATTTTTTATATTTTCAAAATATTGTCAAGTATTATTTATTCATATTATATTTGAAATGAAGACCCAGTGCCAGTAGCCCTCTTTGAATATATTATAACATTTAAAAAAATTCAAAGATAAGGATGCAATGCACTACAAAACATAAATATCTCTGTTCCTCAACTATTGATGTCTAGCAGTAGGTTAAAAAGCACATGCTTATCCTTTCTATGAGTTAACTCTGGGGCCCCCCTGTGCCCCATGCTAGACGGAGCATACATCAATGGCATGACCGAGAAGTTGACCTCCCAAACAAGACTGTTTGTTGACATGAAGGCTGTGTACAGGACAATGATTGACATTTCTGACTAGAACCAACTATACAATGACCTTCACTGGTTAGCTAAATGTGAGAAAAACTGGGACATGGATTTTCATCCTGCCCACTGTCAGAGGTGCCAGTCACCAGAAATAGAAACGTACTACAAGCTGTATGCTGTATGCTTGCGTATGTTTCCTTAGAGTTAGAGTTAACATTCAAAGAGATGTTTATCTTGTCATGCCCTTAGCGTTCCACAATATTTTGCTGAGATTCGCCTTTTTGACCGTTGACCAACTAGTAGTTCCTCCGCTCTGTCCATCGAATCCAGTCTTCACGTGCATAGATAGACATATCTAGATCACTGAGGGTTTGAGACCCGTCGGCTACCCTCACCAGGCTTAGCCAGCCAGTCGAAGCCGTTGCCCGGGGTGTGGCCACTGTGCTAGACTGTCGCGCGGTGCAGATTATATTGAACATACTTTTTTAATAATTTCCTGTCGCGCTGTGCGTATAATATTGAACATACTTTTATAATATTTTCCTGATTGGTAAATGTTTATGCTAGTCTGTCGCCCGGTGCGTATTATATTTAACATAATTAATACTTTTAGTTATGTCTCATAGATAAGGGATTTATAATCAAAAACTTTGTTTTTACAATTTGTTTAATTTTTCTTCTTTTTTTCTTTCCATGACCTCGTGGTCAAAGGAGGTTCTAATGTTTCCATTAGAATTTTCTTGGGGCTTGGTAGACTTGGCGGCACCCATCTCCTCTCCAAGTCAGAGTTGGACTTTTTAGATATATTAATCTATCAATATTTGTATTGTGGCTTAGCGTGGTCTCACGACTTCAAGCTTTGTGAAGCTTGTGAGGTGAGCGTAATATTGACTTCGCTATCCAGCCACCCGACTATCAAAAATCGAAGTGATTATTCGCACGATTTTGGCAGTGAGAATAACGCCGAGCAATATCCCCAGGGCTTTTAAGAGCATACGTCTTCTAGTGGCTGGTCACATTGAAAAAAAAAGTGCCCGGTGTAGACAAAATAATAGCCGATAATAACAGTCGATTTAGGCTAAAATGTGTAATTTCTATGCTAATACTAATTCAAATTTCATGATTACTGAATTTTTAAAGTAGCACTGTCATAAAACTTGATTCGTTTACATTTAATGATAATTAGTTATAATTATAAAATTTCAAGTGTTTTCATCAGCTTCTCTAGGTGAGTGGTTAGTTTAAGTTTAGTTGTATTATCGGTTTGTGGTTTGAATCCCAGTAAGGTCGGGATTTTATCTTACTGTTACAACCACAAATAGGGTGCTTGCAAACACTCAAGCAGCCTCAGGTTTCCAAGAAATATTTTATTTTTCCCCCCCCATGCCCTGTCTTATCTATTCTGCTTGTCACTGTTACAGACTCTCACTTTAAAATTTTTATGCAATACCATTATATCGTCTTTCCAATTGGTGTGCTTTAAATTAGCTTAAATGAATTTATTTAAACCACATGTACGATGCTAGTTTCAGGCAAGAATAATAATTAGCCTACTATGAATTAGCACAGTGTTTCGTCCAATTATAGTAAAACTCTTTTCATGAGGAATGAAAGTTAATAAAGGTACTTCATAATATATATCGAATACAAATACAAAGTTGAGTGCACTGGAACAGTTAAATAATAGTTTTAAAACAGCTAAATCCATAGTATTAATAATTAATCATTTAATGGTATGCAGGTCCGATCAGGTTCTTGCTAAAATTGATAATAAACAACCCGTAAAAACGAAGTTTTTGACTATCAACCCCTTATATATGAGTCATAACTAAAAGTATTGATTATGTTCAATATAATAAGACCGCGCAACAGACCCCTGTGACATCGAGGGCTGGAGTGAACCTCCAGTGACCCGTGAAGGTCAACTATTGCAGACGGCTTTGCATGATACATAGAGATAAACTATAAATTCTTTAAAGATAATCTAAAACTTCATTAATTTAATTATGGTACATTCAATCGATCTGAAATTTTGATACAATGCATTGTTAGATGACACAAGTCTATGTGCAAATTTTCAGCTCGATAGGATCACGGGAAATGGGTCATTTTTTACTTTTGATTTTCTGCTGGTGTGAAGACAGACAGAGAGAGAGACAACACGGTGAAGTTAATATAATGATTAAAAAATATAAGATTCTAGTCACTCCCAAGACAGTTAAAATGCCAATTTAATTATTTTTATACCCTCCAAACCAATAGATGTCAATAAGCAATGCTACATAAATAATAAGCAGTAATAAGAATTTAGATATCGTTCGGCATCATTCTCACAGTAAAAACTGTGCAGCAGTGAGAATAATGCTAGGCATTATCCACACGGTTCACCGTGAGTCGTGAGAATAACGTTGGACGTTATTCTCACGCAGTCAAAACCGTGCGAATAACGCTTGCCATCAAAATAAAAATATATAATTATAACTTCTGAGTTCTGTCATGTTTATGTAATGTACAATGTAGTAATCCATTACCTTGCCTTAAGTTTAAGAATGCACCATCATAACTTTAACTTAGGTCCTAACTAAATTAGGCCTATCTATCCCTATATTTATATTATAGGTACTTGGACAAAATTTTAAAAATGAAGCTATGGCTTTAAGATCTAGTTGGTTAGAAAGGGCTTGAAAAATGCAATTTATTGATACCAAATTTATGGTTTTAGGTTATTTCTAAAGAAAGTTATGATTTTTTTAGTGAATTATTTTGGGATAACTCTGCTAATTAAAACATATAAGAAAATATAAAAATTTAAAATGATATATTTCCCACATCCATTGTAATCAAGAAATTACACAGAAAAATGCAATTATTCTGACACACATACTCATTGTTTACATTTTAAAGTGGACAAAAAGTTGAACAAGGGGCATATAGCTCCGCAAAGATTTTTCACTAAGTGAAAAATGATTTATCCAAGTACTTATATATTATTGTATACTTGACTTATTTATTAACTTATTTTGATTGATTAGGCTGATTAGGTCAATTAGGATTTAAATTTAGGTACTGGGCTTACTGGGACTTAGTAATAATGATAATGCCTAATGCCTAATGCCCTATTCTAATACTAATATCATAAAAATAAATGGATGTTGCTATCGTTACGACATTTCGTAACGCTAGCCAGGAAACTAGTGCTACGACATGTCGTAGCAGCAGACGATTCGACGGGATGTTGATAGCGTTACGACATGTCGTAACACTAGCCAGGAAACTGCTGCTAACAAACTCTTCTTAATATTTTAGACACACGTTATTCTATTAATAGATCTGGGCTATTTATGTGTGTATTAATTCAAAAATGTAAAATTTATTTAGTATAAAAATAACAATCACATTCAATGTGGTTTATTTTTTAAAAATAATTTTAAAAAATTTGCCGACATCGGGGTTTGAACTAAGGTTGTTAAGTCAGCTCGTTTTTGAGAACCGTTTAACTGTTTAAAAAAAATACCGATTAACCACCGGCCCGTATTTCCTTATATTTTGAGAACCAGAGAGAGGATGCATGAAGATTGAAGTTTTCGCCTCGCGTCGTCTGATAATAATGACATCAAAACCCGCTTCGCCCACTTGCATTCAGCTCTTTTTCGCGATACCTTCAACTTCAATTCAGAGAATTAAAATAAAAAAATCTTCCAAACAATTAAGTAAACAGTGATGGTTTATTGTCAATTTTCAATGAGGACTCGTGATTAACCGTTCTAAATAAGAGGACCGGTTAAACCGTTAGTAATAGTTAGCGAGGTATTTTTCCTTAGTTACGACTAGTCGAAACACTTGACTTGCTACCACTAGTCTAAGTCTTAGTACTCTTAGCATTTAACAGTTAACACTTCGATTACTTCGAAAAAACTAAGTTGCTATAATTTATAGTAATAATTTCTCTAATATTTTAACTTTAACAAACTCTTCATATTTTATACGCATATTCATATATCAATATCATAATATATAATTATTAATAAGATATTAATAGTAATAGTAATAGACCTCGGTTTATTTATGAATTTATGATTATGTGTTATGTGTATTAATTCATAAAACTTGGTTTATTTAAATATATTTAATCATCGTATGCGCTTTTCAGAATAAGAAGTACAAAAATAACAATTACCAGCACACTCATTGTGGTTTTAAAAAAAAATTAATAAAAAAAAATTAAAATAAAAAAACACTCCGGGAGAGAGAAGAGAACCCAAGAATCAGTTTTACTATCAAAGACCATCCATCACTATCACATCATCTGGCGGGGCTCATGTCAGAATACGATTTTTAAAAATTATATCTGTTTGTCATTAAATGGATACCATTCAATTTTTTAAAAATCCTTTAAAATTCATTATCCGGCTGACCTAGTAATCATGAAATTTAATTATGAGAACTATTGTTTATTATTAAAGTATTAGTATTAGCATAATTAAAATACAGCATATTTTTTACGACTAGTCGTAGCAGCAGACAACTCGATGGGATGTTGCTAGTGTTACGACATGTCGTAGCACTAGCAACATCCCGTCGAGTTGTCTGCCGTTGTCGTAGCAGCAGACACTTCGAAAATAAATGTCATATATGAGTATGACATGAGTATTTGAGTCTAATCAAATTAAATAATGATAAAAAATAATGCCAAGCCAAGCCCCAACCCAATGCCTAAGCAGCTAAGCATTATCATTAAAAATTTAATAAATTATGACAATCATGATGATAATCTAATTCTAATATTTTTTGTTTACCATTAGAATAGAAACCCCGAATGAATCGTTGGCTTTCGTCAAGACCGTATTCATTTAACTTCTTTTCTGTTAGTATTTGCCAGAAACCTGGATCAACTGTACTAACAAATGGTGCATACTGCACAAACGACATTTTCAGTTCACAATCAGTCGGTCGATTGGCAATTCAATACTATACTACTCTGGTTACCCACTACTTTCTTCACTTTCTTCCTTTCGATATCACGATTGACGATTGTTTTGGTCATGTGATTTGTCAGTAAGTTTCGTTTTTTTCTTCGGTGTTTAATATTTAACTTTCTAGTCGAAAGTATTTTATGACATGATTAAAATTAAATATCATAATAATAATAATTCAGAAACTGAAATTGAGCCAATCCAATGATTCCCATGAATTTCAAACAATCCAAAGTTTGGTTATGTCATGAGCTGTACTTAGCAGAATCATGAGCATGCCATATCACGTCATGCATTGGCATACAACTTATTTGTGTCCATTTCAGAGACTGATCCATTTTTTATTACACAGGACAGCCCACCCAAAATTGCGTGAATCACAACCAAGTTTTTGGACTGTGATTGGAGTTCAAGCTCCCGGGGGAGATGTGTGTGGGGGGGGGGAGGGTAAAAAACAAACAAATTATTAGCAGCCTTTCAAAAATTGATATCAGTTTAAGTGATTCCGAAGTCCAGAAGACTATAACATTGACGCAATTGAAAATTCCGAAAACTACAGGCATAAGTATAGGCATAGGAAACAGAATGATGAACGCATCGCTGCGTATCTAAGATCAGAGAGGGGTCAAATACTGAGGGCTTCAAGGACTAGCCAGCGGTAACGGGTTTGAAGTTGTGAGCCGATTCGCACCAATTTGTTTAAATTCAAAAGGCACATTAGCTTTTTCTAGCAAACCAGAATTTATTTTTCCATCTTTTACACAAAACTGGCGAACAAAAACCAGTGATGCAAGTGAAATCTAGATTAATTGATTTGGTTCTGTTTAAAATATACAACATATTGTTTCTGATATGTACACCAATCAAGCCTAGCCATAAGAATCAATCCTTTTTTAATCCAACACTTAAGCTTCGCGTGTAAGATTTTCTTTCTTTCTTTCTTTTTTCTTCTGGGGCCCATCAACAAAAGCCATTCATGAGGTGATACAAATTCTGGAGGGCGGGGATGCTAAGAAAGTGTTGCATTTTGTCTCGGGGTGGTGCAAAAATGTCATATAGGGCGTTCAAATGTTTCTATGTTTATTTATACTGTAATTAATTGACAATTATGTATTTTGACAACATAAACTTTAAAAAAAAGGTTCTTAATTTTTAAATGTGTTAACCATTCGTGTGCGTGATGGCATTTGGAAGAGGGGTTTTAAATATTCATGACAGATAGTAAGTAGCATTGTCAAATATATTATAATCCTTAAGGGGTGTTTAAATGACGCTAAACATTTGGGGGAAAATGTAGGGGCATGCCTTATTTTAAATTGAGAGTGTTAGCTTATGTAAGTTAATACTATTTCAAAGCCCGGGAGTTTGGATGACATTTTGGGTAATAAATCTATTCAGCTGCTTAATTTTAATAGATGCATTCTGATTTTTAGTCTGAACGCACTGAACTGAACGGACAGCATTGATAAGATGGGTAAGGGTGAAATCTTGTAATGTAGTTATGAATGGGTGTATTATTGTAACAGTTACACTGTTTGGCAGCAGGCCCGGATTTAAGAGACCCAGGGCCCCTAGGCACTTTTTACTTTTGCCCCCCCCCCTCCAACCATCTCGAAGCAATTTTGGAAATTTAGCAAATTAAATGCTGTAGTACAGAACATATACTTTTTTTTCTTTAGTGACTTTCATAAACATCAAAATAATATTCGTCTTCAGAGACATATCTCACAATGAAGGAAAATGTATCTACATGATAAATGTCCGGAGTAGAGACCACAGAAATAGAGAAATATTTTGCTTTTTTAAAAATCTCAGTCACGCTTGTATTGTAATTATTACCTTTTCTGCCATGATATTAATCATTTCATCGCATATTTTTGACGAAAGATATGATGTTGTGCCATTGCACTTCCTTTGTTACCGTGGCGTTTTATGCGTAAGTCCAGAAAAGGATCAAACTCAGCCAAAACTTCTATGGTCATAACATAGTTCCCACTGTTTTTTTTTAAATCCTAATCAGAAAGTAAGCTCACAACAGCCACAATGCGCCTCAAAAGCTGATGCCAGTATTTTATTTCTTCTTCTGTTTGAAGAACAAGACTCTTTTCAACTCTGCCGCCATAATTCTTCCTACCTATTAGTGTCGCAAGTGCTTACCTGTGGTGTGTTCGTCCTAATTCTCATGTTTCTTCATTCTTTGAACAGATTTTTCCAGTCGATGAACCCTTCATTAGCTACTGACCCACATTTCCCAAACATCTTAGAGGGGCGCAAAATACGGCACTCTTGATCTTCCAAAATATGATCCAAGGTTGAGGTCGTGTTTCACCCTTGCTTAGTGTTCGGCTAAAAAGTGACAGTGATAGATATCTGGTTTTATCTGAGTACTAACGCCTTGAAAAAGAAAAGTCGGTATCAATATTTTCTTTCACGCCATTTTGAACAAGGTACTCCAATGTAACTTCGTTTAGCACCCATTGTCTTGTCTTATCTATACAGACGCTCCTTCTATACAGAAGATTAATGCGTCCACAGACCATGCCGGTCTGTTGGCAAGTGATGCAGCGTTCACAAGCCTCGGCTATAAGGGTTCAACGCATTACCCAGCCGCCTTTATTTCCCTAACTAATTTTAGGTACCCATTCGGAGCTGGGTGGACTCAGGGACGACCTAGGCCTTCCTCAGCAGGATCGTCAGTTAAAGAAGATTTATATTCAAGATTTCATAAAATAACCGTTGTTTGTTTGTTTGTTTGTTTGTTGTTGTTTTTTTGTAGCTGTTACGGGTTTTCAGAAATAATGTTTTCAGGTAGCTAGTTGCAATCAGACACGTTTCTTGGAGTTGCCTGCTGACGGTCATCAGCCGCATCTCTGCAACTTCCGCTGGCTAATGGACTAGTATTACTAGTACTGGGACTAGAGCCAAAACTAAGTCTAGACGCAGGCGAGACTAAAATATGTTTAACTTAGGAACATTACAAAGAGCTCTTTTTCGATTTTTAAAATTCCGTTTCCTTTCTGGAAACGCTTCGCTTAGATTTTTATTGAAGTAACTTAAGTAAGACATCGCGGCACCGCAATTTCAATAACTAATATAAAACGGAGGGTCATTAAAAACATATTTTTTTAAAATTATTTGGAATAATGTTTTTAATTTTCAATTTGTTGTTTAGTTGTTAATTTAAGACAATTTCGGTTTACCTCAAATTTTCTTAATTCAAGAATTTCTCTTTGTTCAAGTAAATCTTTTTTTCTGTGCATAATTACATATAACCATACAATCATACGATTAATTCAATAAAGGACAAAAATATGAAAAGAAAAGTGTTACCTGGTCCGCGTGAAGCGTCTCTGTTCCGTACTGCGTCCCTAGACACACTGGCTCTCTATTCGGTGGCTCCCTGGCTTCAACTCGTGGCACCATGTCTTCTCTCTTGCCTCCCTAGCTTCCTATTCCCCGATCTAACATTTTCCCTGTCACTATGTTGGTGACCAAAGATATGCAGGTGAAATTGTAGAAGGCCATCTAGTTAAAGGCATTAAAACGAACTTCATTGAAACCTTTGGCAGGTCCCCATAAACTACATGTGACATCTCCCTGGCCTCTGGTCAAGTCAGTCGACATTAAAAAATTGTTCTCCCGGTCCCGGTCAATTATCTGTAATCTGAAACCGGGCGGTGTCTTATCTTATCTTATCTGTTTACAGACGCTCCTTCTATACAGAAGATTATTGCGTCCTACGCTTATCTATGGTTTGTGTTTAGTCCTGCATTTTTATTAGAGATTTAAATGTTGATAAAGTGTTGGTTTTCCTGGATTCTTCAGGCAACCCATTCCACGCCCGAATTCCGGACGGGAAGAAGGAAAACTTGTATGTGTTTGTTCTTGCATACGGAATAAGAAAGGTGTTTGTATCCTTATGTCTATCTGATGGTTGTATTAAGTTATCTTTGTGTTGTATTTCTAAATTAGAATTAATAGCTTTATGTATGATTACTACTTTGCTCTTGGTTCTTCTATCCTCTAGTGTTTCAAGGTTTAATGATTTAACTAATGGTGTTATTCTTGTCAGTTTCGAATATTCTCCAGTAATGAATCTGGCAGCTCTTTTTTGAATTTGTGTCTTGTCCTGTGTGTTGTATGGGGGAGGGGGGGGGGAAGTTTGGGTCGTGCTGTTTTTTTTTACTGGTGGTGCAATCTGTCCCACCCACCCTAAGCCTTCTCCACAATATCGCAACAGCAGCTCAGAACACGGCTTACAATGACAAACCAACACAAACGAACCCTGTGCACTTGACTACTGGGCAGTGTATGCAAAATGTAGTAAAAATATTTATTATACTATTATT
This sequence comes from Ampullaceana balthica, assembly GCA_944989445.1. Classification (NCBI taxonomy): domain Eukaryota; kingdom Metazoa; phylum Mollusca; class Gastropoda; family Lymnaeidae; genus Ampullaceana; species Ampullaceana balthica. The sequence goes on from CALYLW010000088.1 coordinate 840,758, forward strand.
TTCGATAAAGCTTTTTGATAATGAAGCCAGGCTTTTGGGCTTATGTAAAGATTCCACCTCCGGGGCCCCTTGGCTGGCTTGGGCCCAAGGCCCGGGCCAAGGCGGAAATCCGGCCCTGTTTGGCAGTAGACGCTACATATCTGATTCAAAATTAATTTACAGACGTTCATTTTCAGCTTAAGATTTAAGGACCGATAACCTTAACTAATACTGGTACATATCTATGTGTTTGAGTTTTGTCCCTTTAAAATGTGACGCTCACATTACCGTATTTGTAACTTTTATCTCATGTAGATTTGCATTTAAAGTACACCTCAATTTCGTTGTGTAAATTTTGAACCTACTTCGAACACAACAGGGGAGAAACTACTAGGAATTTGCGTCCTTTTGGTAATCATCAGCCGTTAGCCTGCTTTGCTTTTTACTCTTATCATATAGAAAAGGACTGCGATAAAGCTTTAAAATTTAAAACAAAATACACAAAAACATTGTGTAATTTAAAAAAAAATTAAGCTTAAATAATGCTTAAATTCATTGTTTCATTACAAGATTTGGTTGTGTAATTTGTATTTTCTTTTTACTCTAACTCTTGCTCGCTAATAATGTTCTAGTCAAATGGTAATATTACCATTACTAGGCATTACTCAGATTATATAACGATAATAATTTAATACCAATTATAAATATATTATACTTTTTCACTGATCACTTATGCCCTAAAACAGCACATGGTTATGCCGCTCAGCCCGATTAACAATTTGCGAATTATTAATTACAGCTCTTTGATATTGTTTCAATTTACAATCATTTTAGTTTGAGCATGATCAAAATCATAAATATATTTAAATTAATTAATGAAATACGCTGAAATTAATGTCATCTGTATTTTTAAATTTTTTTATCTTTTTTTAAAAAGACATAACATTTTAATTTGTTGTTGTTTAAAATATTGTTTAAATTATTAATAAAATTTGTGTTCATAATATGTCATATGAATCTGTCTAAGTCTAATAATTATATACATTGATCTGAATTTTCTTCCATAGATTTATTTTAAGTTTAATTCTGTTCTGAGGAATATTTCAGTTGGGGCATCTAGGTTATATGTGTAAGTTTGTGCTTGCGTGTGTGTATGTTTAACTTATATGGCCACATCAATACCCATTTAATATTTTTAAGAAATACGATCTAGTCTCTAATGAATTTTCTTCCCCATCTGTAGTTGTAGTGACTTTAGGCTTATTGTAACCCGGCTATTTATTAATTTAATAATTAAACTGATTTATTATCATGCTTAAGTTTTATATTCAAGGATATTATCAACTAAAATTATTTATTGATTTATGTGTTAATCTCAGAATTTAAAACTATACACGTAAAACACAAGTCTACATTTTTAAATTCTATTCCCTTTTGTTGATTTTGTCTATAAAAACTCGTGGTAACCTAAAGTTTTGTCACGTGACTTTCTCGACGTCACAAAATGGCTACCTTAGTTTTGGACCAGGCGTCTGGAATGTGTTTCTTAATATTTATTCAACGCAAAATAAATTTTGAAACTTAAGATTTAAAAAAGTAAATATACATGCATCATTAAACGTGTATTCTGTATGTTTAATTATATATTAGTTTCAAATCACTTTATTTAAATGCAAAATTTCGCTATATTTTTCGGTTGTCAATAGACGCCATCTAATAATTTAATTCATCTATCTATTGTCAATTGTCATTTCAAAAGACAATATAATAATATATTATTTAGTTGATTTATGAGCTTTAATGAATTATATCTTAGCCTTAATGGGCTGGGAGCTTCCAACTCCTAAAAATATAATAAAATTACCATTGTAAATTTTATTTTAGCCCTTAGCCTTAGAAGTCGTATAAAATTTGCACTTGTTTTAGTTTTAGTTTTAGTTTTAGTTCTTGTCTCTAACTCTATGTTGAGATTTAAATTTTGAATTTAAAAAAAACAAGTAACATTAAAATTTCAATCAATTTTTACAAACCACTTCAGTCTCATTCTGTAAGTACATATTTTATCCTAAATAATTGTACTGTTTGAGACCCAGTATAATATTATTTTTCAACAATATTTGAATTAATTGAATATGATGACAGGTCATACTATAACTAAAATATAGGGCTGCGGAAATTGACGATTAAGTTCTAGATTAATCGTTAAAATTTTTAAAAATTAATTTTTGTAGCCTAACGATTAATCGACCCATCACTTATAAATGTACAGGAAGTCAAAAAGTAAAATATTTTGGCCGATAAATATAAACTAATTTCCGGACGATTACACAAACATTTTGGTTTTAAACTATTTACTGATGTGAATGTTCAAAATGTTGATAAAGGCTATTGTGTCCATTGAGAGAAATCGTTTGCTTCCATGCAATTTTCCCTCTAAGTCTAAGCTTCGTTGGTCCGTGTGCAAAGTTTAAAAAAACTAGTGTGCAAAGTTGCACAACATCAATTTTTTGTGCAATATTTTACCAAATTTGCTGCGTGGCATCGGTCAAATATTTGCACAGCCAAGCTGCTTAAAGGGAACATTGCTACCATGGTTCTAACACTTCACTTACATATAACCTGCAAACCAAACATCCACTACAGTATCAGTAACTTCAGCTAAGACAATCTAAAGCTATGTGAACGATTGTTCAGCTCAGCTGGTTATATTGTCGATATGACCCGCTCATCACTTGTCTGTTTGCGTTGTTGGTTAAAAGATGTCATATGAAGAAGACATTCCAGTGTTATTTCGATTTTTGACAATAACGTTTAATAAACAACATAAATTTCAATTTTTGTCTTTAGTCAAAATTAACGATTAAATTTAAATTAATCGTTAACAGCCCTGCTAAAAAATAATTAAAATATCCTCATGATCATAAATTATATTTTATTACACTTTGGTATTAGCATCATAAATTGTAAATTATTCATTTTAATAATTTGTTTATTCCAGTTTTAAATTTTACATTTCTTGTATGAAATTATTTTATTGATCTAAAAAATCAAATAATAATTGATTTTATATTAGACACTGTACAAACTCATTTTAGCTCACATATTTATATCTTAATATTATAAACAACCCGAGGTAATGATTTTTAAATTAAATTTAAAAATAAATGTGTATGAATGTATGAATGTATGAAAAGAAGGAAAAAAATGAGGCGACTTGTGCCAAACTATTTTTTTTCCTTCAGATTTTGGTTTGAACCATCAACATATTATCAACTATCTGTGTTTCAAAACCAACATTATTGATTTGATGGAACAAATTTTTTTTATGGACACAAAATACAGTTATTGAAGAATAACTGTTTAAAAGCTCTTCAAAATAGAACATCACAATCTTTTAATCGAAGACACTGAATATCTAATATTATATCTTACTTTTACTTTTTTAGTATAAACCTGGTGCATTTAGTCAGTAGTATGAGTATGATAAATGCAATAGTTACTTTAATGAGAATGTGTTATTTCCTCTCTCCTTTGAACATTCTTACTTTATAAATATTCTTTTTTTATTTTTTTTACTTTACATTATTCCTGGTCCTTATCCTCCATCTTTCAATGCTCCATCTGTGGTTGGCCCAGAAGTGGCAATTCCATTTCTGCAATGTTTTGTGGGCCCTTTCTATCTCAAAGATAATGAAAGTTATGACACAGACATCGCAGTCCCAGTATGTGACTATTCTCTGCCTCGTACAGTGGTGATGGCTAATGGGCAAAAAACTTAATTATGTCTAAATGACATTTTAAGAGACACAAATAGAGATTTTTTTGGTGATGGGAACTAACTTTCCCTGATTGCAGTGTGGAGGCATGACATGTGGCATCTTTGGATCTTGTTGGAAATGAAAGTCACATACTAAACCATTGAAACTATGGTGATAACGATAACTATCACTGATAACGCTCTTTTTACTTGACATTTAATCATTTAACAGGATAACTATAACTTATAACTTTTTGAAAATTTGCATGGTACACTTTAGACTTCATTCAATAACTGTGGCATAATTAAAATAATTTTCCATCAGTTTCACATACCATTACAGTCAGCATAATTCATTGGGACATGTGAAACCTTCCAACGCAATGGCTATTTTGAAATGTGAAGTAAAAAGCTGCTGCAGTGCAAACATTTTTAGCCAGTAAAAACATAATAATGAAACTCAATTGGTCTAATTTATCCCTTGAGCTGTTTGGGCAACAGCAGTTCATGTCAGAATTGGACTAATAGTCCATCTATGCACAGGCAGATAGATTAATTCCAAACAGAGGTTCAAAATGGTTATGGTTGATCTTTGAGAGACAAAATATTTTATAGATTGTCAAGCTGTCTTCTCAAATTAAATCTGGGTGTTAATTTTTTTTAATTTTATCAAATCCATTGTAATTAGTTGCTGAGGATCCTTAGATTTCAGCATTTAGTCTTTGTGGATATATTTGCTTCTGGTTAGATATCATTTAATGAAATAGTGGCCTTAAAATAAATATCCATAAAACTGGTTCTTAAAAATCTAACTGTATAGTGAACAGATTAAATCATCTAAAATTAATCTCAATTCCCACTTATTTCATGTTATTGTGTAAAGTGTTTTAGAGTGACTATGACAAGGTTTAAGCAATTGCTTACAATAGCAACCTTATTATTTGATACATTTTCACTTCCTGGTGAAAGTATTTCCCATTTAAATTTTCTTAAAAAAAATAAAAGCTCTGCTCTAGAATTTTGTCAAGGTTAAAATAAAAACAAGTATTCCATCCTTATTTCTGTTGTTGTAAAATTCCTTTAACTTATGTCAGAGCTGTCATCTTTTGATGCTTTAATACACTTTCAAATTAAAGAAAACCATTAAAAAACAAGAAATTATAACCTATTACCAAGGGAAAATTAATTGGATTAACACAGAATTCAATTATTTAGTGTAAAATCCCTTTGTTTAGTTAAATAGGACAACTCAATACATCTGTCTTTCTTAGCTTGTCCTTGCTTCTGACCGGTGTCACATTTTCAAGTACATCAGGGAAAAAAATAAACAAACAACTTAGTATTCATAGCTAAAAACTTGTTAAGTTTTTCATAATAGTGTTTTAGGTCTTAAAGTATAACTTCCGAGAAAATAGATATTTGTAAAAAGAAAGAAAAAAAAGGCTTAAAATGTCAACATAACCATAAAACTCATTTTTTAAAATAATCATATCTATGATATAAAGGTTACCATTTGAGCAATGCATTGATAAATAACATAACTTTTCAGTTTTTCCTTCCAGATAAAAGATGGAGACAAATTCTAACAAGTGTGACAAACATGAGAATATTAATGCAGCAACTGTGTGCCACAGGCCTCAGAGAACCAGCTACAGAATTATTATGCTGGATGACATAAAGATTGACTCCTAAAAATTAAGTTCACCAAAAAACCAACCAGCATCATGGGGAGTCTCTTGTGTCACCACAAAGACAAAGATGATGGCTGGAAGCAACAAAACAAAGAAATGGTGGAGAATCCTGCCTACAAGTTTGCCAATCTGGCAAGAGGGGGTTCTCTGATCGATGCCTATAATGAACACGGTCCACTGAAGGTGAAGAGCATCGCACAAAATGAGATGTCCAAGTTCTTTTATCATGAGGATGGCAAGGCACACACCATTTCCCGAGAAGAGTTCATTATCTGGCAGAGGAGGTACATGCGGCGTGTGGCTGTGAGTAAATTTCAAATATATTTACTATTTTTGTTTCGTTGCTCTAGCTACACTTTTTAAAATTACCAGACATCATAGACTTAATATTTTTAACATTTTATTACACGCTTTTATCTAATACATCTGCTCAGTATAAACATCACATTTTAAATGTTTATGAAATATCTCTATTTTGTCAACACATTTTACTGAAATTTAAGATATGCAATATCTTCAATTATTTAAATAATAATTAATTTTTTTTTATTGGTATCAAATACTCTTTTCTTTTTATGATTATGGTAAAAATGAGAATGTTCTATAAATAAATCAATGATTTCCCTGGTTTTGAAATAATTATTTCTATTAATAAGGGTCTGGATGATGAGAAAGTATCTGATGAAGAAATTCAGGCTGATTATGAAGAGCATCATTTTAACAAAGTTGCACCCCATGACGCCTGCTGGGATCTAAGCAAACGTGGGGGAGTAGGGGAGACGCCCTTTCACTTGCTCTACCTTATGGACTCACCAGTTCATTTTGAAGTGGCCAAAATTCTGCTTCAGATGTACCCGAATTTGTCCTTAGATGTCTACGAAGGAGAAGAGTATTATGGTGAGTAAAATTTAAAAAAATTAAATATCCTTTTATACTTGAACTCTATGTTACTCCCTGAAAGTAAAGAAGTATATATTTATAAGGTATACAAAGTTTGACTTTTTAACATGGTATGCAATTAAATACCTATTTGAAATATATATGTACCTATGAATAACATTTAGCAATGCCAGTTTACCTTTTCTCCGAAATTTCCATTTAACCGTTGAAGCTGAATTTATTTTAAGGTTGTTAACGGTTAACCGGTTAGCCGGTCCTCAGATCAGGACCGGTCCTATTTAATCAGGATCGGTTAACTGCAACTTTTACTGTTAAGATGCAGGGCAGCATATGAGACTAACGCGAGCGACGGTGACATCAAATCGCTTTCTCCATATTCCGGTATATAAATAATATACACGTCATCACTATTAGTTTAGTTCGCCTACGGCTAAAGAATGTTTTTTAAAATAATTTGCTTAGTAGTCGAGGCACTGTACGAAAGCTACACACAGTGCGCGTTTGATGTCAACAACAGTCAAGGCCGCGACTGTTTCTATTTATATTAATTATAGTCGGTTTCTTATAAAGACAAAGAAAGCTATAAAACCATATGACCCTGTGACCTAAAGCATGGGCGCCCGCAGAAAATTTTCTAGGGGGGGGGCAAAATTTTTTCGAAGTAATTTTTTTCCCATAATTCTTAGCGCTATACGCAGATTTTTTGGCCGGTCACGTGACCATTAATTAAAACTCTATACAGATCAGTACTACTTGTCCTTAATTAATATTGTGATAAAATATACACGTACACCTTTTACTTATGTGGAAGTGTCAGGATCATATTACCCCGACACTTAAAAGCTTCTGATTAAAGATTTTTTAAAACTTCATCTATATGCTTCTGTGGTCCAACGGTTGTCGGCTGGTTTTTTTTTATCTCAAAGTAATAGGTAATGGATCGAATTTTGGTTGGAAACTTCTTTTTTTTTCTTTCCTTTTTAACAATTCTTTTAATATTTTTATTTTATTTTCTTTCTTTGCAATTTCTTTTTTAACAACTTTCTATTATCTATAATTTATAATTATGAGGTATAGTAAGTATGGCATTTCTGGAAGTGTTGACATTGAGGGGATGAATCCGTGCTGGAGGGGTCAAGCAGGGGCGAATTAAGACTGCACGGGGCCCCTGGCTTTAGCCAGTTCATCCCCCTCCCCTAAATCCGCCATAGGGCTCAAGTGATCACGCTGTGAACCGAGACTATACAAGGATGGGTCACTGTTATGTGGTAGCTAGAGACTATACAAGGATGGGCCACTGTTATGTGGTAGCTAGAGACTATACAAGGATGGGCCACTGTTATGGGGTAGCTAGAGACTATACAAGGATGGGCCACTGTTATGGGGTAGCTAGAGACTATACAAGGATGGGCCACTGTTATGGGGTAGCTAGAGACTATACAAGGATGGGCCACTGTTATGGGGTAGCTAGAGACTATACAAGGATGGGCCACTGTTATGGGGTAGCTAGAAACCAGGCATTGTAAAGACCAACATTTCTGAACAATGCTTTTAAAGTATATGAGATTGAGCATATATACAGTTATACAGTTAATACAGTTTATTTATGATCCTTACTACAACCGTTGCAAACAACTCCGTCCGTTATTGGTCACGTCCTATAACCAACTCCCTCAGTATGGAGGCCACGCCTTTGTCTAGTCCCCGGTCTACAGAACGTCACTATTTAATTTAATATGTCAATCATGATGATTGAATCATGTTGTACCACCACCCGCCAGATTATGACGGGGGTGGGGGTGGGGTACCATGACCTGCTCTGGTCTCTTTGATGTTAGCCCCTGGTCTGGTTTGGACAATCGCATTCATTTCCCCTGGTCAGTGCTTCACACGACTGACCTTTACATAACAGAGTCTACATTTAGCACCTCTGAGCAACTGGACGTGGTTCGGTCTATTCATCTATCCAAGCTACCGCACATCTTTCACACATCAAGGTCAATTCTGACCAGACTACCAGTCCGACCACTACCAGCAACAGAAATCTTTGATCTAAAGACCCTTTAACCGCCTTAATTCTCTACAATATAGAAAATATAAAAATAATTACACAGTATAACGAGATCGGCATCAGCTTAGTTACTTTCTCTTTATTTTCTCTTTACTTTAATACATTTTTAGTCTATTTTTGTCAATTTTTTAAAAAATCCATAAATCCAGGGGGGGGCAAGCGCCCCCCCTTGCCCCCCCCCTTGCGGGCGCCCATGACCTAAAGGCATTCTCTGGTCACCCGTTTATAGTCTGTTTCCCGCATCCAAATAATTGATCGGTGCGAGCCGCTTAGTGAAGTATCTACGAGAGTCATTTGATAGACGTAGCTAAGATACCGGGCGATTAATCGGTTCTCAAATTCGAGTTCGGTCATTTAGTCACAAATTTCCTGCAAGTCAAAGGCATTTGACGTAAGCTTACCACATTAACATCAAAACTGATATTTTCTTTTAAAAAATTAATTCTTATGCGTTGGAAGGGGAGTACCGGGAGAGTAGCTCTAACCCTATTTCAACAGGAAAAATGGGTGGGGGGGGGGTTAACGTCGTGTGCGCCGCAAAATTCAATAATTCTGGCGAATTGACGATTGAAAAATAATATGGTATTTAAATAAATTCCATTTTATCATCAAAGTTTACTCCGTAAACTTTATAATTTTATTATTATTATTAATTTTAATTCGCGAGTTGACCGCATCAGAGTTGACCGGCATCACGCACAAAACACAGGAGAGTCACACGACGTCCCAACGGACGAGGCGATGCGTGGGTTTTTTAAACTTATGAAAAATACCTCGCTAACTTTAACGAACGGTTTAACCGGTCCTCTTATTTAGAAGGGTTAATCACAAATCTTAAATTTTTTTTAAAAATTGACTCTTAACCATCACTGTTTACTTAATTCTTTGAATTTTTAAAAATATTAAAATTAAAAAAAAATTCGCTGAATTGAGGGCATCGCGAAAAAGAGCTGAACGCCAGCGGGGGAATCGGGCTCTGATGCCACCATCAGACGACGCGAGGCAAAAAAACATTGACTTGTTGGTTCTCAAAACATAAGGCATATAAGGACTTGCGGTTAACCGGCCTTTTTTTGAACGGCTAACCGGTCCTCAAAAACGATCGGTCTTAACAACCTTAATTTATTTATACTTGCCCACCCAGATGACAATAAAATGTATGACCTTTGTGTAATAGAACTTGCAGGTCAAGTAACAAGGCTTTAACACACTGTGTTATGGTTAACAACTTTCTTTAATCACTATATACAATTCACTGTGATCAACTGTACACTCAACTACCTAAGCAGCTCGTATGCCATCAACTGCAATCAACCACGGTTGCCTCTTGAACCGTACATTTATAGCCAGCTATTCTCCCAGCCCTTGACCAGCACGCTTACAGTTCACCTCACAAACCACGTGTTTCATACTAGGTCAAGTCATTGCATTCTCATACAATGTAAACACAACAACACGTCTCTCACACTTTGTGTCTATGTTTCTAAGTTATATCTTAAGAAAAATTAAATGTCTTTAAAAGTCTTTTCATTTCAACGTTTACTTAGTTTCTGATGTCAAACTGAGGTGAAACCTTTACACATACCAACCTCAAATAATATTACTTTCTTAAATATTATAGTATTTATAGTAAATGTATAACATTACTTTAGTTTTTATAGACAGTCCTTCTATAAAGAAGGCCATTGCCTATCCATGGTTTGTGTCTAGTCTTGCATTTTCATTAAAGTTTTGAATGTGGATAGTTTTTTGGTTATCCTGGATTGTTTAGACAGCCCATACTATCTATGCCTGATGGGAAGAAGTAGGATTTTTATTTTGTTCTTGTATATGGAACAAGAAAAGGGGCCATCCATATATTACGTAGGCACAAAAAGTCGTATTTTTGTACTCCCCTACGTTGCACCCTGTACATTTTCGGGACCTTCGTACAAATTAGTCCCCCCCCCCACACACACACAAACACATTTGAAAAACTAATTTTAAGCCATAGTCACAAGATATTGGTTTAACTCTTTATAGATTTTTGTAATATCGTGTTTTTCATGTTGAAATTATGAAAGAAATACAATAGAACATTCACATTTTATTGTCTTGAGCACTGCATCAAAATAACTGATAAAATAGAACAATATAAGCAGTGAAATCGCCGCCCCTTTATGGACATATTGAAAGCCCTAGGGTGGTTAATGGTGATAAACATTCAAAGACATGGCAGGTCCTTTGATGTGGGGGCGTAGGACCCGCCAGAAGGGGGATGAAATGGTAGCACCGTCACTGGTAGACTGACCAAGTTATGGAAAAAAATCCTGCCGGTCCGCAAAACTAAAAAGTTTGAGAAGCACTGCTCTACAACAGTGCTTCTCAAACTTTTTAGTGTGGCGGACCGGCAAGAATTTTTTCATTGCACCAGGGACCGGTGAATTATTTTCCCTGTACTGACGTGGTAGCAAACTGTCATTTCTTGGTAACTTCTGCGGACCGGCATCGGATGGCCCACGGACCGGCACCGGTCCGCCGACCACCACTTTGAGAAGCACTGCTCTACAATGTATAACGGCTCAGGCACCAGTGAGCCAAAGAGAAACTTCTACTGATTTCAAGAAATGGAAATTGGGGTCGTCCATAAATGACGCCTTGCACCTAGGGGGTAGGGAGGGGGGGTCACACATTTGCGACGATGTTTGGCGAGGGGTGGGGGGAGTTTAATAGTTGCGATTTTACGTCAAAACACGCAACTTTAAATAAAAGTTACATTTAAATATTTGATTGCTTACAATTTATTAAATTACGTTTTACACAGCGGTGTAGCCTGTAGCGTGGGTATGTGCCGCCCGGGGCAGAAACCAAATTTGCCGCCCACGCCCCCCCCCCAAAAAAAAATATATATGTTAACGCTATAAAGTAAAAAAAAATAATTAGAAAGTAATAATAAGAACACTATATATTTTTATGTTAAAAAGAAAGGCTTAATTTCTTTAATGAAATTAAAGTTTGATGTTTTTCCTCATAGCTCAATCTTTCATGTATCAATGTTTTCAGCCATGGCATGCTCAATAGCCAAAAGTATTCCATTCCATTAGTTTCTCTGTGAGTAGCCACTGATCAGAATTTTTTTGTTGAGCACTATACGTTTGTAAAGAATTTCGGGCATTTTTGTTTATATAACTTTGAAAATAAAAATATTTCATTGTGACTAGCAAAGTTCCTGCGTCTGTTCGTGTGTTGAGCCTTTTGTCGGCATCTTTCACTTCTATAGCTTACAAAGTAACATCAAAATGGCTCCATGATCCATGGTATATTCACTATTTTGTATCCTGAAGTCTGAATGCCTGGCTTGCAGAAGCAACTAGATATTTCCAACAATGTATGGACTTGGTAAAGAATGCGTAACATTGCTCAAATGTACTAAAATTGTTGGAGAATTCGTTTCAGTTGGAGTATCATGTTAACAAATTAGGTGTAACTGTTTGAACGAGTTTGTATACTTTCCAGCCCTTAAGAAGTATTAACACACGTTGGGCCTGTGCACTCCATTATTTTAAGATCATCATTTATTCAAAATCATTTCAGAAATGTCGTAATGAGATTCACTTTTGCTTGAATGAAATCTTTGAAAGATTCTACAGCGTCTACTTTTTATTTTTATTTTCAATCTTTACATATCACACAACTGGACTTGTTTGATCCTTATGTCAATTATATGAAGAGCTATCAAATACAATGGATCAATATTTGGTATCTTGTTATTGAAGAAAGCTGATTTTTCGTGAACTTGTATCTCCTAAAATTGCTATGACCTCAGTTTGAATTTTAGATGACAAGTTTTTTTACCCCTTTTCCCACTATGTTCTCGGAGTGCTCGAAAGTACTTTGAAAGCTAATGCATTAGTTCCAGCATATTGCCTTTATTTGCAACAGTATTGCCTTCTCTATGGCCTCAAAAAGTCACATTCAATTTCGCGTAGGATTTAATAATGTCATATATTCTAACAAGAACTTCTTGCCACTTTGTTTTCTCTTTTACAACTAGTTGTCGGTCTTTATTAATGCTCTATCTTTTTAATCCAATTTATGATTCCTTCCATTTGCAAAGAACTTTGGTAATGTTGTGTACTTATTGAGTACTTATTTTGGCTTTTATTAAAAAAAAATTACTTGCACGTTTTAACAATTAGCTAATTAACACCGAGGAATTTGCCGCCCCCCCCCCTCCCAAATTTTGGTATTAATTTTTGCCAAGTTTTAATTCCACTAGATAAGCAATTGTTTCCATTATTTTTGTTTAAAGCACAAAACAAAAGACATTAAAATTATAATAAGCCATATAAATACGAAAACAATTTTTTTTCCAGTAGTTCACTTACGTTAAAATCAAACTTGAATCAATTATATATACCAGCATATTTTTGTCATACTGTCAAGCCCCTATGTTTTCCAGCCCAGTGCCATTAGTATCAGAAGAGTTTAGATTTATAATGGAGTTTGAAGTTTTGGCTTTAGAAGCGCTCTCGTATTTTAATATAGTTCTTCATTGCGTTTATTTTTTTTTATCTGGGCTTTTCTTTTCTTTTGTTAAAATTTATTTTCACGTTTTAACAATTAGCCAATGAACAACGAGGAATTTGCCGCCCCCCACCATATTTACAACAGGGGCGGCTCTCAAATTTTAAGTATTAATGAATTTATCACCACATCAGTGTCACGTTCTCATACTAATTTAGCCTCTGTTTTTTTTTATTACAGTAGTATTAGTATCAGAAGAATGTATATCCAATAAGGAGTTTGAAGTTTTGTCAGTTAAAACGTTCACATGCTTTTGGATAGCTCCTTTATTTCTTTTTAATAATTTCTTATTTGGCTTTTCTTTAATTTTGATTTTTTTTAAAACTCCGCTTTCTTAAAAAAAAATTCATTTTAAGAAACTAATTAACGCAGTGTTGTCCAACCGAAAATCGTTCACGGCACACTAAACTGGTAAAAAATTTGTGCGGCACACCTCACAAAAAAACACAAGAAATCAGTGTTTATTCAAAAGATGTTTCATAATTAATGAGATACTTCAGCGTTTTCTTTGGAGCAGATGAGCTCAAAATGCGGCTCATTGCTGGATAAGCAAACTCTCATTTCTCTGGCTATCATCTGTAGTCTTTCACGTTTGACGTATGCGAGCAGTTGGGCCTTTCCGCTGATGTCAGTACTTTCATCGATTTGCATTGCCCAGATGTCGTTGGCTTCCGCAAAATCCTCTTTAATTTCATTGTCCAAATCTGTCGAAATGTCAGCAATCCGACGTCCCATCGTCTGGTGAGACAGTGGAATCTTATTTATTTTTTCAACAGCGTCGGGTCCCAACTCCATAGTCTCAACTGCCATTCATAAAGTTGGCAATATGATTGCCTCAGCGTCTAAATGAGATTTCTTTTGTTTGACCAAAAGATTCGCTATTTTATAGCTTGCTAACTGAGCTTTGACAGGAATTGAGAAAAATTTCTTCATTATTTTTTATTGCTGCTCTAGGTTGGACCGAATGGATGCGAAATAACTTTTCGGCTTGTCTTTCAATCCTGGATGAATTGAGTTCTGATGCCGCCTCAGTTTACTGGGGTTCATGGACTCGTTGGACAATGCCATGTTACAATTAAGACAAAACGGAAGAGAATGATCATTTGCACATTGTATGAAACCATACTCAAGATATTCCTCGTGGTATTTCCGTTTGGTAACATTCTTCTTGGATTTCGCAGCTCTCTCTCCATTTTGATGCTCGCTGGAATCCTTCTGGCTTCTCTTAAAAAAAATTATCCATAGCCGTCTGTAATTAAAAGTTTTTTTAAAAGTGAACAGCGGGAAAGGGTTTTTATTTACTTACAACATATATTTATTCCCAATAGAGGAGAGAAATTTTGTAGCTTTGAAGAGATTCTCACAACCAGAACAATACAAACATGAAACGTTTTTTATTCAATTCCTCTTCGGTTAAGGATATTTTTTTTCTTCAAAACTTGAAGGTTCGAAAAGCCTGGCAATTTATGGTATTTTTGAAATCTTTCGCGGCACACTAAAATTTTCTTGCGGCACACTAGTGTGCCGCGGCACACCGGTTGGACAACACTGAATTAACGACTAGGAATTTGCCGCTCCTGGCAAAGAGCCGCCCGGGGCATTTGCCCCCCTGCCTCCCCCTTCATACGCCATTGGTTTTACATGGCTTCACGCGTGTTACGACATTAGAATGCAGACCTACACGAAACAAATTCTTAAATGACAAAAAGGGATTTAAAACATGCTCATTTTCAAATAGAAATAAGGTTTTTATCAAAAGGGGGGGGGGCAAAACTTTGTGACATAATTAATATTGGAAGAGTGGAGGGGGTCAGTTTTTGTGACGATGTGTGACGAGGAGGGAAGGGGGGGGGGTAAAAAAATTGGCCAAAATTGCTTGACGTCATTTATAAGACGGTGTGGTCGTGCCAACCATACACAAACGTTACCAAAAAAGACATATCAAGCTTTCTATATTAGATTTGTGATATCACACGATCGGGGCCAAAAAACACAAGCGGCCTCCTACAGCCGCAGTTGCTGCACCGCGTCTCTGGTCGTTGGTCGAAATGTGGACCTGCTCTCCGAATTAGTTCACTTGCTCGACCCCAGCTGGACCTCAAGTTTTATGTGCTTGTCAAAGCAGTGGCATTAAAACTCTGATTCCTGAAAAATGATCAATGTGAGTTTTTTTGTAAGATGACCTGCTTTGACGTTCTGGATATAGTGTGGAGCTGCTGGCCACGGCAACGTGCATAACCAGGTGTCAACTGGTTGGTTGTGTTGTGAAAAAAATATTCTGTTCAGCTCCTGCTATGTCTTAGGAATAATCTGAAGAGTTTTTTCTTGGGGTCTGCCCGCTTCGAGAGGAGTTCAGTTGATTAGGAAATATTATCCAATCGCCAAGCCTCTTCTCCTCCTCCACCAAGAAAGAGTTACAGAAATAAAACAAACCCGTAAAAACAAAGTTTTTGACTATAAATCCCTTATATATGAGACATAACTAACACTAACAGTATTGATTATTTTCAAACGCTACAAACATTTACTGACTGAATCTGTCTTAACTCAACATTGCTTCATAACCCTGGGTGGGGGGTGTGGTGGGGGTGGGTGGGGGGAGAGGGGAAAAGTCTGGTCTTCGATCGCTTGACCGAGCTCAGCGTGACACGTAAAATGTAAACAAAAGCACGCCGGTGCTTCGATGGGTCGCCTCAACGCGTCAACTCAAACTTTCACGTGGACAAAAACAATAACAAACAATGACTTTGAATTACACACGTTATATAAGGATAAACTAAAAATGCATTAATTTAATTACGGTACGTTCGATCGATCTGAAATTTTGATACGATGCATTGTTTGGTTAGGCGGGTCCGTATGCCAAATTTCAGCTCGATCGGAACACGGGAAGTAGGTCATTTTTGACTTTTGTTTTTCCGCCCGCCCATGAGATGGCGACAGAGACGGCCACGAAGTTAATATAAGGGATTTAAATACACGCTTCCGTTGCCACGATGTAACCTTGCCTGTCAAAGTGCAGGACATGTGTTGTACTTAACTTGAGGTGGACAAGCCGGCCTCAGAGGACTGCAGTCACGATGTAACCTTGCCTGTCAAAGCGTAAGATATCTGTTGTATTCAACTTGAGGTCGGGACAGGTCGGCCTACTGATCTATTGATTTCGGCCGGTATTGATATCGAGGCATTGATTGGTTTGTTTGACCGTTCCTGTGGATGGGTTGGGGGGGTGGCGGTGGAGGGAAAATCGGCAACTCGGCCATTGATAATAAACGGCGTTCGTGTGGAAGAAGTCATCTGGCTGGTGAAAGGTCGGAACTCAAAGCTTCACTTTCTGTTTCACCATTTAGCTATTGGCTTGGCTAACTGCTATGTGAAGGATTAAATCGTGTCACCTACTGGCGCCGTGTTACAACACATCGTAAGTCACTGACCATTTGGGTTGGGCGGTTTGGGGGGGGGGTTGAGGCATTGTTTCGGACATAGGTATCTATCATTGAGTGGGAATCTAAATAAAAGGAAGGCCGCTTTTATGACGCAGGTAGAATGTTCAGAATTATCATCCTCTACAACAGTGCTTCTCAAAGTGGTGGTCCGCGGACCGGTGCCGGTCCGTGGGCCATCCGCTGCCGGTCCGCAGATGTTCTCAAAAAAGGACAGCAAAAATTGTCAGTGCAGGGAAAATAGTGCACCGGTCCCTGGTGCAATGGAAAAAATTCCTGCCGGTCCGCCATACTAAAAAGTTTGTGAAGCACTGCTCTACGAAACGTGCCAACTTAAAAACAATGGATAACCTTGTTTTTGTTTTCGCTCACATCGCAACCTGCATTAAAATCTACAAGACAATACATCCTTTAAAACATGTATTTTATTTTATATGGAGATGGAGTTTTAGAGCTTCTAGCCAATGATTTGTTGGTCGACATTGTAACAATGAAGTCTTCATGTTATGGCAGTAAGCGAATCTAAGCACATAAGACTTTAGCTTTAAATATGCAAAAGGCATTGTCATGTCTGACATGTGTCCTTGTGGCACCAGTACTGACATTAACTGTTTTGACATCAATAGTTGATGACACCATGCAGTACCGACATTCCCTGATACCACCGGTACTGACATTCCCTGATGACACCAGTACCGACATTCCCTGGTGACACCAGTATTGACATTCCCGGATGACACCAGTACCGACATTCCCGGATGACACCAGTACCGACATTCCCGGATACCACCGGTACTGACATTCCCTGTTTACACCAGTACCGACATTCCCGGATGACACAAGTACCGACATTCCCGGATGACACCAGTACCGACATTCCCGGATGACACCAGTATCGACATTTCGGACTACACCAGCACCGACATTCCCGGATGACACCAGTTACGACATTACCTGATGGCACCAATACCGATATTTCCTGAAGACATTAGCACCGGTAAAGTGTCGCAGTGCCTTTGTCAATATTTCTTTGCAATAGTTTGCTCAAATTCAATGAAGTTGATCGATAGTTGTGGCTTAGGGGCAACTAATTTGCCATAGCTTGTGATGCAGCATGCATACACAGTATCGACGCCACCTTAGAAACGACGACGCCACCTTAGAAACGACGTACTTGGAACGGCCATGGAAGAACAGGAACTTGACTGTAGCCGTAGTCATCAATGTGACCTTAGCTGACACTGTAACCTATAACTGACACGTGACACAAAACTTTGACTTTAGATGACACTTAAACACCGGGGCACTGTAGAAATGACATTATTCTCGACACATTGCTAATGCCGACATTTACAAGACATTTTTTAAAGTGTCACGTTCAACTGTGACTATGTCAACATAATCAGACAATAAAAAATGTTAAGATGTCGCCATTAACAGTCAATAAAAACATTGTTAAAGTCACCGTTAGCAGACAATAAAAAAGCTGTGACAATGTTGGCATTAATAATAAAACGGATTCTGTCA
Organism: Ampullaceana balthica; assembly: GCA_944989445.1. Classification (NCBI taxonomy): domain Eukaryota; kingdom Metazoa; phylum Mollusca; class Gastropoda; family Lymnaeidae; genus Ampullaceana; species Ampullaceana balthica. Next base: position 858,692 of record CALYLW010000088.1, read on the forward strand.
CCACTAACAGGCATTCAGAAAACTGACAGTGTCACCATTTTGTGACGAAATTTATGGAGTCAAACTCATCTGCGCACGGGAAAATGAAAACTCACTATCGTCTGACCCGAAAACGTCAACAATGCAGCGACTCGACCTGATTAGGCGTGCCCCAGAATCATGCGACAGGTCACGATTGCATTACTGAGAAACAACAAGTAACATCCAATCAGAAAAGGGATGAGTATGCTACCCATCGGGTATAAAGGGCAAGGCAAACCAAATAGCACCCTCTTTTCCGCCCAAGACGTCAGCCGAATGCAGTGACCGTATGACCATCATTCACCCCACTGTATCCGCTTACATCCTTGCAGCGAGTGAGCCGACATTGGTTTCGAGCCAGAATCTATTCTGGTTTCTATGCACCTACTGACCGGGAGAAGTGTTTCTATGCACCCGCCAGTACCGGGAGAAGTGTTTCTATGCACCCGCCAGTACCGGGAGAAGTGTCGTTAACCTTCAGGACAAAGAGCTGGACCCACCGCTGTTCCAAGCGACTTGGACTGTCAATCTACCTCAGCCCTGCACCATCGACAGGAACCTGAGAACACCTCAACAGTTACCAGCATTACGTCCAACGTAAACTGATGCCGACAAACGTACGTTGCGTATAGAAGCCGGTCATTCACACTTCCGTGATCACCGAAGTCACCTGGAACCATAGGTGAGCAGTATACCGAGCTAAAGGAACCGAACGATTCAGCTAGAGGGACCCTGCAGAACCAACCACACACACGTCAGCACTGACGGAGCCGTGTGTGGGGCAGCACTACCCAGCTGAACGCTTCATCACACCTACTGACCAGGGGAGCGTGCAGAACCAACCGCTACACAGAGCGGGGCGCGACGACCCCATTGCAATTAAGTATACACACCATAAACATTCGGTTACTTGGGCTAGCCTTGATGATGACAAAGCTAGGTCAAAGAAGGGATAGTTAATTGATTATATTACTGTCATCATTTGGAACCTGTTTCCACTATTGTGTAATTTATGTAAATAAATTTATTATTACATTTTTACACCCTTTGGTCTGTTGATATATCGATTGAGAGAGATCACTAAAGTGTATGCGTTGTGAGCGGGAGGGATCATTTAGACAATATACCCCTAGACAAACTTGCCAGACATACAACACATCTTTCTCGCCATACGCATATGAATGGGGGCCCGTCCGGGATAGTCGTAGGATTGTACTAGTGATCTCTCGTATTCGATATAGCCAACTCAAGTAAAACATATATCATCATCAGCTTGCCTTAACCTATGTTTATTGGTATTAATTAATGTAATTAACAAATTATTGTATATTAATATTTGTAATTAAACATAGTATTAGCAACATCAGATTGCTATACAAGGTTGGAGTTCACTTATAGAGTAGTATGGCAGAATTTGTAAGGGCTAAAGCCGAGATCAAGGCCGAAGCACGCCGGGAAGGCGAATCTCTTGGATTGGAGGGAGCTGATCTGTTGCAGCACATCAACAGAGAAGTCGATTTATTTATAGCGAGGGAGAGAGAAGAGGCGGAACGAGCCCTTGCCAAGGAGAAGGCGGATCGGGAGCTTGCCAAGGAGAAGGCGGATCGGGAGATGACCAAGGAGCAAGCACAGGCAGACAGGGAACACGCCCTGAGATTGGTCGAGCTAGAGATAGAGAAGGAGAGAGTCCAGGCGGAACGAACGACCACCCCAGGAAGCAACCTTGTTCTGGACTCAAGGACAAGCCAAGTTCACCATTCACTGCTGTTCCCGCTGGACCCATTCGATGAAAAGTTGGAGTCGATAGAGGTGTACCTTGATAGGTTCGAACAGATCGCTCAGATGTATGAGCTCCCCGAGGACAAATGGAATCTTCGCTTGGCCCATGTTCTCAAGGGGAATGCCTACGAGGTATATTCCAAACTAGCTGAGGAAGACACCAGGAACTATGCCGCTCTTAGAGCAGCCCTTCTCGTGAGGTATGAACTAACCGCATCCACATATAGGAAAAAGTTCAGGACGGCCAGACTGGAAAAATATGAGACCTACAGTCAGCTCCTAGGGAGACTGACTAAGTACCTCAACAAATGGCGCACACTGGGGAAATACCCAGAGACCTACCAAGGCGTAGTGGAAATGATCCTGGTGGAGCAAATGAAGGAATGTATGACCCCCGACCTTCGAATGTTTGTAGAGGAGAATGGCGCCACCCATCTTGACAAGGTAAAGGAACTGGCTGACCGGTACACGATGGCCCACCGGGAAAATCGAGATATTGTTAATAAGAAGCCCGCCAGCTATCACAGGAACGAAGGGAAGAGGGAAGAGAGGGCGGCAGGACTAAATCCTCCGATTAACCGAAGTGGATCAGGGAACTCACCGAATAGAACATTCGCCCGACCAGCTCCATCACCAAGGAGGAGTCGCACTTGGTGCGAGTATCACCAGACATCATCCCACTCCAGCGAAGATTGCCGGAGGAGGAACGCCCAGACCTCCAACCCACTGCCCACCACACCCAAGCCATCTCGGCACATGATGGGAGCAGTACTGAGTAAACACACGCCTGATAGCGCTGTCCCGTTCACATCACCCGCGTGTGAAAGAGTCCTGGTAAATGGAAAACCGGCCACGTGCCTGAACGACACTGGATGCTCGTACGACGCCATTGTCAACAAAGCCTTAATCCAACCAGAAGACATGACCGGAGAGACTGTCGAAATCAGGACAATTGGATGGAACAGCCCTGCAAGAACGTTACCCGTAGCCCACATTCACGTTGAAACGAGTTATGTACATGGAAAGATCCGAGCAGCCGTAATGGACGACTCCATATACGATCTTGTCTTGGGATGCAGATATGTCTATTTAGGGAAACCGAAGTACCCAATCACCGTGGCACCTGTGATCACCAGATCTAGGGCCAAGGAAACGGAGAGTGCAGAGGAGTCCATCAGCACACCCCAAGAAATGAAAGAAGCTCAAAGGCGGGACCCATCCCTCTCCAAATGGATTGCCCTGGCAGAAGGGGGGAAGCCTCAAAAGGGGAAACATGAACTATTTCTGAAGAATGGCTTGTTGTATCGCCGACCTAAAGAGGGAGATATCCGGAAAAGCCAATTCATAGTTCCAGTAGAGCACCGGAAGGAAGTGTTAAGGATAGGTCATGACGCCACCATGAGTGGACACCAAGGCCAGGGTGCCAGTATGCACCGAATTTGTCACTATTATAATTGGCCTGGGATAACCCAGGATATCAAGAGATACGTAGCATCTTGCCCCGAGTGCCAGAGTAGGTCACCCAAGAGTCAGGTGCCACCTGTGCCTCTAGGCAAAACGCCTCTGATTGATACGCCATTCAAGCGCGTATCTGTAGACCTCTTAGGACCTCTCCCAAGGACGAGGACAAGAAACGCCTACATCTTGTGTGTAGTATGCCAAGCATCACGATGGGCGGAAGCCGCAGCTTTGCCATCCATCGACACTAGGCATGTAGCGGAGGCGTTATTCAACATTTTCACCCGGATAGGATTTCCGGAAGCTATCCTAACGAACAATGGCTCCCAGTTCACAGGGAAGCTCATGTCCGAGGTATACCAGACGTTCAACGCCACCCACCTCAAATCGTCCGTATATCACCCGCAAGCAAACGGACTGGTGGAAAGATTTAATGCTACTCTAATGTCCATGCTGAGGAAATTATCAGAAGGACGCCCAGAGGAATGGGACCTATACTTACCCACTGCTTTATTCGCGTACAGGGAGGTACCCCAAACCAGTTTGGGTTATTCCCCATACGAGGTAATTTTTGGCTCCCAACCAAGGGGTCCATTGGAATTGTTGAGACAGAATTGGACAAAGGAAGAGGTGGAGGAGGAAGCTAGAACCGTGTCCAAATACGTGCAAGACTTGAGAGAAAGACTACACTTGGTAAGGACTATGGCTATGGAGAACCTGAAGAAGGCTCGCCAGCGCCAGGAGAGGAACTATAATAGAAGGGCCAAAGACAGAGAGCTACAGGTGGGAGATAAGGTATTATTGTTGCTACCGAAGAACACTAACAAACTTCAAATATGCTGGCGTGGACCATTCGAAGTTACCCAGAAAATGTCTGACACTAACTATCGAGTGAAGATAGGGAACAAGAATAAGGTGTACCACGTTAATCTACTCAAGAGGTATTTTGAGAGGGAGACCGTAGGACAAGCGTTAGTTGCTATCGCCATAGCAGAGGACAGCGGAATGACCAAGGGCTTGTCTGAGTACCCTATGACTCAGAATGAAGGGGTGAAGGATGTCACCATATGCCCGGAATTAAGCCCCGAGCAACAAGGGGAGACAGCCATCCTACTAGAAAGGTACCCCGAGGTCCTAACCGATCGACCTGGGAGGACCAGTCTAGAAACATTCACAATGAAGCTAACCGACGATCGCCCCATAACCATGAAGCCTTACCCAGTACCACACGCCAAGGCTGGGGTAATAGAAGAGGAGGCCTTTAATAACCTCAAAAAGGCTCTCATTGAAAGGCCCGTTCTCAGATTGCCGAATCTGGATAAAGACTTTATCCTCAGGACGGACGCCAGTAACGTAGGACTCGGCGCTATACTGCTGCAAGCCGAGGAGGGTTCCGGACCCGAGCCTCGACTGTTTCCTATCGCCTACGCCAGTAGGAAACTCAGCAAGGCCGAGCAAAACTACGCTACCGTAGAATTGGAATGTTTAGCTTTGGTATGGGCCGTGGGTAAATTCCAGCCATATCTTTATGGTAAGCAATTCCTATTGCAAACAGACCATCATCCCTTGTCGTTCCTGTCATCATCCAAGAAATTGAACGCCAGGCTAATGAGATGGTCGTTACTGCTTCAACCTTACACATTTAGGATTGAATATATCCCGGGAGGGGATAATCATGGTCCTGACTACCTGAGTCGACATCCTCACGACTCAGAGTCAGAAGAAACACCTGTTTCTACAACGAATAGGTGTTAGTCGAGGAGAGCTGGAAGTTTAACTCTGCACAGGAAATTGTGGACTGACGAAATCCGGCCGAAACGTGCGCAGATGATTGTCCTCCATTATTAATGATTCATCAAGATGAATCATCTTAAAAAGGGGCGTATGTGACGAAATTTATGGAGTCAAACTCATCTGCGCACGGGAAAATGAAAACTCACTATCGTCTGACCCGAAAACGTCAACAATGCAGCGACTCGACCTGATTAGGCGTGCCCCAGAATCATGCGACAGGTCACGATTGCATTACTGAGAAACAACAAGTAAAATCCAATCAGAAAAGGGATGAGTATGCTACCCATCGGGTATAAAGGGCAAGGCAAACCAAATAGCACCCTCTTTTCCGCCCAAGACGTCAGCCGAATGCAGTGACCGTATGACCATCATTCACCCCACTGTATCCGCTTACATCCTTGCAGCGAGTGAGCCGACATTGGTTTCGAGCCAGAATCTATTCTGGTTTCTATGCACCTACTGACCGGGAGAAGTGTTTCTATGCACCCGCCAGTACCGGGAGAAGTGTTTCTATGCACCCGCCAGTACCGGGAGAAGTGTCGTTAACCTTCAGGACCAAGAGCTGGACCCACCGCTGTTCCAAGCGACTTGGACTGTCAACCTACCTCAGCCCTGCACCATCGACAGGAACCTGAGAACACCTCAACAGTTACCAGTATTACGTCCAACGTAAACTGATGCCGACAAACGTACGTTGCGTATGTCGAAGCCTATCCGTATAAACACACTATACGTATAGAAGCCGGTCATTCACACTTCCGTGATCACCGAAGTCACCTGGAACCATAGGTGAGCAGTATACCGAGCTAAAGGAACCGAACGATTCAGCTAGAGGGACCCTGCAGAACCAACCACACACACGTCAGCACTGACGGGGCCGTGTGTGGGGCAGCACTACCCAGCTGAACGCTTCATCACACCTACTGACCAGGGGAGCGTGCAGAACCAACCGCTACACAGAGCGGGGCGCGACGACCCCATTGCAATTAAGTATACACACCATAAACATTCGGTTACTAGGGCTAGCCTTGATGATGACAAAGCTAGGTCAAAGAAGGGATAGTTAATTGATTATATTACTGTCATCATTTGGAACCTGTTTCCACTATTGTGTAATTTATGTAAATAAATTTATTATTACATTTTTACACCCTTTGGTCTGTTGATATATCGATTGAGAGAGATCACTAAAGTGTATGCGTTGTGAGCGGGAGGGATCATTTAGACAATATACCCCTAGACAAACTTGCCAGACATACAACACATCTTTCTCGCCACACATTTACAGACTTTCAGAAGAATGTCAATGTCACCATTAACAGACTTTCAGAAAAATGACAATGTCACCATTAACAGGCTTTCAGAAAAATGACAATGTCACCATTCATCATCATCATCATCATCATCATCATCATCATCATTCCCGTGACCTTTGCGGTTATTGGGGGAAGCGCATGGACACATCAACAGACAACGATCTCCACATTTGCCTATCTTGAGCAACATTCACAATCGTTAAACAAAGAGTTGTATAGCTGTCATATGTGTCCTTAGTCTTACTTTCTTCGTTCACTTAAACACACAATTGTCTCTTCTCTTTTGTGACATTAGCTGATGTGTTAAAGTCTTCACTTTTCTTCTTATAGATATCGTAATCAATTTTACCTTAAATCGCTTTTTGTATTTAATATTTTTTAAAAGTTTATAATTAATTAACGTGACAAATAATAACTATCCGAAAAGCCACGTTTGCTATTCACAGTATTATTAAAATTCTTTTAACAGAAACATTATTTGTCGCTTTGTTGAAATCTTAAAGATGTTTATATATTGTCACTGCAGGGGTCGCCAAACTAGCGAACACGCACCACAAAAAAACTCAATTATAATTTTAAATATCGTGGAAGGCTAAAATGATTTTTGTTTAAAGATCAATACATTAGAATCAGATTTTAATATTGAGCGTTGGTCCTGATTAAATAGATGATGAAGAAGAAAAACTTTTGTCCACATTACTGTCTTTGTATTAATATTACATTCGCTTACGTGTCGTTACCAATATTACAAAAAATTAATTACAAGAACAAGTGTAAAGGTTGTTTAAATTAACTGAAATAAAAATTAGTTTATGTAATATTTTGACATATTTTACAATGGTATTTGTGGGTTTTTGGCTTTAATGACAATTCTGTAAGAAATCCGTATTTATTTCGACCCGAGGAATGGAACAAGTTTTAATAGCTGGGACGTTTAGAAATTGAATTTGAAAATGTTCATTGTTTATTCATTCGGCAATAGGTTTTTCCATTTGTATGGATGGCTGAAATGAATCAGTGTTAGGAATAAATATTGGACATAAGCTCTGAGACTGTTGTGTGGTGATGGATCAGTGACTCTTTCTTATTCCTTTTATTTAAATAGGTGCCTTAAATGGTTGCTGTTATATGAATGTTGACAATTCTAGTATCCTAGTTGGGTAAAGCGACCAATATATTTTGTTTGGGAATGTAAGTGCCCGTTACGGTTGACAACTTTATAGCTGTTTTCAAACAATCGCACGTCTAATTTAGCCTACCGCGATTTACTTTTGAAATGCATTAAGTTTCCACTATTCTTATTTTAAAAAAGGGGCCGTCCATAAATGACCTCACGCAATTTTGACCGATTTTTCACCCTTGCCCTCGTCACGCGTCGTCACAAAAAGTCAGACCCCCTCCAATAATGCGTCATCAAAGCTTTGACACCCTCCCCCCCCACAACAAAAAAACAACAACAAAAAAAACAAAAAACAACAATAACAAACAAACAAACAAACAAACAAAAAAAACACCTTATTTTTCCATTTGAAAATGAGTATGTTTCAAATCACTTTTTTTTTCATTTAAGTATCTATTAAGTGTATGTCTACATTGTAATATCGTAATACGCGTGAATCTATGTAAAACGCATTAAATAAATTGTAAGCCAGTGCTTCTCAAACTTTTCGTATTAGACGACCGGCAGGAATTTTTTTTATGCATTTCACAATTTCATACATTTTCATTCTTTTCTCGTTTTGACGTGATTTTCCCTGTACTGACTTGACAGAAAAATGAGCCCCTACATGGCTTAAAGCCCTATAAGATTATGTATGAATTCGGCTTGTTTTGAATAAAAAAAAATTAAAAATTTGTTTGGTTGCCAAGGCATAGCAAGACAGCTAACGAACCATTGCAGCGGTAATTTAAAAAAAAACATTTGATGTGATTATCCTTCGCGATTAAGCTCGCAAATATGACTATTGATATTACAAGGATTATTTTATTGTTGATAGACCTAGAATATATAGATACAGGACGATTCCTCAAATTGATTTCGATCTTATAATGACAGTTTTCCTGCTAAGTATATGCACATCAAAGGAATTTGATCTACAATTACCACATTGAAATCAAATCTCATGTTTTCTAAAAAATATTTGGTATGCGCTGGAAGAGGAATATGGCGAGTACTGTACGAACCCCACATTTGTGCAGGAAAGTGGGGTATCATCTTGTGCGTTGCAAAATACAGTAATTCCTGCAAGTTGAAGACTGAAAAATACTATGACATAAATAAAATATCCAATATTATCATTCCTTTTTAATCCGAAGCTCACGAGTTTTTTTTTGGTGTTTTTTTTTAAATTTAATTTTATTTATTTTTAAAAATTTTATTTTTGTTTTGGTTGTATGGATGAGGCGTGTTTAAATTGTTGCATTCTCTTGTGGAATTTATAAACTAATGTAAAATACATGGCTACCGCTATCGGGCGGTTCAACGAGGGGTCAATGAACAGCGGTAAATTATCTCATTTGCGGTAAAAGGGGAACACATTGCGTTTGACCAAAAACCAATCGAACAATTATATCAAACTTAAAACGTTTATAATTGTATCAAATAGATTCCCCCAACCCCCCCCCCGAAAAAATGGATATTCCGTGTCGTTTTGACTTAAAATATCTATACATAATCCTATTCAGATCATTTGTAGATACTTGTCATGCTTGTAAAACTCACCAGTTGCATTTTTGGGCTGGGGGGGGGGCTAACGACGCTCCCCCAAATCCCCGAATCATGTGAGCAGGACCTACCTCGAGTCGGGGGGGGGTAACGCACACGGAAACTTGTATATTTTGGGGTAAAGGGCAAAAAAGTTCGCCGACTACTGCCGTGAGAGGACCAAACGGAGCGGCGGTGACATCACAAATGCTTTGATGTCAACATCAAACGACGCAGGGTAACAATTTCATACATTCTCATGGGTTCTCAAACTTAAGGATTATAATTAGATTTAATTTTCATTTCTTGATAACTTACGCCGACCGGCGTCTGATGGCCTACCGACCGGCACTTTGAGAAGCACTGATTTTAAAAAAAGTCATTAAATAAATTTTAAGTGACCAAATATTTCAGTGGAACTTCTATTTTAAGTTACCCTTTTCATGTGACGTCACATTTCCTCAACCCCCTCCCTCCCCCTCGTCACGCATCGTCACAAAAGTATGACCACCCTCCCCCTAGGCGCGTGACGTCATTTATGGACGGCCCCAAAGACACACAAAAGATAATTTAAGAGCTAATAAAAGCCCCGTAAAAAACAAAGTTTTTGACTATAAAACCTTTATTTACGAGACATAACTAAAAGTATCATCATATATATATTTACCCTAAATTATCCTGCCGTAACACTGAGGGACTTGGGGGAGCTACCATCTCCTACCAAGCGCGTCCTCAGGCGGTGGATAGAGGAACGACCTTTAGATATAAAGGTTAGCCTTAAAATTGAATATTGAATAAGCGGCCGTGGACCAACTGGTTTGCTGTCGTTGAGGATGAGGTGGGGTATCCCTTGGTAAGGATACTCTTTAAAAATTCCTCATAAATCCCAGGAAATGACTGCAAAAAGCGAACATAGAGCGCTTAAACTCTAAACCCGGACAGATGAGGCCGTTAGCTAGGGATAGCAATCATCTAGGAGAGAAAACTCCGAAATAAAATCAACTGCTGCCTTGCAGGAGGTGGAGGGATCCACAAAGTCTAGGGAACCTTACCCGAAAAATAAGGCAGTTATCCAGAGAGCTGAAAGGGAACCCTCCCAGATGGTTTTGCGCAGGGCCAACAACCCAGCCATGTAAAAAGAAGATTGTTACTGAAACCGAAAGCAAAGCAAACACACATAACACAGTCAGAGGCGAGAGTAGAGCTCCGCAAAGGAGACTAATGAAGCCTTGTGGGGAAAGTCAACAGAATCCCACAAGGCCGACCACCCTACTCAAACCGATGAAAAAGAAAAATTACCTCATCCACAAGGCACCTCTCAACTTGGGAACATGGATGTCCGAACACTACTAGAACCAGGAAGATGCACCCAAGTCGCCAAAGAGATGGTAAAGTACAAACTGCAAATTCTGGGACTAAGTGAAGTACGGTGGAACACATTTGGAGAAACTAGACTTCAATCAGGTGAAATCCTGCTCTTCTCTGGAAAAGAAAATGAAGAAGACACTCATAAAAATGGAGTAGCACTCCTATTGAACAAAGACGCATTTAAGAGCCTCCTTGAATGGGAGCCAATTTCAGACAGAATAATCAGAGCCAAATTCCTGTCCAGGTTAAAAAATGTCCATATCATTATGTGCTATGCTCCAACCAACCTTGCACCTGAGGAAGATAAAGTTGCATTCTATGAACAACTTCAAAGTATAATGGATATGGATAAAATACCGAAAAGAGACATACTGGTCGTCATGGGCGATATGAATGCTAAAGTTGGCAATGACAACATAGAGAGAGATAGAAGGTAATGGGCATACATGGACTGGGCAACATGAATGAAAATGGAGAGATGTTTGCAAAATTCTGCACATTCAATGAGCTGGTGATTGGAGACACCATCTTCCCACACAAAAATTGCCACAAAGTAACGTGGGTCTCACCAGACAACAAAACAGAGAATCAAATAGACCACATCACTATTGGTCGCACCTGGAGGAGCACATTGCAGGATGTACGAACAAAAAGAGGAGCAGACATTGGATCAGACCACCATCTGGTTGTGGCCAAGCTAAAAATAAAGCTAGCCAACCAAAGGCCAAAAACAGGCAGGCGAATCAGATTTCATCTAGGCAAGCTCCGTAACCCACAAGAAAAGAACGAACTACAGCTAACCCTTAAAAACCGATTTGCTGCACTGCAACTAGATGATGAAAATGAAGGAAACTTAGACAAAACCTGGGATAACTTCAAAGAAATTATTACAGTATCTTGCAAAGAAATACTAAAACCTGCCCCGGAAAACAAAAAGCACTGGATCAGCGATGAGACATGGCAAAGAATTGAAGATAGGAAACATGCAAAACAAAAAGTGAATCAAGCCAAAACAAGAAAACATGAACAACTTACTCAACAAGAGTACCATACAATTTCAAAAGAGGTCACAAAAATGCTTAGAAATGACAAACGAACATTTTATAATAAGCTAGCTGAACAAGCAGAAGAAGCAGCAGGAAAAGGAGATCTGAAACAGTTATACAAAATTACTAAACTCTTGAGTGGCAAGAAATCTAACTACAATGTACCAGTCCGAGATAAACAAGGTAAAGTCATTTCCTCCATAGATGACCAGCTTATAAGATGGAAAGAATATTTCCAGGAAGTCCTAAACAGACCGACCCCTCTGAACCCATCCGTTTTGACCACGGGAGAAACACTGGACATAAATATGGAAGGGATATCCAAAGAAGAAATATGGACGGCCATCAATCAAATGAAGACAGGGAAAGCAGCAGGTGTAGATAACATACCACCCGAGTTCCTAAAAGAAGGAGGAGCTGAAATTATCAACCAACTCCACAGTATCTTCAACAAAATTTGGTCAACTGAAACCCCTCCTGCAGAATGGAAAAGGGGCTTACTGATTAAAATTCCAAAGAATGGGGATCTGTCACAATGTGAGAAATGGCGAGGAATTACTCTACTATCAGTACCAAGCAAGGTCTTCAGCAGAACAATACTAAACAGAATAAAAGATGCCTGCGATGATCTCCTGAGAGAAGAAAAAGCTGGGTTCAGAAAAGGAAGATCGTGCATTGACCAAATAGCAACACTCCGGATAATTATAGAACAATCTATTGAATGGCAATCTCCACTCTATGCTACATTTGTGGACTTTTATAAGGCCTTTGATAGCATAAATAGAGAAACTATATGGTCAATAATGAGGCACTATGGAATACCAAACAAATTAACTAACATCATCCGAAATCTGTACGAAAACTTCACCTGCCAAGTAGTACATAATGGTAGACTAACAGATGAATTCCATGTCACAACTGGAGTCAAACAAGGATGCCTCCTTTCACCACTTCTGTTCCTTCTTATGTTAGACTGGGTCACAAAAGAAGCTTATGCAAGTTCAGGAAAAGGAATCCAGTGGAACCTAATGCAAAAACTAGAAGATTTGGAGTTTGCGGATGACTTGGCCATTCTGTCCCACAGACTTCAAGACATGCAAGACAAAATCACAGCCTTGAGCGAGACTGGGAAAAGAGTAGGACTCAATGTAAACATACAAAAAAACAAAATTTTTGAAAATAAACTTCCTACAAGATGGAGTCATCCAAGTAGAAAACCGTAACATGGAGCAAGTAAACAACTTTGTATACCTTGGGAGTGTGGTCAGTGTATCAGGGGGAACAGATGAGGACATCGAACGAAGAATAAATTTGGCGCGACAGGCTTTTGCCAATCTGAAACAGGTCTGGAGATCTACACACATCTCTGTCAAAACAAAAGTAAGGATCTTTAACACCAATGTTAAAACGGTCCTACTTTATGGATCCGAAACATGGCGGACGACAGAGACAACAAAAAATAGACTCCAGACCTTTGTTAACAGATGCCTCAGAAATATTCTGAAAATAAAATGGTTCGATAAGGTCGAAAACTCCAAGCTGTGGGAGAGGTGTGGAAAAAGAACAGTAGAACAACAAATCATGGAAAGAAAGTGGAGATGGATTGGACACACCCTCAGGAAAGATAACAGCAGGGCTAGGCAGGCCTTACATTGGAACCCCCCAGGGCAAACGACAACGAGGAAGACCCAAGCGTACATGGAGACGGAGCATGTTGGACGAGGCTGGAAGGACTGGGAAGAGCTGGGAAGAATTGAAGCGACTGGCAAGGGACCGTGTAGAGTGGCGAGCTTTGACAGAGGCCCTATGTTCCACAAGGAACTCAAAGGTCAAATGATGAACACTGAGGGACATCACTCTGCTTTTTTTGTTGAATATATAGACTTAAAAATCATAATCATTTTGATTTCCAGATTAACATTAAACACCCTCCACACTATTATTAATAAATTGAACAATTTCATGCGGACGTTCGAAAAGAGTTATTTTTTGGTGCAGTAATTTGGTGCGCTGCTTTCTAAAAATAAAAATTCGCCGTAAAAAGATATATGACGTCATTGTTTTAGCTCATATTTTAATTTTGGAAAAGGGAACGATGTAAAAAGAGGATTTGAGGATTGTTAATTATAAAATACTTTTTGTACATTTCATGAATATTTCGTATTTATCATACAAAGATAAGTTACTTGGGCTTTTGAAAAAGGTGGGCGCCGTAGGCGCCATAAAAAAAAGTTGGCGCCGCAGCACAACCTAGTGTTCATTATAATACGCATCGCACAAAAATCCAAAAATCCAAAATTTTAGTTTTGTCTCATATATAAAGGATTTATAGTAAAACAAGTAATAAAAATTCGAATGAGTATTTAAACGCAATTTCCAACAATGAATTTCCGATTTTTTTATTCAAGGGAAATCATTTTAGATTACATAAAAAGTCATTTCAAATCAATAATTCTGAAACTAAACAAAATAATTACTGCTAAAATTACGGGAGTCGAACAAAAAGAGATTTTTCAAAAATTTCTTCTCTAACACTGTTCTTAACATTATTTGCTATCGTTTTGGCGTTTGTTTCAACCCGATAGATGTTATAGACGGCGAGAAATTGACAAAATACTGATATTTTTTCGTTTTAAAAAATATTTTCCAGTAAATCCAGTAAACCTTTTCGGTAATTTTTTTGGTCCGTGCAAATCCTTTGGACCTCCTTAACATATTTGCAAGACCCGAACCCTCTATCTGGTATGGTTCAGGAGTAGCTGCTTGTGCAAGCTTGAACAGACAGGACAGATATTTCAAATATATAAACGCAATTTCCCGCAAAATAAACGCGGCTGGATATCGAAGTGAATAGTGCGCTCGCCTGACAAGCTGAGGGGCGTGGGCTATATGGGGCGTGGGATATAGCCCACGTTAAAGCCACTATAAAAATGTTTATGGTCTACTAAGCCCGAGAATGTTCTAATGGAAACTTTAGAACCCCCTACGACCTCGAAAAAAGGTTATGGGACACACACGAAAAACAAAAAAAACAAAAAAAACAAAAAAAAACAGCAAAAAAATTATTTCAGTCTGCCTGCTAAATTTAAGCTCGATTTGATCACGGGAAAGGGTTATAAAAACATGTTTAATATAATGCGCACCACGCGACATATTAACATAAACATTTACAGATATATTTTAAAAAGTATCGTCAATATAATACGCACCGCACCCAATATAATACGCACCGCACCGCGCGACAGGAAAATATTTAAAAGGTTGTTCAAAATAATACGCACCGCGACTCTCTAGCACACAAATTAACATGCTACATAGAGATACATAGAGATAATTTTTAAAAATCATTAATTTAATTACAGTACATTCGATCAATGTGAAATTTTGATAGATCATTTTTAAGGTCGACACGAGTCTGCCTGCAAAATTTCAGCTCGCTAGCATACGGGGAAGTGGGTTAAAAATAGATCCAAAGTTTTTTCGACAATCAAACAAAAACGAGGTGACACACTTGCTTAAACCGGGGATGCCAAGTACCAATCACAAACAAAAGTTTTGTGTTAAAAACTGACCAGTGAGGCATTCTGAGTGATACGGGAACTAGGCTAGAGGGGTATGTGCAAATACACCACAAGCGAGCAATACTTGGGCTACCCTAGTCGAAACTGGGTCGCCAACACATTTCCGGGGAACCTTATGTGGATGGAACATTACCCTTCTAGCTTTTACTTGACCAAGCGATATACGATAAGCGATCAACCAAGGTTTGTTGTACAGGGGCGTCAATGTTAGTAGCGCCCCAAGCTTACCGCTGTGGGTGTCCGGCTGACGGAAGACTCTTGCGTTCAGAAGACGTTTAATTATAATATTTTAACGACAGATATGTAGTGCAGGTTGTCTCGAAACAGTAGTCGGGGCTCTTAAGAGCGAAAGCTCAAGCGTACCCCAGAATATTAATGTTAGTGAGTGCTTCCTCCTGCTCTCATTGGCTCTCAACAACAGCTAAAACAAATGAGCTCCTTGTTAATATCCACTATTCTCTCACTTTAAATGGAAGATATAAATACAATGAAAGAACCGATTATATTGGTTATGAAAATTTTGTTATTTTATTTTGTGTGATCTAAAGAATTTTAATCTCTCTGGTGGGAAAAGGTGTCTGTTTCTTAAAAAGAAAACTTTTGTGCTACTTCTTCTTCTTCATTTAGGACCCACGATCAATATTTTGATCATAATGGCTCCAATAAAAAGTTGAGGTTCTGCATACACATCCGTGAGGACAATACTTTGTAGGGCTGCTCCGCGGGGTATTATTGACTGGAGCTTGGGGAACAGGAGACACAAACGCGTCAACGGTTGTCGCCTCAAACGATTCGTTGGGAAGTTTATTCCAGTCACTAACTCTCCCTAGCAGGAAAGAGCAGCTCCTGTATTGTGCTTTTCCTCTTATGAGCCTGTGTTGACTTTCATGGCCTCGTCTCCGTGCTCTAAATCTTTGCTACAAACCAGGGGTGGGCAACAAGCTTTTTGTCGATCGTTGGGCCTCATTTGATGGTGGTGTGGGGGGGACCGTATAAATTTTATGAAACCGTAATGTTTTAAAGACTTTTTTGTTTGTCGTTGTGCCACAGGTGAGAGTGCCTTGCATATAGCCATCGTTGTGGGAGACTTTGACTCAGTCCAACTCCTGGTGGAGGCCGGAGCCAAAGTCAACCAAAGGGCAACTGGGAGATTCTTTTTACCAGAGGATCAGAAGAAAGGACCATCAGAGAATACCAACTACGCTGGTAATATATACAATATTAACCAATTTGTTCATATAATTTGTGATACAAACTATGCTTGTAATATATGTTATACAACCCAAATTGGTATTATAATATGAAAAACAAACTATGGTGGCAATATAAGTTTGTATATAATTTTATTTCCACCTGAAATATATCTATAGTTTGTGCAAAATTTCAGCTCGATAGGATCACGGAAAGTGGGTTATATTTTACTTTTGTTTTTCCGTGGGACCACGACAGACAGACAAGACAGTGAAGTTAATATAAGTTATATAAAAATAACATTCATTTTTCATATGAATGGTTCAGCCTATTATGTTTGACTTTATTCTGGCATCCATTACTTCACCCGTATGATCACAGTTAGTTTACCAGACTTGAGTCTCGTTTTCTAAGACACATTCTTGTCTGAAGAGAAGGTCTTATAATTGAAATCATTGCGATGTTTCCTTTGTCGTTTTATTAGGCTACGCTTACTATGGGGAATACCCCCTTGCCTTCGCTGCATGTCTGGGCAACAAAGACATGTACGACTACCTGCTGGAACATGGTGCTGACCCTAACTTACAGGACTCCTTTGGTAACACGGTGCTTCATATGGTGGTCATAGCTGACAGAAGTGTAAGTCAATATTTTGTATGCCTCATTGCTACACATGTCACTCAATTGGTAACACTGTGCTTCATATGGTGGTTATAGCTGACATAAATGTAAGTTAATATTTGGTATGCCTCAGAGTGATTCAATGCTACATCGAACCCGTTTTATTGTATGGATGTGAAGCCTGGACAGTTACAAAGGATTTACAGAAACGTTTAGAAGCCTGTGAAATGTGGTTCCATAGGCGAATATTAAAACTATCATGGACGGAGAAGAGGCGCAATGAAGAGGTTCCAAAAGAAGTAGGACAGCCAAGGAACATTATGTCTAAATTTAAAAGGAGACAATCTGGATTTTTTTGGACACATCATGAGGCGAGGCAGGTTGGAACACATGGTAACAACAGAAAGATCGAGGGCAAAAGAGATCGTCGAGGCATGCAGAGAGAAAATATGCTGGATGGGGTGACTAGATGGCATGGGGCGCGATCACCAGCGGAGTTGATTGACAAGACCAAAGACAGAGAGCTGTGGAGAGGCATGACCGCCTACGCCTATGGGCACGGTACCTGATAGATAGATAGATAAATGCCTTATTGCTACACATGTCAGTCAATTGGTGAACACTGTGCTTCATATGGTGGTCATAGCTGACCGAAGTGTTAGTCAATATTTTGTATGCCTCATTGCTATACATGTTAGTCATTCAACACAATTCTGCATACTGTCATCTTTTGGTTATGGATAAATAGGGTGGTCAATGTCCACTTAATTTGATTTGAAGCTCATTCATTAGATGGCTTAATGTATTAAAATCCCCCATCCCTGCATGCACCTTCCTACTCCAGTTAATAGATCACGGGCTCTTTTTAAAAACACTCACCTAGGCCATAAAGAGTTCTTTAAAATGCCCCCAAAGTCCGGCACAGGTCTTACTACCACCTTTTACCAGCATGAAAAACAGAAAAAATATTCCTATACGCTATACCAATTATGTGAAACAATAACATCATCACCCACATATAAATAGTTCTATAGCTATACCACTTATGTGAAACAATAACATCACCACCCACTTCCCTGCACCTTACACATACGCCTGAACTAGTTACTTAAAGTACTGGAGTAGAGGGAGTAGAGCAACGTCTTATAAACAAAGGCAGACAGGAGTAGATCAACGTCTTATAAACAAAGGCAGACAGGAGTAGATCAACGTCTTATAAACAAAGGCAGACAGGAGTAGAGCAACGTCTTATAAACAAAGGCAGACAGGAGTAGAGCAACGTCTTATAAACAAAGGCAGACAGGAGTAGAGCAACGTCTTATAAACAAAGGCAGACAGGAGTAGAGCAACGTCTTATAAACAAAAGCAGACAGGAGTAGAGCAACGTCTTATAAACAAAAGCAGACAGGAGTAGAGCAACGTCTTATAAACAAAAGCAGACAGGAGTAGAGCAACGTCTTATAAACAAAAGCAGAGAGTGTTTCAATTCCTGTAAAGGGGCACGTGCCCCAATAATCACTGAATGGGTGCCAATGTCGTCTATATGTTTAGCAACTAATTGGTATACTTCCGATGTTTACCTTGCATATGCCCCTGAGGAGATTTAACTAATGTCTAATCTTGGTAACATTCATTAGTTACGCTATCAATTACTAATTTACTTTGCAATTATATCAATGAAAAATGAACAGCCTACCAGAACCATGTTAATTAAAAAAAAAGTTTATTGTATTTCTCTGTTTCACCTGTGTGCCCCCCTCCCCTCAAATATTCAGGATATGTACAGATACGCAGTCCGGCATCACAAGACCCGAGCCATAACCAACATTAAAAACAAACAGAATCTTACTCCGTTAACCCTTGCTTGTAAACTTGGACGCCACTCCATCTTCAGGGAAATGTTGGACCTGGATAGCATAGTAAGTCCTTTAGAGACGCAGTCATCATTGAATACATTGTTGTAGTTTTTGTTGCTGTTTCTGGAACTGAATGCAAAAAACATAGAGTTTTTTTTTATACAAATGGTTGATGTGTAATTTATTCCATTCATTACACGTCCACATACACAATTCAAAGTTATGCATGTAATGGAAAAGGGAAGAATGAAGTAAATAATGATTAAAAAGTAACACAACATATTCTTCTTAATACAATATCGGTGATAAAGGGTTTTCTATTTGCTTGTATTCGGGGTCTTCTAAAAGTTCGGTTCGGTCTCAATCTGTGTTCAGTTTCGAAGCTTTCGATTCGCGTTTGGTCAGATTACCATCAGCACACGTAGGTCTACCGTCCTAAATGTGTAGCCGATTATTATTTTTTTGTACTTGTACTTTTAAAGTTTTGGGCTGCTGGAAAGCGAAGTCAATAGTGCGCTCGCTCGCCTCACAAGCTGAGGGGCGTTGGATCTAGCCCACGTTAAAGTCACAATAATAAATAGATGTAAAAACAAAGTTTTTTACTATAAATCCCTCATATATGAGACATAACTAAAAGTAGTGATTATGTTTAAATGCGACATTTACAGACTGAAACATAATTATCTCCCCTGGTTTTAAAACCGGGCGCAGGGACTGTATGGGGTGTGAACATCGACGGTCGGCGTCAACGCGTGAACTGAACTGTCACGTGAAAGAATTATAAACAAATGTTCGGATAGTCCGATCGCTTAAACTTACAAAGCAAGTTAAGATAAGGAATTTAAAAATGTTGATAAATGACCAATACTAAAAAGTCCTCCACTGACCTGGAGAGGAGATGGGGGCCGCCAAGGTCTACCAGCCCCGAGAAAGCTCTAGTGGAAACATTAGAACCACCTACGACCACGAGGTTATGGGACACACACAAAAAAAGTTTTAAAAATATATAAAAAGAACTCGATAAAATTTCTGATCAGAATCCAGCAATTTTCCCGGTGTACCGCCATGAGCGTTCGATGATGTAATCACCTGAATTCCCTCTGGCGGTGGACGTCAAATAGATTGTCACTTATAATCCTCGTTCAGGCCTAGCCTGTTAGACTCGACGTTACGTTCTGGCGAGAACGTTTTTTCTGTCTGTCCTTTTTCGTCAAAAATTTATGTGAGTTCAAAAGGTCAGCATGTCTTTTCAATCTGATAGCCTCGAAGTAGACACTATTTAATTCACTTAGTTGTAGATTACATAATAGCTGAACAGATCGATAGAGAATTTATTAAAATTAATGTAGTAGTAGAAAGTAAAAGGTGTGATTTTTTAAAATGATGAAATAAATCAATCAGACTATACCAATCGATACAGTTAAAATCGGCCGATACAGTTAAAATCGGCCGATAAAACCAACCGGGAAAGGTGACCGATTAACTCAATGACCCTATGTGTCAGATAAGCTAACTCCGACCCCCTTCTTTGGGTGCCCAGGCAGCCGGCTACGCGAGTAACCGGCCACGTGGATAACCAGCTAAGAGTGTCGGCAGATAGTCGGAGAAGTATTTGTCCTCTAGAAAGTACTTAACATATGGAATAACACCAAGGTCCAAGTTTAAAACGCCTATACTTACAGAGTAGCTGGAGAATTTTCTTTTGTTTCTTCCTTGCGTCTTACATTTGTATAACAACCCATTCGCTGGCTACGACTATTAGGGTATTGTGTGGCACAATGCCCAGCAGTTGTATCTCTAACTAGTTTCAGGTACCCATTCGGATCTGGGTGGACTAAAGCAGTGCTTCTCAAACCTTTTCGTATGACGGACTGGCAGGAATTTTTCCCATTGCGCCACGGACCGGTGCACTATTTTCCCGTATTGACGTGATCTTCCCTGTACTGACGTGAAAGAAAAATGAGCCCCCTACATAGCCTAAATCACCACAAGATTAAGTATGAATTCGATGTGTTTTATGCTACATGTCATCGAACAATTTTGAAAAAGGAATAAACTTAAGCCTTGGTAGAATTCTCATTCACAAGCGTCTTCATTTTGTATACAAAAGTGTTGATAATGGCAGCCATCGTTTTTGTTTCAAATGTTTTTAAGTTGATAGTACTTTAATAAATTTACATCCTGACTTAAGTCTATGTTTTATTAAAGAGAAAAACTATTTTATAAAAAGTCATGTATTTTATTTTTAAAAATAATGTAGTAACTATAGTAAGTACATGTGTAAGTTAACGTTCTAAAGTTAAACTTAAACTAATGGCTCAGGTGAGCCTGCTTATTTGTTGCAAGTTTATCAAGTCTTGGCTCGATTGATTCACGCAATGGAGAACAAACATCCATACTGTTACTGTAATTTGTCTTAATAAGGCTCATTGTTGAAAAACCAGTCACATATAGGTAAGATGAAGAGATTGGAAGAAGAGCCTTGAGAGCAATTTCGGCAAGTGAATCCAAAAGGATTTCCGCATTTCATTTTTAAACCTTCTTGAGCTTGAACTATCCCTTAACCCGTCGTTGGGTCGTTGGGGCACCATCGTGAACTGCTCACTATCTCACGCCATTTGTCCCGGTCCTGTGCTGCCTTTTGAGAATCGCTGAATGACAGGCCGGTACACTCTTTGATATCGTCTTCCCATCTCTTCTTTTGTCTGCCTCTTTTCCTTCCTCCCTGGACTGTGCCTTGCAATGTAGTCTTTGCGAGACCTCCAGTTCTTGTCACGTGTCCGTACCATCGTAGTTTAAACCTTCATCCGCAGCTAACACTTCAGCAAGTTATCTTCCAGTTACAGACAAGTCAACCTTCGAAG
Source organism: Ampullaceana balthica (assembly GCA_944989445.1). NCBI lineage: Eukaryota > Metazoa > Mollusca > Gastropoda > Lymnaeidae > Ampullaceana > Ampullaceana balthica. The sequence continues at coordinate 880,291 of CALYLW010000088.1, forward strand.
CAATAAATGGATTACTTATCTATCCATTACCTTACCGTGGGTCATCTTCTGTTGGAAAGCAGAACTCAAAACTGGCAAATAATTTTGTCAAGTGCTCAATGATGACTTTTTGTAAAGATGGAACATCAAGCTGTTCATTTGCACTATCGATAGTTGTTGCTAAATCGTGAAACATATCGAAACCATCGGCTAACACTCAACTCTTCCATGCTGCTAGGTTGCGTTTCTGTCCATCAATCTTGTCTGCCATTGTAAATAATGAAGCCATCATTCATTCTATGGAGATATTGAGCTATTAAAAATGGCTGTCCAATATACATCTCAAAATAGTCGAGACCAATCTGGCTTTTTCTCCTATAGAAACTGGTCGAGCTCTCTCCACAATTCAAAAACTCTTGACAATACTTTATCTCGAGACAACCAACGCACATCAGCATACAGTAAGTTTGTGTTCCGCGCCCATTTCCTCACATAATGCAGCAAATAATCTTGAATTTAAATCATTTGTCTTGACATAGTTCACAATTTTTACAACTTTGCTGACCACGTTGTTTAGTTCTGTTGACATTTGCTTGGTGGCTAAACTTTCAAGGTGAATTAAACAGTGGGTTAACTTGCATTCTGGCGCTAATTCATTAATTTTGTTGACAACTCCGGAACGCCGCGAGCCATGGCCGCAGCGCCATCCCTATACACACCAACACAATATTGAAATTCTGTCTGAGATTTGCCAACAATGTAATCGTGAATGGCCTTGAATATTTCAGAACGAGTTGTATTAGTTGGTAAAGAAATATAAAAGAATTAAATTTCCTTAAATTCATCATTATAATATAATATATTGATATCAAACTACGCAGATTGCCAATGTTATATATTCTCTTATTGGTTTTCAAACTTAAGAAAAACTTAAGGATTATAATTACATTTATTTTTAAATCCCTTATATTAACTTCGAAATCTTGTCTGTCGTCATCTCTCTCTGTCGTGATCTCTGTCTTGGGCGGGCGGAAAAACAAAAGTAAAAAATGACCCATCCCGTGATGCCATCGAGCTGAAATTTGGCACAGGGACTCGTGTCGCCTAACAATGCATCGTATCAAAATGTCAGATCGATCGAACGTACCGTAATTAAATTAATGCATTTTTAGTTTATCTCTATACGAGGTATGTAATTCAATTTCACGGTTTTTTTCCACGTGATAGCTCAGTTCGCGCGTTGACGCGATGTACCGGGGTGCTTTTGTTTACATTTTACGTGTCACTCTGAGCTCGGTACAGCGATCGGTGACCAGACTTTTCCCCTCCGGGTTATAAAGCAAAGTTGAGTTAAGACAGATTCAGTCTGTAAATATTTGTCGCGATTGAACATAATCAATACTTTTAGTTATGTCTCATATATAAGGTATTTATAGTCAAAAACTTTGTTTTTACGGGTTTGTTTTATTCATTTCTTGAATAAATTCCGCGGACCGGTAGCTGATGGTCCACGGACCGGCACCGGCCTGCGGACCACCACTTTGAGAAGCACGGGACTAAAGGACACACTTACCCTTAGAAACAAATCCATGTCTTCACAGAGATTCGAACCCGTTACATTCTGTACGCCAGCCGAGCGCGCATGCTGCTCGACCACCGTTCTTTTCGAACCCCCCACCCCCCACCTTTATGAGGAGGCCTAGTGGTGGGCCGTCTGGGCACCCAGGAAAAGTTTAGAGATGACTTCCATTAAATTACAGAAAGGCGGTGAAATTTTCTACTCCTACCCGCTATCACATCAGCGCCACCCCTGCCACGCCTCCGGATATTATTTTGATCGTCGCGGTATAGGGATATAATCACTTTAACCTTCCGAAAGAAATCTAACTCGGTTGAGCTAGAATCGAAGCCCGTGCTAGTACCACGGGAAGGTTGCCTCAGAGCTGACGACCGCCGCAGTCAACTTCGTAATACCGAAACGCGCTGGCGCCCCTAGTCCTAGGCCTAAATAATCACCTCTCATGGGAGATTGCTAGTTTAAGGGGAACGAAACTGTCATTCAAATGGGATTCATGGGGTTCATTGTTGTTTTTAACCTCTCGACTTCCCGAGGTCTTTTGACGGTGACTGTAATCATGTGCCGAATATTCCCTACCGCCCAATACTGTTCAACCGAATATGACTCCACACCCTGCACCATATCTATGTGTGAGTTACCGCCATCGGGGCCGCAGTACCCTGTGAGTGTCGGAAGCTACACCCCACACGCAGTGACTGCATTCCAACAGTTAAACCTGCAATAAGAACGACCAGCCGCCGAGACAAGGGGTTCTCCCATACTCGACAACTCCACTGAACGCAGACAGAAAACGTGAAGCGAAAGTATGGTGTGTGTGTGTTTTTCTTTCCCTTTTCCCATCTATATAGTTATGTCCAAGATCATATCTGCATGCAAGGCCTAAGTTATTTGTCAAGTGTTGGGCTGGGCGGCTGGCGTTGGTAGCGGTTAACTGTACCCTCGTCGATGCACACACACGTTACTTCCCGTCAGAGCGATGACACACGTTAATCGTGACATTGTACAGTGAGCTATGTGGCACTTGACCAGGTCATAGCTATGGGTGGAGCACCAGGATGTTAATACATGCAGTTGTCTCAATAGTTACATCCCGTAAAAGTACGGATACGACATGTTCTTGAAAATAACGAAACGCGTGAGCCATCAGCTTTTGGATAATCCAGTGGGTCTCAAACTCGTGGCCCGCCACTTGACAGTATTTTAAAACTATTTATGCGGCGCTGACCTTGTATTAACGTGTACCGCGTGTTACACCATTCGCACATCTATATTACTTCGTTATTAGAAATGATGGTGAAATATCGTGTTCATACTTTTGAAAGTACACAATAATCTGTGAATAACCATTTGACAGAAGGCACCGTCATTTATTGTTTTTGTTTCTAGATCTGACAAAGTGATTTGTGGTTTTAAGTTGATGTTCAATGTTTTGAAATTCGTGAACCATAGATCCAGGGGCTTAATGCATGTGTAGTTCAGCGCCGTTTTAGATGAAATACAGTCAACATGTGAGGGGTGTTTTCTAATGCACTGAAACACTTTAGCCTAACAATAGAAAATATATTTTTTTTTAAAATTTGTGAACAGAGTCAGAGCCTTCATGGATTAAGATGGGGTGTTTTTTTTCCTTCTGTACTTAGTTATCCCTGTTGGCTCATGGACATAATTTTATAGCTGAATGCACCCAACCAGTTTTATTGCTGAATGCACCCAACCAGAGCTTAAACTAATGATATTCTCCAGGAAACTCATGTTATTGAAAACCCAGCCTTCCCAAGAAAACCTCTTCACTTTCCCAACATACAAGGTACTCATGGACTCGAGTACACTATCCATGCCAAAGCCCAAAAAATAATTCGATCACATTCTGACAGACTTCAAGACACCTTTAAGACAACTTTAAATTCTTGCTAATGTCTCCATCCGTTTGTATGTATACCCACATCCCTTCTAAGGCATCAAATTGATTTACAGCACAACTTTTAACTCTAAATTAACTTCTTGGAGTTGAAATTTAAAAAAAGAGAAGCTTGAATAACCAATATACATAATTCCTGTTGTCTGTATGTATATAAAAATGAAATAGGTTGAGAAGTTTTTATAGCAAAATTTTATAGTGAGGAGTGAAACTTAGATCTTAAATGCAGTAAATAGGTGAGGTCAGGCTCAATGCCTCTGATTTTGATACGCATGATATCACGCAGATGAGAGTCACTTATTCTCGTCCTCACTCGGTTCTTGTTAAATTTTATAACTGAAAATGTCTGCTCACACAAGTATGAATAGCCAAACAAGCTGAGACTTTTCTTAGCAAATGTTCGAATATCTTTGAATCTCTCTTTATCCAGCTGACGGTAAAAGTCAATAAGAGAAAGCTGTTGTGTGCTGCGACATTTAGCATCACTTTGCAGCTCAATGATTTCCATCTGCAGATTGCTTGGAGTATTCTCAGGGTCAACAGAGAAAGCTGAAGAAAAAACATGATTTCCTTTTCAATAGTGGCAAAGCCCTGAAAGCGTATTTGAAATTATCAGCCAAGGATGTGATATCTGCAACATACATATGCATTTGCTTATTGAAGCTTCTTTCTGGAAAACTTGTCATGATTTCCTGTAGTGAGGCAAAATCTGTGGTGCTAGGCTGCATTTGAGACAGTTGCATTTGAACAAGCGAATTTTGTAAAATATTGCTAAAAAAATCGATGCTGTGCAACTTTGCACACGAGTTTTATAAATTTATTTCCTTTTCATCTTATTAATTATGGTACTAATTTGCTGAATTAGCCACTTTTTGGTGGGCTTAGTTTGAAAGAATAATCTCCCTTTATGTGTTGGGATTAATCATTTTGGTTAGACTGCATTGTTGAAACAACCATTAAAAAAAATTATACTGTCAGGATTTGCCTATAAATTGACTTAATAATGAATTACTGTAGATTGCATTTTGAATGTAATTATACATTATTTTTCATTTAAGATGGTTGTAGTATTGCAATTCTTGTTTTCACTTAATGAAGACAATACATTTCATTATTTTTTCCATATGCGTAATATTGGGAATCAAATCTCAGTTTCTAAATTCAGATATCCTACCATTTTTAGGAATTCGTACCAAATGTCGTTTTTAAAAGAGGCTAATCATTTCAGCTTTCTTTTGACCTATTTCTTGCCCTGCCAGTTAAGATTTTAATAGCATGTTGTGTCAGATGTATGCAAAATATTTTATCCCTCAATTCTATGATAATTTCTGGCTAGTACTATCCTAGTTGCTAGATCTGGACATGGTTGAGTTCGTCCAATTTATCTGTGAGCCCCTAGATTAATTTTATGTTTTTTAATTAAATTGTTGAAATGTTGAAAGGCTTGGAAAGATTTAAGCAGCCACATTGATAACATGGATTTGTGGGCTTCTAGGTATGTCAAGCACCACATATAAAACGTATTTATCTGTTTCTATGGAGGTTTAGCTCCACACATATATTGGTTGCATATGTTTCTAGGCGATCTGAAGGTTAAGCTCCCTATATATATATAGTGTTTTCATATGTCTCTAGGAGCTGTGGAGGTTTAGCTCCTTATATATACTGTTTACTTATGTCTCTAGGAACTGTGGAGGTTTAGCTTCTTATATATACTGTTTACCTATGTCTCTAGGAACTGTGGAGGTTTAGCTCCACACATATACTGTTTACTTATGTCTCTAGGAGCTGTGGAGGTTTAGCTTCTTATATATACTGTTTACCTATGTCTCTAGGAACTGTGGAGGTTTAGCTCCACACATATACTGTTTACTTATGTCTCTAGGAGCTGTGGAGGTTTAGCTCCTTACATATACTGTTTACTTATGTCTCTAGGAACTTTGGAGGTTTAGCTCCTTATTTATACTGTTTACCTATGTCTCTAGGAACTGTGGAGGTTTAGCTCCTTATATATACTGTTTAATTATGTCTCTAGGAGCTGTGGAGGTTTAGCTCCTTATATATACTGTTTAATTATGTCTCTAGGAGCTGTGGAGGTTTAGCACCACAATGTGTTCTGTTCATCCACTCAGTACTCTGGACTCTATCGGCCCTGATGGGAGCACAAGTAAGTCATCCCATAGTCATATTCTACACATGTCAGGAGAGAAAGTAACTACATGTATGTGAATAGATAAGCAGAGTATGAATGAGATGAACGTATGCCTTAAATTATGTCACATTGTCTCATGCTACATTGTTACATAAAATACAAGGTACACATACAGTTTGTGTGATTAGATGTAAAGATTTATAAATGAGCTAATACATATGCAAACGTTTTGGCAAATGCCCTCGTCGATATAAATGAATAAATGAAAGTATTTAAATTAAACTTCCAATGTATATTAAATAGACCACCATGGAAAACTAAGTAGAGAAAAGAATAGAAGAAGGGTGGGGACAATTACCGGGTACCTAGAAAAAGCACAGCATAGAACAACTGGAAGGAAGTATAAAAAATTATAGTAAAAAAAAACAACTGAAAAAAGATTTTGAAGTTACTTAAAATTATGAACTTGGTTCAAATCATAGGGAACCATCATACCAAATCTTTTTATGAATCTATTTTCCATACAGATCCTACGGGGTGTATTAATATATTGATGTTGATTTATCTGATGTGTGCCATCTAAAAAGAGAGCTCATTTGTTTACAGACTGGAACTCGGCTTTGATGATCATTGTGAATGGTGAGGAAGAGGATCACCTGGAGATGTTGGAGGGTGGTGTCATGAGGCAGCTCCTCATTGAGAAATGGAAGACATTTGCACGGGTAACTGTTGGTAGCAGTACAGTAAATCATCTAAACAAACAGTGGGCACCAAGATCTGACCGTTTCATGCTCTCTAATATAGTTTATATTGTTCACTCAAAGTCTCAATGCACGCTAACGGTGTTTATGTAGCTAAGTAACATGTTTAAAGGAGAAGGCTTCAAGGCGATGTTTTGTGGGTAGCTCAAGATTAAACTGTATGTCACACCTAAGCCTAACCAATCACTGAGAGATTGCAATACAACAGACAGCTAATCCCTGGCAGATTTTCCCTATGACAATATATATATATATCACTGACAGGTTGTTGTTATATGACTATAGCTAATCACAGAGAAGTTGTCATACAACAAATATCTAATCACATGGAGTAGATGTTGGTTAAAGAAAACATTCAATAAACTTAAGCTTAAAAACAAAAAATAATCCAACCATTCATAACTGCACCAGTAAATCTGAACAAATTCTTTTGTTGTGTACATTACAGCAACGTTTTATCATTCGTCTGATCTTCGCAACGATTCATCTGGTTCTTTTTAGTGTCGCCATCTACACCCGCCCTGAAGGCCAGCTGCTGTTATCATACACTGGACCAGTTGATGCAGTAAGAAATTAATTTACATTCAGGTCATTCGTACTTGTATGCTTTTGGGCAAAACGTAGTTCAGAGGAAAGGAGAGCTCAGATTGTTAAGTCATTTGGTTGTAAGGTTCTCCACCTTTCCAGCTTTCTCTCTGAAGAATTCAAAGAATGAAACATGTCAAGATTAAAGGAAATCTGAGAAGCAACCTAAGTTTTGCCATAATTCTTTTTTGCTGAAACAATATAAAAGTAAGACTAGAACACTTGTGTGTGATGTAATGTCTTAGACTTAGAGGGCATCAAACTAAAAGTAATAATGTGCTTGAGTGGATAAAAACTGGCGTGGAGACTGGATTCAACAAGTCAAAGACAACATGGCAATCTGGCCCTGTGGTGGCATCATCCCATAATTCTGAGAGGGCGCATTTTGATCAAAGATTAATGAGGGCTTGTCAATCAAAGATTTATGAGGTCATGTCAATCAAAGATATATGAGGTCATGTCAATCAAAGATTTATGAGGCCATGTCAATTAAAGATTTATGAGAGGTTGTCAATCAAAGATTTATGAGGGCTTGTCGATCAAAGATTAATGGGGGCTTGTTAATCGAAAGTTTATGAGGGCCTGTTATGAAGGCTTTTCAGACCTAAACAGTTATCAAATCACTATCATAAGAAACAAAGAATGTCAGCTATTTTAAATTTTTTTATCTATAAATATCCTCTAACACATCTTAATTCTTAAAAAGCCATCCCAGTAAAAACACTTTTTGCTTTAGGTTCGCTTCACATCGGAAATCATTGTCTGCCTCAGCTGTGTGGCAACGGTCAGCTACGAGGTCATGGAGATTAGTACGCAAGGAATGAGGACATTCTTCAAGAACTTGGTGAGTCTTCAACCAAATCAAATCAGCTTCGGTTTCGGCTTGATAAGCCATAGTTTTCATTGACATAATTTCAATCATTGGTTTTGAAAAGCCAGTTTTCATTGATACAATTTCAATCACGTTTTAGACAATGAGATAAGAACTCAGTTTTTATAAATAAAAACTAAAATGTTTAGCTGAATTCCAAATTTAAAATTTGCAAACTTCAGAAAGTCAATGTCAGCAAGTACTCTTTAAAGATCAATGTTATGTAAAGTAAGGTCCTCTTTTCAGACCATGCTTGCCTATGGGGCAAGTGATGCAGGGGTCACCAGTTTCAATGTTATGGAGAACTTATATTATTTATAAATTTTAATTAAATTCCAATCGACTCATCATCAGGTTTTATCTACATTAAATAGAAATGGAAATTTGAAAAATGATTTTGTTAAGCACTGAATAAACTGTCATACTTCCGTCACTCATTTGTAAGGCTCAGTACAAAAAAAGATTGTCATTTGTTTAGATATTATTTTTTTAATTAATCCAAGTTATAAAGTAGTTTTATTAAATCTACCCCTAGCCCTTGGCCTATTATTTGTGTTAAATATTGTAAAATATCTTAAGCTGTGTAGTATTTTTTATCAAAAGTAGACCTAGGTCATTTTTTTGGGTTAAATATCATTTTTAAATGTTTCAATTTGCATTGTAGTTTCATTGTATTATGTTCATGTCAGGCCGATCTTTATACATATCAAATAGATTGTATAATCAAATAGATTGTATACAGAAATATCAATTTAATTTTTAAAGCTTATCTAAACATTTTATTTCTAAAAAAAAGCTGTTAAAATTCTGAGATGAATGACAGTTAAATGAATTGGGAAATGAGCTGTCCTTGACCCAAAACAGTCTCCTTCCATTCCCTTCAATAAATCAGGGACAGGTTAATACGGTTTTGATCTTTTGTAAAATTTAAATGTCACTTGTACTAAGACTTAAACCATATTTTCTCTCTCATTGGGGATGTATAGGAGATCTATAAATTGAAGCTTCATAACAAGGATTTGCCCTCAGTTCAAAATGTGACACAATCTTTGTTCTTCCCCCTCTATATTCCTCCATTGACCCCAAATGTAAAATATTCATTCCAGTCAGCTAAACAATTGAAATAGATCATGTGATCCCAAGTATTCTGACATGAAGCTATCTGTCTGTGAAAATTTGTTTTAGTTTCAGTGTAGATCTGGGTGTTGTTAATGATAGTTTGATAATGGTATTGAAACATTTAGTATTAGTGATGTCAATTCCACCCCTTCTTGTGAGGTCAACTTAGTGGGAGGCATCCTCGACTTTCTGTCTTAGATGCCCAGGTGGCCGCTTCAGAAGCGACCGCTCCGGGGGGTTTTCCCAGCTGTCAACGTCCTTTTCTGGGGGAGGGGGCCAGATAGCTGGGAGGGTCTTCCAGGAAGACCCATGAAGAGCACTAGGCTCGGGGCTTCTGATTTTCTTCCACATGTAGGATCAATAGTATTAGTGATGTAAACTATTCCTTATCTTTGTAAGGCTCATTGTATTAACTAGTCATAGTCTTGCAGTGTATATTGTTGTCATAGTTTATATTTGGTGATACAGTGGATATTGTTGTCAAAGTTTATATTTGGTGATACAGTGGATATTGTTGTCATAGTTTATATTTGGTGATACAGTGGATATTGTTGTCACAGTTTATATTTGGTGATACAGTGGATATTGTTGTCAAAGTTTATATTTGGTGATACAGTGGATATTGTTGTCAAAGTTTATATTTGGTGATACAGTGGATATTGTTGTCATAGTTTATATTTGGTGATACAGTGGATATTGTTGTCACAGTTTATATTTGGTGATACAGTGGATATTGTTGTCAAAGTTTATATTTGGTGATACAGTGGATATTGTTGTCACAGTTTATATTTGGTGATACAGTGGATATTGTTGTCACAGTTTATATTTGGTGATACAGTGGATATTGTTGTCAAAGTTTATATTTGGTGATACAGTGGATATTGTTGTCATAGTTTATATTTGGTGATACAGTGTATATTGTTGTCACAGTTTATATTTGGTGATACAGTGTATATTGTTGTCACAGTTTATATTTGGTGATACAGTGTATATTGTTGTCATAGTTTATATTTGGTGATACAGTGGATATTGTTGTCATAGTTTATATTTGGTGATACAGTGGATATTGTTGTCACAGTTTATATTTGGTGATGCAGTGTATATTGTTGTCACAGTTTATATTTGGTGATGCAGTGTATATTGTTGTCACAGTTTATATTTGGTGATGCAGTGTATATTGTTGTCACAGTTTATATTTGGTGATGCAGTGTATATTGTTGTCACAGTTTATATTTGGTGATACAGTGTATATTGTTGTCACAGTTTATATTTGGTGATGCAGTGTATATTGTTGTCACAGTTAATGTGTCACACTAAAGTTTATATTATTGTCACAGTTAGTGTCTTGTGATAAAGTGTGTACACTAATTGTCTTAGCCTTCTTATACAACTACTCCATATACAATTTTCCAGACATTTATTGTTCCCATGTTCCCTGGTCTTGTATTTTTATAAAACTAGCCACTGGCAGTATTCCAAACCCAAATAGTAGTTCCCATATTCCTATCACCTCAAACAAATTATTCCATTATTTCTATTTGCTCACAAACTTTGTCAAAATTGTTATACAGGGCACATGTTAAATGTTGTGGTTTATTTTTTTCCTGTGTTCTAGGCACTGCAGTTCCATAAGGTAGCACATTCATTCATGTCTCCTTTGTTTTGCACTCACTTTCTCTCTATATTAATATATCAATTGATATATTTTTTAACTAACATGCTTGACTCAACTTTAATGATTATGCTATCACATGACTGCCAGGGCCTTGCTACAAATACCTAAAGGGCCTTGCTGGAAGTATCTAAAGGGCCTTGCTGCAAGTACCTAAAGGGACTTTTGCATGCCTGCAATGCTCTTAGTTTGGCCCTAATCAGTTTTGTTGAGGTATACTCTAAACTAAGAAATAATAAAGAAGATAAAATTAACTTAGATTTCTTTGACATGAGCATGCACTCATAGATTTTAGCATTTAACAAGACTATATCATTTAACAAGACTATATCATTTAACTCTCTTGTTTTAAAAATAAGCCTCTTGTAGTTTCTTTTTATTTAACCCATTTCAACTTCTTCAACTAAATAACATAGTCATTCATTTTCAGCTGATGTTTCCAGGAATATTTTTAATGACCAAGAGAGACTTGGAATGCGGAGGGGAGGGGGGGATGTTTATGAGTTTCAGTGACAGGCCTGATGAATTTTAGACATTTTAAGACATCTTTCTACCAAGGTTGCATAACTAATATTTTTTAGTTCAAAGTTGAACTTTCACCTACTTATAATTATTACATCTGAGGATACTTTTGTTAAGACATGAAGGAAAAACTTAAATTTTGTTGTATTACTTTGGTGGGGGGGAGAATGAGATTATTTCTGCCTTAGAATCCGAGCGGCAGTCCAGTTACCTGGTGTTGGACTCTCATACACTTTTCCTACTTCACAGCCGTGCTTTTTACGTAAAGGTCAAAGTGCCAAACAGAATAAAGAGCAGATACCATTTAGGGTGGGTCTCTGTTGTTTGAGAGATATTTAACATGTATGTGCCATATTTAGAAGACATTTCTGTTGAGGAATGTTTAATGTGCATTCTGCATTTAGTAGGAGACATTGCTTTTGAGCATACATTCATTCACTGTAATTCAACTGTTTTCTCTGGTAATGGTGTCAGCTGTGAAATCAAGTAATAGAAATACCGTTCTTAAGATCCTTTATGAACATTATTTTTATAATGCCACACTAAGTGTAGTTTTTTAAAGTTATTTATAGAAACATCACTTGGCTAAATAGTGACATGCTAAAGTGGGTTATTGTCATTTCCTTTCTATTTTGATTTTTAAACAAAAAGAAAAAAAAACACTATCCCATTTCTGTAAGAATGCTGACTATGAATTGACCTGAGATTATTAGATTTGTGACTAACTTTGTAATCAGCTTTAACACCAGACAGTCAGATCAATAGTAGTTTGCTGCAGTCCCTTAAAACGACTGATCTATAATCGAGTTTAACTTGAATACAGTTATTGTCAAAGTTTATTTTCATGTAAATTAACTCTTTAACAATGACAAAACTTGTATATTCCCTAATTTGTTTTTCCTGCACTTTTGCTATTTTGAATTATAATTCAAATGCTTTATAAATTATGCTTAGTTATCTAAACTAACCATCACACAATAAAATTACATTTTCCTGAATTATATGTACACAGAATTGTTATTTTCTATGAATTTGAATGCACATCGTTATTGCCATGCTGCTGTTAGTCTATATGTCATCTAAAGATGTGTAAACACTGACATTTCTTTAGTTTAAAACAAATTATTTAAAATGACATATCAAATTCCAGAGCATACCAATAACCATCTACAATTACACACACACACACACACACAAACACATACACATAAAAACTACCCTTGATTTTCCAAAGAATAAAATAGAAATCGGTATATAGTTAACTACTGAAAATGAAGTGCCATTTGCAAGACACTTACTTTCCACTGGCATGTTTCTTGTCAGACTCATGCTCCAGCTCAGACAGTTTATCTGCTGTCCTGTTTGCTTGTGCTGGCCTGTATACCATTCCGCATCTTGAACCGACCTGACATTGAGGATATCTTGCTCACACTGGCAGCTCCTTGCTCATGGTTCTTCCTTCTCTTCTTTGCCAGGTAAGCTCATACATTTCAAGCAAAAAGATTGATCTGAATTCTATTCAGTAGAATTAAAGTTAGTTTAGCTTAATTTAAAAAAAAATAAAACATGTTTTTAGTTATTGCATTCAATATATTGCATATTTTGTAAAGCCAAACTTTCTGTTTACAGTGTATTTCCGCTTGTAATGAAGGAGCTTAAATACCATTTCATATAAACACAAATGTTTTTTTTAAAGCTTTTTCAAATCTATATTTTAAAAGTTATGTTGAAAGCTAAAATTCACTTTAATGTATTATTATTAAAGTATTTTAAAAATCTTTTGACAATCAACTTATGCAAGAATAATTGATATGGAGAAAAAGTTGAATTAATTTAGGATTATTGTAAATATGGACTTTGTGAGTAAAGCAAAATTGGTCAAATTGTACCGCCATCCATCTTGCATTATATTTTTGTGTTAAAATACTTTTAAAAATCATGATCTGATGCCGTGATAAAACTGTTGATCATTTCCTTGATTATTTAGAGGGCATGTTCTGACTGGTCCTTTTGTTACCATGATATACAAGATGTGTGCAGGCGACCTCTTCAGATTTGGGATTATTTACATCATCTTTCTCTTTGGTTTCACACAAGGTGGGTACAGGCTGTTTACAGGCAATAAATGTAATGACCAATTTTTTGGCTTTAGACCTTGGTGCTTACTGAGCAATATATTTTTTTTAAAAGTATTTTCTTCCTTACAGGATAACTAGTATGGTACTTTAGTTATATATGATTTCTTTGAGTTTTAAAATTTCTAAAATCCCCTTTTTCAGATTTCTACTTCCTGTTCCGTGATGTGGAGGTCTCTGACTCTGATTCTCAGGATGCGCAAGATGTACCACAGTTCTCCACCTTCATCGACACAACTTTATACTTGTTCCAGATGACCTTGGGAGAGTTTAAAGTAGGTCAAATGTCTTTTGGAATAGTTTAAATTTAGGTCAAAATGTCTTTTGGGAGAGTTTAAAGTAGGTCGAATGTCTTTTTGCTCTTCAACCTCACATGAGTGTATAAAGATTTTTCTTACTCAAAACAATGTCATTTTATTAGCCATTACCGTATATACTTGAGTAAAAGTCCTGTTTTTTCCCCTTCAAAATGACAAAGCCAAAATCAGGGGATCTACTTATACATGCGTAACTCATTTTATAAACGCAATGAGTTTACTGTAGCCATCCTTGAGGAATTTTAAAATTAACTTTTCAAATGATAAATCAAGGGTTAGAAATTATTTTCAAGTATACACATGGATACCAGAGGCACTCAATTCCTATGTTACATCTTAACTAAAGACCTTATTCCTCCGCAGTACGGTGTGTTTGGAATGGCTCACTACGCGCCACTGACTAAAATAGTCTTTGCCCTATTCATGATCCTCGTCCCCATTCTACTGCTGAACATGTTGATAGCCATGATGGGGAACACCTACACGCAGGTCATCTCAAAGTCTACCAAGGAATGGTGGAAGCAGGTGAGCGTTACATAAATACAGATTAATGTAAGTACAAGAGGTTGAAACTGGTTCCAGTTAATTATATATACTTAAATTATTGTATTTTTCAGTCATGTATGTAAATAAAATCAATTATAAGTTTCAGAAGAAGAAAAAAATAACCCAAAGAAACAGGTGTAATTAAAATGATTCGTCACAAGGAATCGTAACTCTACCTATAAAGTAACACCCATTTTTTTTAGCTGCAACAGAACAAGTTGCCCTAATTTTCAGAAAACAAAATAATTTCACTGGCTATAACTTACTCATTGCAAACGAAACATTATGTTTTATACTTCTCCTGTAAGAATTTTCCATTCCCTTGTATTGTTCCTGCAGCAATTTGTTTTGTTGCCAACCATATTCATTTTTTGCATCCACCCTTAGAACCAGCCATGGGGAGTTCAATTTATTGATTGCTTGTCTTTAATAAGATGAATTGCATTGTTTATTGGCTTATCTACAACTAAAAAGTATAAATAGTGGCTTTTTTAAATTAATTTTTTTTTCCGGAACTTGATGGTCTTTTGGGGCAATTGAAGCAGTGTTTACATGTTTCAGCTTTCCATGGTAAACTAGGGGATTGATTGTGTGGCTAGCACAAAGCCTAGATGCCTTATTTTCCCCAACTTGTGCCGCTCTGCCATGATGGCTTGCCTATCCTTTATAAGGAAATATTCTTGTATAATTTCAGTGGGCTAAAATTGTTATCGTCCTGGAGAGAGGGATCTCAAAGAAAAAGCTGATTGAGTACCAGAAGTCGTATTCAGTCAAGCTGGCTGGCAAGCCACCCCCCAACGACGGAAGCCCGCCCCCACCAGACGAAAGGGCCCTTGTTGTCATCAAACTCTGTGAAAAATCCAGAGCCAAGAGACGTAAAGGAGCAGTTCTGCGTTGGAAGGTTTTTATTATTTTATTTATACATTGATTGTTTTTTTACGTTGACTTTGTTTATAGATTAGTTTGTACATATGTTTTGTTTATAGATTAGTTTTGTTTGTATATAGGTTTTGTTTAGAGATTAGTTTTGTTTGTACATTGTTTTGTTTTTACATTTGTTTTGTTGGTCTTTTTGTTTTGCTTTTATGTTGATTTTGGTTTGTACATTAAAATAGCAAGATTCATCACTGGTGATTATTCACAATAAATTTTCCTTTTATTCAAAGCCTTTAAAGTGTTTTGTGTAATCTAAAATGAAAAAGAAAAGTACTTTCTATTGCAACAATCATTTATTTTTTATTTTTTTTAAATTCTGGAATAAATTAAATTTGTTAAGATTAATTGAAACACATTCACTGCCATTTCACATTCACTGCCATGTCACATTTACTGCCATTTCCAAATAAGTAAAGTTTTTGAGAAGAGACTTGAGCTAAAGAAAGTTTATGTTTCAGATGTTTGGCAAGGAAATCATTCGACAGAGAAAGATGTGGCAGAAAAAGAACAATGAAAGCCAGCCATTCGCCCTCTCTCAATCCATGACCAAAGGCCAGTTGGAAGATGACAATGTTCTGTCCAGTACAGTAGCACAATTAGCATGGGAGAAGGACATCGACTTGACCAAAGGCCATCCATTTGTGGCTGATGCTGACTACATCACCCCTCGCTCCCCGTCCCTCCACTCCCCCACACGCCGGTTTTCGCACATCCACTTGGCCAACGGCTCTGCCTCCTTATATAACGACACATCAGTGTCAGAACTCAAGGAGATGCCCTCAGTGCAGATAACTCTAGGCCCCGTGAAGAAGAAGAGTTTCCTTGTCTACAATAGGGTCGCACCTTTGTTTACTCCTAGTGCAGATCAAGAGGAGACAACCTTCTCTGATATTTCAAATGGCATTAACTCGAGGCTTGAGCCCGAAAATCTGGATTCCTTACCTCCCCAAGATCCTGGGGATCATCATCGTCGGCTGTCCTTGTCCCAACAAGCCTCTCTCAAGCAGGACAATTTTGATCGGCATGATGGCCCAGTTGAACTTTCTCGATGGGCAGAGAAATCATCTGATCGAGAGCCCCTGCAGATATCTATGAACAGGAAACAAGCAAAGCATCTGGGGAGAAAAACTCATTTCAGTTACACTAATCCTTTAGCCTTGGGAAAAAATGCGTCGGATTTTGTATCCGAAAATGATCGGGAATCTCAGGCCTCGAGTCAAGCTGATGAAAAGTTTGCAGACTCCTACTGGACGGAGGACTCCACTAATGGTACCAGGAGAAATAAAGTCAAAAGAAAATCCAAGAAATCAAAAGTCAGGAGCAGGAAGAGGCAAAAAGAGGGCAAGGGCTCTAACTCTTCCAGCCTGACACTCATAGACAGTGGGGGGAGTAGCAAGGCCTAGACTGGCTTTAAGATTGGAGCATTGCATTTAAACTTGTGATACATCTTAACTTCTGTTTGCTGCTGGATCCTGTAAGTTGTTTTATTAATCCAAGTTTGTTTTAGCTGATGGAGATTTTTGTGTGTAAATACATGTGTGTCCATGTTTTATTTCCTTCTGAACATGCACAACTTTTCTTGTTACGACTTATCTCTCTTGAGGCTTGTATGTTTTTTCTAGCCATGCTGAGAGATCAATGAAACACTGTTACTGTCATGTTGTATGTTTAAACTTACTGTTCGATGATGCCATTGTCTTACTGCTGGACAATTATTATTTTTTATATTCTGCTACTGCAGTAAAGTAATGATAAAATATGCAATTACATTGATGGTATAACAAGTTACTTACATCTAAAATCTAAACTAACTTAGTTTTCTGGGATAAATTAAGTAAATGGGCAAAATGCCACAACAGATAGTTGAGACAAGAGAGTTAGTTAAAATAATACAATTAAATAATTTTATTAATATTTTTCTGAGTTATTTACTGAAGATGATGCCCTCGAACCCATTTATTAATCTTTAATCCACTCAAAAAGTGGTTGTCACTTAGGATTTAGCGAAACAAAACACAAGACCTGCTACAAAACTTGTGTATTAAATATTTACGAGTAATCATTATGGAATCAACAACAAATGGTGGTCCTTACTGAACCCTCTGAATATCCAGCTAAAAAATGGTCTTCCCAGTTAACTATTCAATGTTGTCTTTTTTTCTAGCACAATTTCAACTGCTGATAACTGTACTATATAAAATACTCTGACCAAAGTATTTTAAATTGTGTTGTTTTTTTGTGTCAGTTTTAGATGACAATTTATTTAAAGAAAATGTGAAATCTTAATGCCATTATCTTATTTTACCTAATGTAAAAACTGTTGTAGGACATTGTTAGTTTACTGATTTAAAACATTTTGCTTTTTATTATCTTATATTTTTAGATACATTTGTATGATTTAAATGTATGGAATATTTTTAAAGTTATATTATTACATATATCCATTTATTTGGAGAAATTGTATGTAAAAAAAAATTTCATGCAACGTTTCTAACCTTTACAAATGTTACTGCTGTTACCAAATTTGAAGGCCCCCACACAGAGCTTTGCTGCTGAAACAAACTGCTGATCCATTACATTCTAAACCACCTCATTTTATAGAGTGTTTAGAGAGTTTTTAAAACAATTTTATAACAATTTACATTCCTCTTATTATTTACTATATACAAGAAATGTATTAATATATTCAACTGTATAATTTTTTATAAATCTGCTGGTGAAAGTTGTTTTGTCCCTGGTCATCATTTAATAAGACAAAATATATCAGCAGCTAACAAGCGTACAGCGTATTCCATATTTTATTGGTTAACCTATAACTTTACTATATTAGAATAACTTTCTATGCAGTATTGACGTGTACATAGATTTGTGACAATAGATATTGGAAATTTAAAGTTTTTAAACAAAAAAACTCATCCAGCATTGTATGCCCATGCAAGTGATATTTTATTTGAAATTGTTAATAAATTCCATTCAAACATATTCTAGTTACAGTAAGCAGCATATTTATGATTTTCAATTCCTGCCCTTATTTTGTTCTCTTGTTAACTTCATGTTTTATTATGCCTCATTTTGTCTTAAGCATTCTGAGTTCTAACTGACAAAATATGGCAAAACTGGTCTTACAGGGCCAAACCTAGTCACTCCAAAAAATATAAAGCAGTTTTAAAAAACCAACTGAAATATATTTTTTTCAATAAATAGTGCTTATTGAAATTGTAAAAAAAAAGACAATATGTAGGTATAAATTTTGAGTTTTTGTAAGTAAATAACTTTCAACTTGATGATAAGTTACTACTTATTAAGAACTAAAAAGTTCCTATAGTATAACTATCTACTTTGAGGCTCTCATATGTTCTGTATGAATGGATTTATCTTATGTTTACACGAAAAATTGTTGAAGACATCAAAATAAACTTATTGTTTAGTAAGTATTGATCAATGTTATATCAATTAAACACATGAAATATGATACTTTAATTTTGTTTAAACATCAGATCCATAGTTTCCCCTACTATTTTGTTTATCTCCAGGAAATGCAAAATTTGTATGTTAGAGTGATAAGAATAACTCATCTTTAATGAGTAAGCAGTGGAATTTTGCTGTGTAACTTCCAGTTACTTATCCCAGAATTCAGTAGTTTTCTTCACTAACTAACATTAAAAAATGTGTGAATTTCTTAAATTTCTTAACATAAAAAAAAAGAAAAAAGCTAAGCTTAATTAAATAGGTTTGCCATCTCTCGTGTATCATATATATTCTATTTAATTTTTACTTCATTCAAACTCAATGAGAAAACTTTGAAAAGAAGTTGTGAAGGCGGTTTACAGGACTTTTCAAAGATGTTTGTTTTCTCCAATGCATTAAACTTAATGAGAATGTATAATAATTATTTAATTCATTTACCCACTGAAATTTGTGTAGGTGTGGGGGCTTGTTGGAAATGAGAGCCGCTGTAGGTTACATTTGAATGTGGCGTAAGAGTGGTTGAATTCAAACAACTTTACAATAGTATCACATGGCAGATTAGAATAAGAAAAATTTAGGCTCAAAATTTTGATTATTGCCTTATAGTTACCGTAAAGATTTAATTGAAAAGTTCCAAACTAGAAAATAAATCACAAAGATGTAATGTGACATCGTGAGAGCTTTTAAGTGTTACAGTAACGATTAGAATTCTAAATTGTGACTGGATTATTGGTTTTTAATAGCCAAATATTTTTTTTAACAAACCAAATTTTTTTTTATTAATTTGACAAAGAAACAAGGCACAATATGAATTAATGATTTAATGAAATCACATTGTCAAGCTTACATTTACAAAAAAATTTACAAGACTGTTACAGTAAATAACGAATTGAAAACAAAAACATTACTAATTATGTGACATTTGAGATGGCGTCAAAAGGCCCTGAGTCACTAGGACTCTTATAGAACCCCTCAGGGAATTCCCCGTCAACTTTCCAACCTCCCCGCGGAGAGCTAGCCTGACGGGGACACCTCCGAGACGATCCTCTAGATGAGGGGGTCATCTGGGCAGATAACAGTCGTGCAAGTCGACCTAGTCTGCCTCTCAATGGGAGTTTCCACCCCAAAGGGTGGATGTGGATATTTTTCCTACTTCGACCCGCCATAGCTGCGGCACCACCATGGCACAGAATATGGGTCTATATAACCAAGGACTGTCGCAAGATAGTAAGTAAAACATTACTAATTTACTATACCTTTAAATAACTGAATCTTTTTTAATTTCAAGGCAACAAAAAAACAAAACAAATCCCAGTGACAATGAAGTTATAATCAATTGCCGAAAGGAATATTTACAACCATTTTTTTAATTACATTATCATCACGTCAAAACTGTCCAATAAATGTTTTAAAATGATAATCCTTACATGTTTTTTATCAAACCCTTCATTAAATCACCCCACTAAAATCTGTGATAGATTATGTGACAAATAAATGCAATCAGTTACAAAATATGTCAATAACAACCCAAAAAATTAAATAAATAAAAATAATTATTAAAAAAGTTACAATGTTTAAAACATATTTTCTTATCCTTAGATTAGGATCTAAGAGTATTTTTTAATTGGCCTGTCTTAACTTCTACAACTTTGACAGAAAAAATGGGATTATAAACCAGAAACATTTGATGTCTCAACCGAAGACACTAAAAGATATGCAAATAATGCACAAATTGGTCATTCTTTAGAAGACGTGCCAAACTTATTTTCCCATAGTTATTAATTTAAGTTATTTTCTATTGTTTTCCTGTTAATTTCTGTATCAATGATCAATGTCTGATTGTAGAAATGTCTTTCTCACACTTGTCTCATTTAAAATTTCCCTGATAAATACTGATGGTCTTTATTGGTCAAATACGTTTCTAGATAAGAATTTTAAGATTGGCACAAGGAGAAATAATTACTTTTTTTCCCAAGGAAGTCCTGTAAAGCAAACCCTGAAAATATGTAACATTAACAAGAGTGCCAGATATTATAGTGGTGCCTGGCAAATATTCTAATGATGTGAGGAAATGCGTGACATCACACATATAATTTTTTTATGTTTAGAGACAGTCATAGGTTAGAAATCACAAATGACTTCATCTTGTCCCATGGAAAAAGTAACATAGAATGACAACTGGCAGATTAACAAATAATAACTTATGTCTCTTATGTTCAAAATTGTAACATTTTTCTATAAACTTAATAGACTCGCAGCAGAACCTCAAATACCTAAAGGAAAAAAACAACTTCATGTGTTATGATGGAATGTTACAAAACTGAACCCCATTATATGTTTGATTTCTGTGATCTTCTTTGATTTTATATGGTGACCTTTACAAATGATATAACACATGCTTTAAAAAAAACTGTTTACTTATGACAAGGCTTCTCAAAACTCAACTAGAAGATCCAAATGGTGTGAGAAAAGAAGAGAAAAAAATCAAACAAAACCAAAAATCCAGAAGATTATTAAAATAAATAATAAAAAGTATAAATCCTGATAAGAAAAAAATGACAAAAAAGTTAAGTGCTAAACCAGCTCCTTGTACTTGTTAAAAAAAAGAAAAGAAAAAAAAGAGAGATGATTTTAATGTGACAAGAGTAGTTATTAAAACTGTTGATAAAAATTGATCAAGAGAATGAATTAAAAATTCTGATTTTGAAAAAGTAGCTTAATCTGAACTTTTAAAAATTATTTAAAAATGAGCAATTCAAATTTGAATCACTTCATCAGTAGCTAAAAATGTTATGAGCAAGGTTCTGAACCACCATCAAGGTAAGTGAAATACAGAGATGTAAAAGAGTCAGGAAGATGAGATATACAGGTGTATAGAGTTGTTCAAATGACACAAGTCTTTTCACAGCCAAATAACATATTGAAAGAATGATTGGAGAAAAACTGTTGAGAGTTCATGAATGTGATACAAACATAAATCAATTAAAGATAATAAATGCCTTTCTCTCTATTGTCTATGAACACAGAGAAAAAATAATATATCAATTTTCAGATATTTTAAACCCGTGAATCAAATTATGTCTCAGAATGAAATCTTTTGGTAGAAATATAAATGAAATCTTAACAATAAATTTTTATATAATGGAAAAGTTGATGGGACTCACAGGATTAGATGAGACGATTGATTCCATATCCTCTTTATCTATAAGTATTAATGTCTGCACACACACTTTACAACCCGCTGTGGTAAGGAGTTGTTATTCACGTGTTAACAGACTATACATGATTATATTCTGATAACCATTGGTTGCAATCCCAAGGTTTTTTTGCTACTCTTAAAGCTCTGCTTTACTTAACTACTCTAAGAGGATAGTGGACTTATCCATGCTAAAGGAGACTTTCAAAACATCTACATGTATTCTAAAGACAACTGTCTAATTTATTACCAATCTAGGACACTGTCATATTATATACTCTTATGAGGCCGTCCACTCATCGAAAAGCTCACAGTTAATGATTAATTTGACTATTGCTTAAAAATATAAATTCTCATTGATGAAAAAAAACAGCAATAAATAAATAGTTGTCATTTTGTTTCTGTGTGCTCCCAAAATTATTATGAAAACACATCAGTTGTGTAATAACATTAATAATACATCAGAAACAATTACCCCACAATAAACATACAGGAATAATATGAGTACAAGCTTGACTGTACATAAATGTGCTACACATAGCGGTGGCACTGAGAGGCCAACAAAACTCTGATAAAACGTCAACAACCAGCACCACAAAATCACAGAGACTCTGATTGTGGTGGTCTCCCTTCAAGACTCTAATTGTAGTGGTCTCCATTCACGGCTCAACCAGCATGTAAACAAATATTTTACAAATTTAGAATTGCCACACATATAGATAAACTCCTACAAGATGCCCCACATTATCCAATTAACTCTGCACTTTAACATAGCTACACATCTAGAATGATCTTGAATAGCAAAAAGAACTTCACTTACAGATATTTGAATTTATTACAAAAATAACAGAATTTCTCAGAGCGGTAAGCTAAAAATACTAACATGCACCTTGCTGTCATGAACAGGTAAAAAAGGGTGTAGAATTATACAGGGTTGATCTTTACTATGTTGATCTTCACGTTTATTAACAAGTTTATCTAAAAACCGCAACAGCTTATGGCACAACGATAATAAATAACTGATGAAAATATGCCTACCAACAAGCAGATATCTATCAACAAGGTAATGCCTAAAATATGTCAACAAGGCCAGACCTGGATGTCTATCAACAGGGTAATACCTTATTTATATCAACATGACCAGACCTGGATGTCTATAAGAATATCCACAGAGAGAGGCAATGAAACACGCTAATGAAATAAGTCAATACTGTGGCTACTTGTTTTATGTTAACATACACAAATGACAGGTAAATGAAATAAGTCAATACTGTGGCTACTTGTTTTATGTTAACATACACAAATGACAGGTAAATGAAATAAGTCAATACTGTGGCTACTTGTTTTATGTTAACATACACAAATGACAGGTAAATGAAATAAGTCAATACTGTGGCTACTTGTTTTATGTTAACATACACAAATGACAGGTAAATGAAATAAGTCAATACTGTGGCTACTTGTTTTATGTTAACATACACAAATGACAGGTAAAGCTACTGACCACTTATTAACAGTTACTAGCACCGGCCCCATCAAGGTATCACATGTAATAATGCAAGTCTATTATCTAAGTCCTACTGACAAGTTCAAACAGAACAATTTAATGCCAAAAAAATCTGACCGTTAGAACTACCTGTTGGAATTATTTGATCATTGCAGGTGAGAGAAGAAATAAGGGGATTTCAGGCTGATCAGCCTTCAAATGAAACCACAGTGTTAGTCTCAAAGTTTAGCATGCAGAGACAAGATTGATACTGCGGCGAAATTAATCACCTGAAAAAAGCTATCGGCTACGCTACATTCATTGTGATCATCGTCTGAACATTGAGTCTGCTGTACACAAAGTTTGACCAGCTTATGTCCACAAAAAGTGTGCACGCACTGGTCTTTATTTAGAATCCCCCCCCCCGACCATCTACAAATATTTTAAAATCTTACAAGCCACAACGCTGACATACTACACATTTAAACCATGCAAAATTTATACAGTACTTTCCCCCATTTCTATAATAATCAATAAAAATGACATCAGCAGAGAAATTTAACAATGATTTAAAACAGTATGCAAACAATATGAAATAAAAACATTTTGATGTTTCATTAAAAAAAAATATTTTTTTTGTAATGTTTTTTTCTTCAGATATATGAATCATTGATTCTTGCTGAAATTTTATATACAAGAACAAAAAATGTGTTGCTTACTACGGATACAATAACATGGTAGCTAACTACTACTGCTACAACATGGTAGCCATGACTTTCCGCCACCTAGCAAAGACCGACTGTTCAAATTGATGTTGCTGTTCTGTCCTGGATCCATATTGGCATCGTCTCCAAACCTCCTTTTCAGTTCCTGAAGATTATCAATGAGTCAAGTTTTGTCAGTTGATGATTTAAAACGATGGGGGAAAAAAAGTGCAAAAATTTTATTCCACTGAAATTTTGAGTTTTTAAGTTTATAAAAAATTTGTTAAATCTTTTACAAAACCAAAGTAGCGTATATATTCGTTCTATAGCCCGTTCGTTCATAAGCAGACCCCCCAACTTTTGGAAGAGAAAAGTATTAAAAGTGTATAACCCGCTCGCGAGCCGACCCCCCAAAAAATAATAGGACAGCTTAAACAAAATGGTACACATTTTTTTAAAACTACAAGCTAAATCGGTCATTATGATTGTCTACTTTGTACTGCATATCTTTGTTTTTGTGCTCTTTGTTTGGCAAGAGTTATCGGTATTTAAAAAAAAATCTTTGGTAAACAGTGACAAAAGCGAGTACAGATTGGATGTTGAAAACAAAATTAGTAAAACAATTTATTAAAACGTTCACAGAAATAAATAAAATGAATAAAAAAGGTAAGTGCAAATATTTAATAATATATTATAGCTTCTGGTAGAGCAGGTTGATGATCTACAATAACAACACTGATATTCAATATTCATGCAGAAATATGATAATGACCCGCTCGTAAGCCGATCCCCCCAACTTTTCCCCCTAGATATTGTCCCAAAAAGAACGATTATATACGGTAAGTACTTTTTAACAAAAAGAAATCACATGCATTTCTATTTTTTAAAACAAGAAATTATATGCCTTATGTTAATCTAATCTAGTTTAGGTGAATAAAATAGCTTACACAATGATATAAAGCTTTCAAATTTGTTTCAATACACAACTAGTATAATGTTCTTTTATATCTCATATTTGAAGAAAACAGAGATCTTACTTTTGCCATTTTTAGGAATGTATCGTCAACGTTAGTGTTTTCTTTAGCACTGGTTTCCACAGCACCTATAAAATTCTGGGAATGAGCCAGAGACTTGGCCTCCTCGCGGTTGACCTCACGGAGATTATCAAGGTCGCATTTGTTGCCTTGATAAAGAGACAAGAAAGAAACATGCCATATTTTGATAAGTGAAATCACAAAGCATACTTTTTAAAACATATTAAGTTATTAATGCTTCAATGGCAATTAAGAAATAGGTAAAATATATAGCTATATATACATAAACAATAAAATGAATCTTCCCACATATAAAATAGTTTCTGATACTCAAATGGATTTTCTTTTTGAAATAATTCACATAATGATTAAAATAAACTCAAATGTCCACAATGACCCACCAACAAGTAACTGTACAACATTAGAACCAGCATAACGTTTGACATCATCAAGCCATCGAGGTATAGCTTCAAAAGTGCTTCTTTTACTTATATCATATGCAATTATCACACCATTGGCACTCCGATAGTAGCTTTGAGTTATTGTTCGAAATCTTTCCTGACCAGCGGTATCCCAGATTTGAAGCTGAGGATATAAAATAATCTATCGATCAATTGCATAAATCCTCATTTTAATAAATTAAGGTAATATGAGATTTACACTAGACCCATATTTCCTATTGACATTGCTGATTAGGGATTAATATATCCTTAAATAGATTAATCATTTTGTTAAAAGATGATTATTATTGTAACTGTAAGTATTATATTCTTTAAGACTCATCAAATTGCAGCATAAAAGTCTTATGATTTAATTCAACTATTCATTAAAGTAGTAATTTTCATTGATGAAACAAAAACACCAATAAATAAATAGTTGTTATTTATGAAATTATGTAAAGTCTAACACAATAGGTATAATAAACCATTTAGTCTTAGTATTTGCAAAACTCCCCGGTTTTAACTGCTGAATATAAAGATTTGGCTACATCACAAGGAAACATCATCCTTAGAAAATTTATATAATTTTTTAGTCTGGTGCATTAGGTATTGTGTTACTTAAGTATCATTCCACAGTGAACTCACATACATTTAACAATAATACATTGATAGTTAGCTCAGTCAATACTTAAATAAAGTCATAAGAATAAAAATCTTAGGTATAGAGACTAAATGCTACCAAGAAGCCAGTCAGTTATTGACAGCCCACCAGGACTAAGTTATGTTAAACTTATTAAAATAACTGTAAATCAGTTCAACTTTGAGAGCTAGATAAGATAGTGAGGGACAGGGCCGGAAATATATTCCTTAGGAAAAGATGGCGCACGTTCCAAGAGGGATTAACAGCCATTCTCAAGTTTGTGTTTGTTGAGGAAGGCTTTTGTGCCGAAATGTTTGTTGTTTTGTGACGTCCTGTCAGGCTTACATACACCTTGTTAAAATAACACATTTTGTTCAAGTTTAGCTCTGTATTTATTTTCTTTTAAAACCTTTCTGAAATTTTGATGTTTTTCATTAAAAAGTTCACTCCTAGAATTAATTTATTTTGTTTCTTATTTAAAATTTGAGGAATGGTTAAATGTGGTGTTCCCCTTTTCCTGTTAACTTTCAACATGATAGAAACGAATAGCATAAGGGTACTTTGATTTTTTTCGACCAATCAATAGACAGCAATTTTAACAATCAAGTGTGTGCATCTCTTTTTTTTCTCGCAATATTCATCTTCAGTTACACAATTCACATTTTTTTAAAAGCATTTTTTCAGGGATGCATAAGAAGAGAAAAATTATTTTTTGAATTTGTTAAAATGCACTGAGCAAAAAATGTCATTCAAAAGTGGAGAAGACAATCAAATTTTATTAAAATATTTTTAAATGAATAAGAAAAAATTCAAATAGGTTATCTTTCATAAAAAATTTTTAAGTGCTATTGGCATAATTTTTTTTCCCATGTGTTTTAACCATACTTTCCTGAGCAATGACACTGTGTGTATGATTAATGTAATGGAATGATGAATACTGAGCTTGTTCTGTGAGTAGTAACATGATAACATCAACATACAAAGCAGGAAATTCTGACCAGCTGGATTTGTTAGTAGAGAAAAAGTATTTGAAAAATGGGTTTCTTTTAACAATTTCTTTGGAAACTCATTATTTTACATTTAATTTTTATAATTAAAAAACCCCGTAATAAACCAAGTTTTTCACTATAAATCCTTTATGTACGAGACGTAACTAAAAGAATGTTCATAATAATACGCAGCGCAAGACCATCCAAAAATACAAAATTGTAGTTATGTCTCGTAAAACGTGTTTAATATAATGCGCACCGATCAGGAATATGTTTATAAAAAGTGTTGTCAATAAAATACACACCTTATTGCGCGACAGAAAGGTAGAATCTAATATATATAATAATCAATATAATGCGCACCCTTACACTCTATCTCAAAAAATAACATGATACATAGGAATAAATAAAATAATCTAAAAAATCAATAATTTAATTACGGTAGATGCTATCGATCTGAAATTTTGATACACTGTTTTTATCATCGGCACGAAACTGCCTGCAAAATTTCAGCTCGCTAGCTTACGAGAAAGTGGGTTAAAAATCGATCCAAAGTTTTGGCGACAGACAAGCAATCAAGCAACCAGACACCACGAGTTAATATATAGGATTTTTTAAAAATAGTTCATCTTGATGTTTTCAATCATTATATTAGTTAAAAAGGTTATAAAGGTTAAAAGAAGAAAGTTATCGTTATCTTGTTAAATGAATTGTTCAGGCCAAACTATTGATCTTATACTTATGTCACTGTATTAAACTTATGGAAAAATCCAATGCCAAATATGCCACTAACCTTTTTTAAATTTTTGTTTAGTCAACTTACGTTTTAAACTAAGGTTATTTAATTGGTCCTAAGAGAAAGACTGGTCCTATAATCAGTACCGGTTAACAGAAATATCAATTCATCAGTATTAGCGTGTCATCCAGATTTAATTTTGAGTGTAAAATCTTTATAAGCCCATTAAATTTCTATTGAATTGACAGTTGAAAAATAATATGTCATTTTAATATATAATGTATATACTTGTCTGTAAGTCTATCTCGCCCATAAGTTGAGGTTAGCTTTTTGACCAACAATTATGAAATAGGCTATGGCCAATGTTCCCTTTAAGGTGTGTGGAGGGACCATTGGCCATGACCCATAGATAAATTGAGGGTAAAACTTAATCTTTGAAATATTTTTTCTTATAATAATTTTGTATTAAAAGTCAATGAAAACAAACAACGTTAACAGACAATCCATCTCCCTTTATCTAGTGTCTTCAGATGAGAGTCATTAGATTTACACTCTCTCACAGTAGGTGTCTTCAGATGAGAGTCATTAGACCTACACTCTCTCACAGTAGGTGATATAAAGTGATATGTCAGCAATTTATAGCAGTATCCTCACTCCTCTGGAGGATAGAAGCTGACTGATTCAGCAGTCAGCTTTGACTCCTGTATGTGGCTTGGCATCAGATTTTAGTCAAGCATCAACAGACTGCTGTTGCCTGTATCTGGGTCAACGTACAGCTGAGTAAACTAGCACTACCAGTAACTTGACTTTGCCTAACATTGGTGTAGCAGAATAAAATAAACTTGTTGTCCCCCCCCCCACTCTTTTCAATTATTTTTTAAAAACTGCATCACTAATTTGAGACAAACAATTAAATTGGTAGGTCTGCGAGTAAATTATTTTCTAAATCAGGACTGGGCAACCTTTTGCTAACTGTGTGCCAACTTAAGGTTTCAAATTATTCAGAGCGCTAACATCACATATTTGATATGATTTATAATCAACTTTATACAGAAGAGTCTGCGTGCCATTTGAAATTGCTTGGCATGCCAAGTGTGGCACGCGTGCCATAGGTTGACGAACCGTTCTAAATCACAGCTGCACTGAATTCCCTTCTGCATATGTATACATAGTTTCCTGTTCCCTAGCCTAAAATTTTAACTGTGACATTGTTAATGATAACTTTATCAGACTTTAATGGTGGACTTTATATAATGTAAATGCAAGATATCGTAACACTAATGTTAGTATTAGCACTGGCAATAGTTTCATCTTGCAGGCTCACTTGTGAAAAAAAAAGTCACAAAACAACAGTATGACAATTACTTCTGTATAGAAGGAGCGTCTGTAATAGATAAGATACTTCAAAGAACGAAGTGATTATCTGCACGGTTTTGGCTGTTAGGATAACTCCGAGCATTATCTGCATAGCTCGTCGGCGCATGCGTATTCAAACGGCTCGTCACATTGAAACAAAGACACACCTGGTGTAGATAAAATGATCCGATTTCACTTCTTGAGGCTAAAATTTGTAATTTCTAAGCTAATAGATCCTTTAATGGTATTCAAATCTGCTCAGATTCTTGCTAAAATTGAAAAAAAAATAAGATTCCAGTCACTTGAAAGACTATTAAAATGACAATTTAATTATTTTTATACCCTCCACACCAATAGATGTCAATATCAATAAGCAATGCTACATAAATAATAAGCAGTAATAAGACTTTAGATATCGTTCGGCATCATTATCACTGTAAAAACCGTGCGGCAGTGAGAATTCTGGGGATAACCACTCCGGTTTTTTTTCAACTTGACCAGCCACCAGTAAGACGCATGCACCGATTCCGATGACCCGTGCGGATAATGATAATGATAATGCTCAGCGTTATTCTCACGACCTAAACCGTACGGATAATCACTTCGAAGAAAGATCTATTTTTAAATCATTATAATTATAAATAAGCCTGTAGATTATATATACAGTTACAGTATGTCAGTATATAGCACATTCATTGTGATTGAATTTGACCATGACCATGGACATGGATCTGCAATGTCATTGACTCTGGCGTCTCTGGCCTTTGATCTGATCAGAGACCAAAACTGATAAATACTAGGATGGGGCTAGGCACTGCATTTGTCTCATCATATCATCAAATATTCATATTTATGAATGACATTACCGTTCATTACCCGTTACCCCTAGCCTAGCCCTAAGAGTAAACTTTAGGGCCTAAAGTCTTAAGTCTAAAGCCTATAACTATAGGTTCATGATCATTTAGATTTTATAGAAAACGAATTCATTCATTAAAGTTATAATTTTATCAAACCTTAACAAGTTTTCCATCAATGTTGAGTGTCTTCATGGTAAAATCTACTCCAATAGTGCTGCCATGCTTTTCAGTGTATGTTCCTGATTTGAAACGCTGAACAACGCAAGTTTTTCCAACTCCAGCATCCCCAATGAGAACAATTTTGAAAAGATAATCAAATGATTCATCGGGATCGTTTGCCGGATGATAAGCCATTGAAGATATTTAAAATTTATTAAATACAATAGCAATTTATACTCAAAAATCTAATATTTCTTAGTCATCTTTTTGTCGTATATACTAATTTTGTTCGTGCCGTCATTATTGTTTTGAACGGAACAGGAAACAGGTTAATTCATCCAAAAGGTAAAATCTTTAACTGGCTTTTAATAAGGTAATGAAGATTCAGATTTTTTTTAAAAAGGAAAGTCTGTTGATTAAACTATCATAAGCCACCTTATATTCCCACCCATAACATAAATATGAAATCTTTTTTTAAATAATAATAATAATAATTCTGTTTTCAAACAAAAATTGTTATTTTAAAAAAACAGATTAGAACATTCTTAGGAAAATGAAGATAAATGAATTGTAGTTCTAGCTTCCTTGTAAGTTTTAGGTTTTTTTTTAAATTATAAAATCATTAAAGACGTTTCCTCAATTGTCAAATGTCTCCCACACAAAAGTTGAAGCTCACTAAAAATAAGGTTACCATACGTCCGGGTTTCCCCGACACGTCCTCTTTTTATGCCCCTGTCCGGGCGGCTTTCCAGAAAAATGGCTTTTGTCCGGGTTTTTCTCCGTCTAAGTAAACCACCTGATGTGATCCATGATCCCAACGTCAATTTGCTGAAATTCATACGATTTTGATGATAATGACTCTGCATAAGATATTTTCACTACTGATTGCAGTGGTGTAGCTAGAACTTTTGCCGCCCGGGGCGGTCTCCAATTTGCCCCCTTTTTGGGGCCGTCCATAAATGACGTCACGCACCTGGGGGGTTTACACATTTGTTACGAGGGGGGGGGGTGTTTAAGAAATGTGACGTCACATCAAAACGCGTTACTTTAAATAAAATTTCCACGTAAATATTTGATTACTGACACTTTATTTAATGACGTTTATGTAAAACGCGTGTTACGATATTAGAATGAAGCGTTACACTAAGAACATACTTAACTGACAATTTTTTAAAATTTGAAACATGCTCATTTTCAAACAGAAAATACGGCTCTTATGGGGGGGGGGTCAAAGCTTTGTGACGTCTTATTGAAGAAGGGGTCTAAGATTTTGTGACGATGTGTGACGAGGGGGGAAGTGGTAAAAAATCAGCCAAAATCGCGTGACGTCATTTGTGGACGGCCAGTTAGTCGATTATGTTATGGTTTTTATAAATTAAGAAATATGAATAAACAATTGTAATTGAAACGAAGTAAAAATGGGGAACATGTTTACCATTGCATGCCATATTTATGTAAGCAGTAATAAAAGAGGCCGCATAAGATTATATACCTATAAATACAAATTTACAAAATACAATATACTTTTTTTAAAGACCACAAGAAAGTTACTGAGGTAGCAGGTCGTCCCCCCCCTCCAATGAGACAAAACATATTCCAAATTTACACACAAAAAACATCACTACTCTTTTATTTTGTATTTATAAATAAATGATTTTTTTACAAACAAATAAAGTGTATACATTAATAGTAATCATATTTATACATTCATTTACTTTCCTAACTTTCATAATAGAAAAATCGTTTATTATGCTATCAAAATTAAAATTATCTGTGATATCTTTTTCTATGGACTATGGACAGTATTGCAAGATTTTGTTTACTTTAATCGCTCATTGTGGAACGAAGATAATTTGTTATCAACTTCAGTTTTGAGAAGCTCCTTTCAATAACTAGCGACACTGATAGCAATAGTTGAAAAAATTCATAGCAAAATTACAATGTTGGGTACAGAATTCTCCAATCTATACTGTTGAATAAATTTTAATAGATCAAGGGGTCCTTTTCTCCCGGTTTTCTAACATAATGCCTTTTCTTGTAGTGTAGGTACAGTACAGCCATAAAAACCTGGATAATTTTTCTTTCCATATTGAACTGTTCTTTATCAATGTCAATAGCGTAATTTATTTGATGTTCAAATGCTTCATTTAGCAGGTTACACGGTATTACGAATATTTTCTTGCAAGGACATGCAACTCATCAAAGCGTTCTTTTATTTTCTTTCATAATTCCATCAATGTATAAAAAACATTTCTCGTTGTCCTTCATGTTCTAAAAATAGAACCACGTCTTCTGAATTTTCCCTACTCATATTTTTTTCTCCTTCGTACTCGGCGTTCAGTTGATATTTCCATCTCTTCACAAATTGTTTGGCTGATATAACAGCATTTTGTATTAGTACATCTCTTTGTTCCATGCAATGACTTTGCATTAATTTAAAAAATGACGGATTCCCATAGATTGAGATAACATAGAAAATAAAAAGATTACATAGAATTGAGTAAAATTCCAGCATCTGATCTCGTTTTCCTAGTTACTTCTTCAGATGTCAATTTTTCCAAGACGATTGAAATTTTAAAGTATGTCTTTTTCAAAATTATTATGACTGTTGTGGTGTTTATTATCAGAGAAATTTGAATATTTACATATTCTTGTCATAAATCTTAATAATTTTCCATAAATAGACGAATTCAAATTATTAACACATTACTTTAATTGGATAGGCGTAACATGTTTAATGAATAACCGTATTTTAATGAAAAACACAAATTATGTGTGCTACTCAAATGCAATAAAAACAAAATAGATTTAATTTTTAATAACTTACCTTACAATAATTTTCTGAAAGCTAAAACAGTAATATAAATTACTACTTGCAAGTTAAACACAATATTTGAACCACCATGCTTGTAAGTACGTGCTCGCGCATCATTCTGCGAATGTCAAAATTCCACGTACAAACGGTCGTGGCGATATTATTCGGCCCAGCGTAATGTGTTTTTTGCGTACTTTTCTTATAAAAGAGTCATCTGTGACTTATACCGCTTATTTTCAAAACAAATGGATACCTTTTTTTGAGCGATTAAAATGTTTTGAACAGTTTTGTTTTAGTTATAATATCCACTATGTAATAAAAAAAAATGTTGTGTGAATCCGTTAATTAAGACTAAAAATTACAAATATTTTTGTTTCACCTTGGTTTTCCCCCTTCAAAAGAAAAAGGGCGGTAGTCGGAAATGGTTGTACTTTTCAAATGCCCATAAATGCCGCCCCCTTAATGAGTGCCGCCCGGGGCGGACCGTCTCCACCGCCCCCAAGCTACGCCACTGACTGATTGGTAAACTTCGGTAATTTAGTTACTAACTTACTGTTTCTTTTCAGTCCACTAGTATGGTGAAATGAACACTCAGTTAATCAGGGGCGCATTAAGACTGTACGGGGCCCAGGGGCGCATTAAGACTGCACGGGGCCCCTGGCTGCAATTCAAACTGGCAGCGTCTATTTAAATAAAATGATTGCCAGCAGCTAATATAAGACTGTGTAACTTGTAAGCCAGAGTGTAATAAGACAAACAGTTAAATAGAAGTCAATTAAATTGATATAAAATCACACGAATCCACACTTCATTAAAATATTAATTATTATTTATTTCAATATAGATCCTTCGTTTGCGAACTTTTCTTAAGGCAAAATTATCAATTAGGGGACCGTCCATAAAGTACGTCACGCTCCGGGGAGGGGTTCTAAGAAAGTGTGACACTTTGTGACAGGGGGAGGGGGGTCAGGCCATGTGTGATGTCACACATTTATTTTTTAAATTATTTTTTTTCTAATTTATTTATATATTTTTAGTAGAATTTAAATAGCTTTACAAATAATTTTCAATTTTTTTTTGAAAAAATAGAATTAGTTTTGTCAAAATAGCATGAAATGCGTATCTCCTGAATGTGTTGTTCATAAATCTGAATTTGATGCAGCAGGACTAATATTACAAATATAAGGATCAGGTATGGTTTGACAATCATGTTCGCACCAGCCAATACTTCATTCAAATTGTTAAATATCAGGACATGAAATGTTGCGACAAAGCACGAAGCTCATATTTCAACGTTTTACCTTCAAGATTCTTCCCCTCCTCCAATCCCAATCAACCAAACAGTTGATGGACTCAAAGCTTCAGAAAGATGCAGATTCTCATAAATGTTCTTCCCTGATTGTAGCACAAACTCTCAAATTTGATGACATTTTTCCAAGATCAACAGGAGTTTTCAAAGTACAACCATATGATTACCAGCTGTTTTGATCGACTTTGCAAAGTATGTCACTTATATTTAGCCTCACAAAAATTGTTGAAGAAACATACGGGACAACACAGAGCTCGGGCTCAGGAGAATGTGCCCACCCAAACTGTTCCAGAATCAACTCAGATAAAAGGCATCCGTCCTTTAAGAATAGCTTCTAGAAGGCAAAGAGAACTTATGGCAGTTATTGCCAGAAGAGAAAATGCACATACAGAGGCTGCTGAGTGGCTAGATGAGGACGAGTTGATCTGTCTGCAATTATCCTTCCAGGAAACGATGATGGTGAAAGAATGATGTCAGTCGTAACTATGGATGAAAACTTCATTTCACCGTTGCAAGCTGATGTCCAGTGAATATTTTTGAATGAAACATAATTCATAGGACCATACTAAACAGATTCAGTATAGCACAATAGTTGGTCACATAATTTGTCAATCTAGCCTTATTTTAAAAAAAGTCAAATTGTCTTGTTTTCTTTGTATTATTTAATCACTGGGTGAGGTCAAGTTTCGCTAATCTACTTATTACCCTGTGTCAATAGATTGCATAATCGGAAGATTATCTAAAACTTAACCTCACTCATTGTAAATGAAAAGGTAGCAGAGAAATTATGTGTATTATTATACAATTGTAAAGTGTAATTTTTGCAATTTTTTCTTCTCAAATTCGATCCAGATTGGGTTACTGTTTCATTGAATAATTGTGACAACTGTTGCCAATTAACTATTCTACTATTAAAGTCGTTTTAATAATATGATAGTTCTTTTAAGTGGGGGTGTACGGGATTTCGGCTCCAGCTCCGGCAAATCCGGAATCCGGCAATTTAAAAATTTAAAAAATCCGGCTCTGGCTTCGACTCCGGCAGGTTTCACTTCATAAATCCGGCTGGCCGGTAATTTCCTAATTTATATATATATTCATAATGGCTCCGGCAAATCAGGAATCCGGCCATTTTAAGAAATCTGATTTCGGCTCCAGCCGGATTTCACTTAATAAATCCGGCAAAATTCAGCCCCGGCCGGATTTCAAAATTTTGAAAAAATTTGAAAAAATCTGAAAATGGAAAGTTTATATTTTAAAACTGTTTAAATGTGAAGTGTAATTTAAGTATTAAATTAAATATTTTAATTGGGTGTTAATTAATTTTTTTTCCGAAAAGTGTGACGTACTTTAGAGGGAGGGGTCCAGAGATTTGTGAAAGTTTGTGACAGGGGGGGGGGCGGTCAAAAATGGTCAAAAATAGCGTGACGTACTTTATGGACGGCCCCTAGGTCAGTAAAGCTAAGTGAGCTGACTTTTTCCGTTTCAAAGCTCTTAGAGAGAGAGAGAAAGCAGATTCAGTCTTTGTTGAAGACCTGGATTAACCATTAGGCAAACAAGGCACGTGCCTAGGGCACCAAGCGTTTGGGTGTACGACAAGTCCTCAAGAAAAATGTGTATATTGTCCCGGTAGCCGCGCGTAATTGACGTTTAATAAAAGCTAAAAAAAATGACGTCACGTCACAATATTTTATGGCGAGAAACACGCTCTGTTAATCTCGACACCAAAGTGTTTAATATTTTACGTTTGACAAAGGTCTGGTCTACTACAAAAGCTAGAAGAGCAGATAAATGAAGAGTATAGCTACTGGGAACATGTTTTGAGGCGAGCAATAGTTATTAAATCCCTTATATTAACTTCACCGCCGTCTCTGTCTTGGGCACCGCGGAAAATTAGAAGTAAAAAATGACCCACTTCTCGTAATCCGATCGAGCTGAAATTTGGCACATAGACCCGTCTCATCTAACAATGCATTGTTTTAAAATCTCAGATCGATCGAAAGTACCGTAATTAAATTAATGCATTTTTAGCTTATCCTTATATAACGTATGTAATTCAAATTCACTTTTTGTTATTTGTTTTTTTCCACGTGATTGTTCAGTCACGCGTTGACGCGACCCAACTAAGTACCGGCGTGCTTTTGTTTACATTTTACGTGTCACGCTGAGCTCGGTCCAGAGATCGGTAACCAGACTTCGGCCAGAGTAAATATGTAATGTTGTGTTAAGACAGATTCAGTCTGTAAATATTTGTCACGTTTGAAAATAATCAATACTGTTAGTAATGTCTCATATATAAGGGATTTATAGTCAAAAACTTTGTTTTTACTGGTTTGTTTTTTTGTACTATTGCTGAACGTGATCTGGCTTTTAGAGGGACAAATGAAAAATTTGGATCTTTAAAAAATGGAAATTATCTAAGGTTGCTGGAGCTGGAAGAGGAAATCCTTTTTTATTTATCCCAAACTATATGTGAAGAACTGAATGAAATTATGTCCCACAAGGTCCATGAAGTAATTCTAGATGAAGTAAAGGCGTCCGGTTATTTCAGCTTGTCAGTAGACTCAACACCCGATGTTTGACATATTGTTCTTCGATATGTGGTTGAGGGAGAGCCCACTGAGCGCTTTTGACTTTCTTGGCGATGCTAAGTCATACCGGTGAAGGTATGGCTAAGCAAGAGTTACAGTACGTACGTGAAGTTTGCCATATTGATTTTTCGAAATGCAGAGGTCAGTCCTACGATAATGAAGCTAATATTTCTTGGTGCTACAAGGACATGCCGAAAAAAATTATAGATGAAAATGAGTGTGCTATATCCATACCCTGTGCTGCCCATTCACCAAATCTTGTAGGCAGAAGTGCCGTTGACTCTTGTTTAGAGGCAGTAAACTTCTTCCATACAGTGCAACTGATCTATACATTTTTCTCAGCTTCTGAAAGGAAGCCGTGTGAATTAAACGCCAGTGAAGTCTCTTTCCGATGCCAGACGTGAAGCACATGATGTTGCAACTGAAGATATTCTAAAGTCTCGTCCTCAGATTATAGAAGCATTAAAATGTTTAGAAGAAGATCAGTCACAGAAAGGGGACAACAGAAGAGAAGCAGAAAACGTTGCAAAGAAGATGTAAGACTTATAATTTGCTCTCATGCTTGTCTTTTGGGAAGAAGTGTTACAACATGTTCACAGGGTCAGTCAAGCTCTACAAAATGAGCAATAGAACTTGAAAATATGTGCTGATTTGTATTCTTCACTAGCAGATCACTTGAATGAATTTGAAAGATTTAAAGAAGCTGCATCAGAAATAACACAAAGTCCGGATTATAAGTCAAATTTGACCCGTAATCGTAAACGAAAGACAGTGGTCATTAATGGTGATGCTCCTGAGGTATTTCTAAATGCAAGAGACACATTTTGTATATCTCCTTTCTACACAATTGTTGACAAACTTGAGAAGAGATGAGTAGACGAGGACAGGTATATAATGATATAGCAGAGTTTGGTCGATGTACCACACACATCTCAGTATTGGGAAGAACTCATAATTGCTTACCCTGAAGATCTGAACAATAATTTATATACTGAACTACAACGTTTCCATTCATACATTTGCCACAAGTTTTGTGCATCAAAATCTGAAAACAACACGTACAGTCATGCAGTAATAATTAGAGACAACATCAAGTGTACTTTTCCAAATGTAGAAATCGCCTTGCGTATATTTTTAACATTAATGGTTTAATACGAACTGTTCACCTGAGCGCTATATTTCTCGGTTGAAACGTACAAAAAATCCAAGTAGATCGACAATGAAACAAGCAAGGCTTGATTTCTTATCTTTGCTGATGATTGAGGCAGACTTGTTGCGCTAAATGTGATGATGTACTCAAAAACTTTGCAAGATGTAAATCTAGACAAAAGAACTTCAAATGTATATGTGCTCTCTCTCTCTCTCTCTCTCTCTCTCTCTCTCTCTCTCTCTCTCTCTCTCTCTCTCTCTCTCTCTCTCTCTCTCTCTCTCTCTCTCTCTCACTCTCTCTCTCTCTCTCTCTCTCTCTCTCTCTCTCTCTCTCTCTCTCTCTCTCTCTCTCTCTCTCTCTCTCTCTCTCTCTCTCTCTCTCCCTCTCCCTCTCTCTCTCTGACTTTCTTATCATACTAAAAAAGTTACAATATCTTGTCTATTATTATTCAAAAATTAATTAACTATTTTAATTTTAATTTAAATACAGAAATACGTTATTGTATGTTTTATATGAGTAATAGTAGAGAAATACAAACTATATGTGTTAGCAACTGTTTTTCTTTGTTAGTTTTTGTTTTGCATAATATTGAACATACCAGTGGTCAGTGGAGGATCGAGGACCCGGGGCGGAAGGGGCACCCATATGGGTTTGTGCCTAGGGCACCAAGATGGCTTAATCCGGCCATGCTTTGTTGTCCCATGCAACTTCTAATTTCATATTTTATTTTTTTCAAGTTTGAAAATGATCGCTCTCCGCTTCAGCTTGGTGTCATCATTGATAGACAGATACGAAGTGCGATGTGTACATTTGAATAGATTGTGTAAAATTTAGCTCATTCAAAAACAGCAACATTTTTAGTTACGTGCATGCGTTTTGAGTTTGCAGTGTGCTACTTCCTGTTCCTGACCGAGACCATGGGGTTGGACAATAACTTTTTTGAACAGTTCTGAAAATTGGACTAATTCTGATGGAAAGCAGTCTTTGAAATCACTTGAATATTATTCCATTAAATTGGCTTCTGCCCTGGGATGGCATCATTGCTGAGCTCAGTTAGGTTTTAAAGAAAGCCAAATACCTCGTGGATGCATATGCGACTAACCGATGTTGTAAGGCTGTAGAAAGTTTCAATGATTACCAGAAATACCTCAACCTTGAACTTTTGTCTCAGAGAAAAATACTGTTTCGGCTGATGGCCCTCCATCAAACTGACACTTTCTCTTTTTTTAAAAATCGTATTGAAGATTATTTATACTCTTTCTCCAGGGACTTATCCTTTCCCTTTTCTTCATAGGAATCAGATTCAGAAGGCACTAATTCCGAGCTGGTGAGCTTATAGCTCCTCATCTTAGCGGCTATTTGTGCAGCTTTACCAGCCTCGTGCATGGTGCGGACATTCCAAGCTCCAAGGGGGTTGCCCCTCACAGCTGAATGGGTAGCTGCCTTTGTTCGGGTTAGGTCCCTAGCCTTTGTGGATCCCTCCACTTCCTACAAGGCAGTAGGGCTGATTTTGGTCCGCCCCGGGTATTTTTATTTCCCCGGTACCCGCCCTCCATATCTGGTGGGCTTTCTCCTATCCGGCGGCTTGGGAGGCGCTCGATAGAAGATCAGCATCTCTCACGAGTTTACTGAACTTACTAGTATTTAATTACATATTTTTTCGAATATTTACTTCTTATTGCAGTCTGTCTGTAGATCGAAGCGCGGTAACTCGTGTACAGTGCACAAACTTGGTTAAAAATTCGATTATTGATTTATACTATACTATATCAAAGTTTCGTATTCGCAAGTTTTGCAAACTAATAAGAAATCGATTTTTTCACTTAGTTTCCCTGTTTCATGTATAATATTTTGTTAGATATTATTACAAACGATGACGAATTCTGGTATTTCACACTCTTCGACATTTTCTCGTGATAAATAGATGAGACTATTAATATATTTATGATATTTTCAGGCATTCATGCAAACATTTGCCCACCTTTATTATACAAAATAATAAGTTTGGCGGCACTTAAATCATTGGGGACCACTGGCATAACCCCGTTCAGCCCCCCCCCCTCTTTTAATCCGCCTTAGCAGTTAATACAAGTTTATGAATAAATAAGAACAATATTTAATGTAGTTTAAAGTTAATTTTATTGGTATAACAGTTAATACAGTTCGATCCCATTAAGTCGCGCTACGTTATCGCGCAAATCGGTTAAGTCGCTTTAATTCCATAGCTCCCAAATTGTGTGACTTACCATAACAATAGATAATATGTAAGTACTATATAGTTTGTGCTGCGGCGCCCACCCTTTTCTAAAGCACAACTCTGCACAACTAACTTGTCCTTGTATGATAAATACGTAATATTAAACACATAGCTCGTATTGTTGAATTGATACTATGTACAGGAGATGCAGAGAGATCTAGTTAGGGTGGGACTAATACTAATTAGCAACGACAGTAAGTAAACATTGGAAGGAAAACTCGTTTGTTCGTGGGCGGCACCAAGACCAAGCTAATTGGGGAGTAATTGGGGGTTGTCCTGAAAAGGACAGTATGGCAAAAAAAAATGGGCCGGGTGGTTCTGTTGTTGATGATGTTTAGCTCTTACCACCGGTGGCCTTCTGTGACTTTTTGGGCCTGGATGTTTGGCAGGACACATCCCTGGGCGATGGTGACGACGGACAGGAGCTTGTCATATATATATTAATAAGAAAAACCCGTAAAAAACCAAGTTTTTTACTATAAATCCTTTATGTACGAGAAGTAACTAAAAGAATGTTCATTATAATACGCAGCGCCAGACCATCCAGAAATACAAAATTGCAGTTGAGTCGTAAAACATGTTTAATATAATGCGCACCGATCAGAAATATGTTTATAAAAAGAGCTGTCAATAAAATACGCACCTTGTTGCGCGACAGAAAGGTTGTTCAATATAATACGCACCGCGACGCTCTATCTCAAAAAATAGCATGATACATAGGAATAAATAAAATAATCTAAAAAATCAATAATTTAATTACGGTACATGCGATCGATCTGAAATTTTGATACATTGTTTTTATCATCGGTACGAAACTGCCTGCAAAATTTCAGCTCGCTATCTTGCGAGCAAGTGGGTTAAAAATCGATCAAAAGTTTTGGCGACAAGCAAGCAAGCAAGCAAGGTCCGCCGCAGACACCACGAGTTAATATAAAGGATTTAATAAGAAAAACCCGTAAAAAACCAAGTTTTTGACTATAAATCCTTTATGTACGAGAAGTAATTAAAAGAATGTTCATTATAATACGCAGCGCCAGACCATCCAGAAATACAAAATTGAAGTTGTGTCGTAAAACATGTTTAATATAATCCGCACCGATCAGGAATATGTTTATAAAAAGAGCTGTCAATAAAATACGCACCTTATTGCGCGACAGAAAGGTTGTTCAATATAATACGCACCGCGACGCTCTATCTCAAAAAATAGCATGATACATAGGAATAAAAAAAATAATCTAAAAAATCAATAATTTAATTACGGTACATGCGATCGATCTGAAATTTTGATACATTGTTTTTATCATCGGTACGAAACTGCCTGCAAAATTTCAGCTCGCTATCTTGCGAGCAAGTGGGTTAAAAATCGATCAAAAGTTTTGGCGACAAGCAAGCAAGCAAGCAAGCAAGGTCCGCCGCAGACACCACGAGTTAATATAAAGGATTTAAAAATCATTAAAATCCTCAAATTCTCTTTTTACATCGTTCCCTTTTCCAAATTTAAAATATGAGCTAAATCAATGACGTCATATAATGTCTTTTTATGGCGAGAAATTTTAGTAAGCAGCGCACCAAATTACTGCACAAAAAAAAACTCTTATCGAACGTCCGCATGAAATTGTTCAATTATTAATAACGAGCAACAAAGCCCGTCCAAGGACGTTCCGCCACCGTTCTGTGGCATGTTGTTGTAACTCCCCTCCAACAGCCATCTCGACCGGCATTACATGTGCATCGCGTCAAAAATACTATTCATTATAGTTAAAATAAATAACTCGTAAAAACATAGCTTTTTGCTATAAATCCCAACGCGCATAACTCAAAATAAAGTCTTGGAAGAAATACTGCACCTCCTAATTAAAACTGCTCATGAGACCGATGCTAAGGTGACGAATGTACATCTCCATACTATGAAAGTGGCTCATAAGACCTATTCTCATGTGTCAGGTGATAAATTTAGACCTCCAAATTAGGGTGGCCACTGAGACCGATTTTTAGACGACAGACTTGGGCCTCTCTAAATTAAAATGTTACCCCAGGGCTGATCCTCTCCAGGGGCGTATCTAAGGTTAGAACCCCCTGGGGCCTGTCGAGGTTTTAACTCATTAAAGGAAAAAAAGAACAAGAAATCTGCAGCTTGTCTAAAATGTCTTCACCCCATCTTATCTATCTTATCTGTTACAGACGCTCATCCTATACAGAAGATTACTGCGTCTTAATAAAAGTGCCACTGTGCCACCCACTTCAAGCGCCGCCTCCGCATCCCTGCTCGATAACGCCGAGTTTTAGAGTCTATATTGGGTATATATAAGTTAAATTATCACCTTTTTCAAGATTGTTGGCTTTCGAGTGTAGTGGTGGTATGGGGTCAAGGGAATTTCTCAAGGCTAATATTATAGTCGTATTATGGTGCTCAGTGGCTACTGTAGTCTACGTGTCGTACCCAATCTATATTCAATGCGATTGGGGTACCGTTGGTCTTAGCTTTGTTCCACGTCGTGTAGTCACTTAATATTCGGTTTAGGTGTGTAGGGGTGGGGTAGAATCGAAGGCTCGCTAGCAAAAGTGGGATAAGTGGTCTATTATCTAAACACTTAATATTTGTATTAAGATTTATGTAATATTTTCCGAAAGAATGTTTGGCATTTATTTTGCAAAATACTTTAAATTGAAACTTTTATTGTGTCTTTTCATTGTTTTTGGTAAATAAGAAGAAATTGACAGAAGAAGCCTTTTGAAAAAGTTTCGATCTTCTCTAATATGACTTTTGTTTTTCTTTTTCTTTTTGCTAGAGTACAAAGCTATTTCTGAAAATCATCACCATCACCGGCGCTACATACCGCACGCAAGGCCCAGGCCCGCTAAGCCACAACAACATTCTGAGCGATCCATTGCCTCCCCCTTCCATGCTTGGTCCCCTGCTGCTGCAAGCCATTTTCCCCACATCATCCACCCATGTGATCGTGGTCACATGACCAGCCGCCTGCCTCCAGGTTTCTGGCAGTTAAATTTAGTTTTGCTTCCCCGAAATCCGGGCATCCTTCCAAGTGGCCTTTTTACAGTATCCTTTTTGTTTCAAAATCACTGCGATTATGGGCGTGTTTTGAAATAATCAATACATCTCATGGGTTGCTATTGTGGTAAATCGACGGATCGAAAATTTTCTGAGAATTTTTATCTCACGTTTGTTTTAACCGATTCTCTGCTTTTCTGGTGAGGGGTTAAATCTCATTTGCGTCAGTTATGACAGTGGTATGTGTCAGTGGCTTTTGTAGTGGAATGTTACAACTTAATACAACCCTCAGATAGACATTTGGATAATAAAAAAACGTTTCTAATTCTGTATGCAAGAACAAACACATACAAATTCTCGTTCTTACCGTCGGGAATTCGGACGTGGAATGGGTCGTCTGAAGAAACCAGGAAAACCAACACTTTATCAACATTTCAAACTCTACTGAGAATGCAGGACTAGACAAAAACCATGGATAAGCGTAGGACGCAAAAATCTTCTGTAACAGATAATATACGACTACCGATTCTTTTCAGCAATCCATTCGGTCAACCTATGTGATTATTACATTTATATCATCTATAGCAGCATCTAGTTACTTGAAAGAAGTCACTCTCTCAAAGGTGTAAAGATTTAAGATAATATTGTCGCCAGTATGGCACTTAAAAATTTACTTTTAAACTAAATGTTGCAAAGAGTATATCGTGTTACAGTGGCCCATGCAACATCAACTCACAGAACAGCAACCTATGCAACAGCACCCCAGTGTGCAGCAACCTATGCAACAGCACCCCATTGTGCAACAACCTACGCAACAGCACCCCATTGTGCAACAACCTATAAAATAGCACCACATTGTGCAACAACCTATGCAATAGCACCCCATTGTGCAACAACCTATGCAATAGCACCCCATTGTACAATA
This sequence comes from Ampullaceana balthica, assembly GCA_944989445.1. Taxonomy (NCBI): domain Eukaryota; kingdom Metazoa; phylum Mollusca; class Gastropoda; family Lymnaeidae; genus Ampullaceana; species Ampullaceana balthica. Next base: position 924,502 of record CALYLW010000088.1, read on the forward strand.
ACCTATAAAATAGTACCCAATTGTACAATAATCTATGCAATAGCAACCCCTTGTACAACAACCTATGCAATAGCAACCCATTGTACAACAACCTATGCAATAGCAACCCATTGTGCAACAACCCATGCAATAGAACCCCATTGTACAATAACCTATGCAATAGCACCCCATTGTACAATAATCTATGCAATAGCACCCCATTGGGCAACAACCTATGCAATAGCACCACATTGGGCAACAACCTATGTGATAGCAGCACATGGGAAAACAACCAATGAAACAGCAACACAGGCGACAGTGGCGTATACATCACTAAAGTAGAGTTAACGCCTCTGTCAACCTTCAAAGAACCCACTAAAACACCACACTGACAATCACGTGACCACGTTGGTCGAGCGGCATGCGGCCACGGCTGGCGAACCGTTGTCATTAGAACGCAAAAATAATCTGTACAGTTGTTTTTAAAATTTTCACTACAAATCCTTCATTGACCCTTAAACTGGTCAACCAGTCAACCATACTACCCCTTGCGTCACCTTTAACCATACCATACCCCTTCTATCCCCAAAGATGACCAGCCTAAGTAACAGTGAATAATTGAAAAGGTGCAGTGGTAATTAGTGTTCAAGTTGATAAACATGATTTACATTGAGACGATTGGTGAAATAGACTTGCTATGGGTGCAGCAGGACGGTGTATTTTCACACACATTTCCCAAAACGCTAATTATCCAATAAATTCCATAAAATGGCAATGACATGTCATAACAATCTTTTGCATGCGCACATGACACATAGATTTTTTGTGTGTGTTATAAAAAAAATACCCATTAAGATCATTTAAATACAAGCTTTATATTTTTGTGTGTGAGTAGATTAAGATGTAATATAATACTTTAAAAAATCTTTTTTTAAAAAGGACACGCTTTTATTTACATATAGAAAGGGCACTAAAAAGAAGAAAATACAATTTTTCTATGATTACATGTGAAATCCACTGCACATAAAAGCGTGGGATTTATCTGTGGTAAAATTTTGAGAACTCTAGGACCGTAAGAAGTGGTTTAATTTTACGTTGGAAAATTTGAAATTTTACACATGCTATATAGCGATAAACTACATTTTAAAAATGCATTAATTTGATTGCGGTACATTCGATCAATCTGAAAATTTAATACAACGCATTGTCGTCCAAGATCTATCTGTGGTAAAAATTGTAGATTTCTAGGACCATCAGAAGTGGTTAATTTTACGTTACAAGATTTGAAGGATACAACATACAAACAGTGTGAGTTAAATAAAAGCGTGTAAAAAGTACTTCTTTACGGGATTATTTTATATAGGAGAGCGATATTATTCCAACCCAGTGATGTTAGAATATTTAAATATGTTTAGGTCAATTCTGAAAAATAATGAACCCTATTCACTATTCCTAAAAAACCAAAAGTTTTGACGGTGACTGACCAAAGGGACCCGAAGTTCCGAGAAAGAGAAAATGTTTTTGTTCCAACATTTATACCATGTGACGCGTTTTATAAGTGTTTGATGATTGCAATATAAATATTATATATAGTTCACTTAGTGGTGGAAAAGTTTACCAGGAAAACCAACACTCTATCTCAAATCTCTATTAAAATTACAGGACCACATGTATCTTCTGTATAGAAGGAGCATCTGTAATATATAAGATGATATATTTTCAGTGCCACCATTCGTTTGTGTGTCCTTTCATTCACAGATGATAGATTCCTGAACTATTCCATCTTCATTTATTAACGTTGATGTCCCTTGGTGATCGAAGGGGAAACATGCCCACGCGATGAATATGCTTGCATACAGAATACGACATATTATTTGTGCACGCGCGCGCCCGCGTGCGTGTGTGTGTGTGTGTTGTTAAGTCTTGTATTAAAAATAGAGTAGGCGTTTGAAAATTGAGGTCAAGAATCATAACTTTTAGAAATAACAGCCCACAATATCACGACGTAACAACAATATAATACAACACTCAGATAGATATTGGGATACAACACTCAGATAGATATTGGGATACAACACTCAGATAGATATTGGGATACAACACTCAGATAGATATTGGGATACAACACTCAGATAGATATTGGGATACAACACTCAGATAGATATTGGGATACAACACTCAGATAGATATTGGGATACAACAGTCAGATAGATATTGGGATACAACACTCAGATAGATATTGGGATACAACACTCAGATAGATATTGGGATACAACACTCAGATAGATATTGGGATACAACACTCAGATAGATATTGGGATACAACACTCAGATAGATATTGGGATACAACACTCAGATAGATATTGGGATACAACACTCAGATAGATATTGGGATACAACACTCAGATAGATATTGGGATACAACACTCAGATAGATATTGGGATACAACACTCAGATAGATATTGGGATACAACACTCAGATATATATTGGGATACAACACTCAGATAGATATTGGGATACAACACTCAGATAGATATTGGGATACAACACTCAGATAGATATTGGGATACAACACTCAGATAGATATTGGGATACAACACTCAGATAGATATTGGGACACAACACTCAGACAGATATTGGGATACAACACTCAGATATATATATTTTGGGATACAACACTCAGATAGATATTGGGATACAACACTCAGACAGATATTGGGATACAACACTCAGATATATATATTTTGGGATACAACACTCAGATAGATATTGGGATACAACACTCAGATAGATATTGGGATACAACACTCAGATAGATATTGGGATACAACACTCAGATAGATATTGGGATACAACACTCAGATAGATATTGGGATACAACACTCAGACAGATATTGGGATACAACACTCAGATAGATATTGGGATACAACACTCAGATATATATATTTTGGGATACAACACTCAGATAGATATTGGGATACAACACTCAGATAGATATTGGGATACAACACTCAGATAGATATTGGGATACAACACTCAGATAGATATTGGGATACAACACTCAGATAGATATTGGGATACAACACTTAACTCGTTCCATTCGCACCAACAAACACATACAAATCCGCCTTCTTCCTGTCCAGCATTTGAGCTCGGATGAGCTTGCCTGAACAAGCCAGGAAAACCAACGCACTTTCAACATTCAAAATTATAAACATGCGAGACTAGATACAAACCACGAATAAGCTAAGGACGCAATAATCTTCTGTATAGTAGGAGCGTCTATAATGTATAATCTTAGATGATATAACAAATGTATCACCATTAAGATAAACAACAACAAAAATCAGTTACTTAAAGAAAATGAGGTAATGGCATTATTTAAAACATAGAAGGGTGGGGAAGGGAAGAAATATTAAATATTAGGTTTATCAAGTGTTTCGGATACTTTTTGCTTTTTTTAGCGATATTTATTGTTGATATTTATTGTTGATATTTATTGTTGATATTTATTGTTGATATTTATTGTTGATATTTATTGTTGATATTTATTGTTGATATTTATTGTTGATATTTATTGTTGATATTTATTGTTGATATTTATTGTTGATATTTATTGTTGATATTTATTGTTGATATTTATTGTTGATATTTATTGTTGATATTTATTGTTGATATTTATTGTTGATTCATTAAAAAAAAATTAATCGGACAAATCAATAATTTCATAAATACTTAATTGTTGTTTTAATTAAATTATCTTTCATAATTTATTTTCCAGATAAAATGTCCCTGACCAGAAAAAGAGGCCCTGATATTATTAATACAGTGCCGTGCCTTGTTAACAGTATCTCCTCTGCCACAAACTGTCACACTGGATCTCCCTATAGACTCTAGTAGTTCTCAACCTTTTGAGGTTCAAGGACCACTTGAAAAATGTATGTCTTAGCCTCGAACCACTACTAACAATTGTGCTACTGTCGTGCTGGAAATTTACATATAATTACACTTTGTATATAGCCAGTGGCGTCACTAGGGGGGTGCGGGGGGGGGGCGGGCCGCCCCGGGTGACACCCAACAGGGGGTGACACCCAAGCCTAAAATTTTACTGTGTACGATTTTATGTCAGAAAAAAAAGAATACACATTTTTTTCATCTAAAAAGAAATTAAGAAATACAATGAAATAAGTTGAACACGAATACTTTTTATTATGAAGACATCAGTTAACATGCAATTACAAAACATTCCCAGCACACAAACAACATCAAAACAAATTAGGTAAAAAAATAAAGAAAAAACAGTCACAGCGGATAGATCTTTAAAAAAGGCTGGACATGAAAGAGGCAGGGTCTTATGTTTTAAAAGCTATAAAGCCATTTGGGCTTTGACACACCGACACCATGGACGAATCCCACCTCACGACTCCCTCCACAACAGTGGGGTGGGGGGATACGATTTTTATCCCCCCAAAAAATCAAAAGATGGGTTTTCTTTGTTGATGTTTTTCTCTAGGAAAATTATGAATTCAATGTCTTTGAGGTAATATTTTGTTTTATATATATTTATTAAAGGCGTGAAAGCATAAATATGCATGTTTATATACAGGTAGTCCTACAGTTACGACAGCCCCATCCCGAATTAACGCTGTTTTGTGGTATATTACGAGTTATTCCGTATTTTAAATATTTTTTTAAAAACTTTTGTTTTTCTTGAGGTAACGAAAATGTTTTCTCTATTTGAAATAAAAAAAATTATTGAAAAATATGTATTATTAATTATTATTTCAACCTACAACTTTCGTTTGCGAATTTTTCTCATGGCAAAGTTTTCAATCAAGTCAGTAAAGCTAAGTAAGCTTACAAGTTCCTTTTCAATGCTCATTACAGAGAGCATATTCAGTCTTTGTTGTCCCAATGCAAGTTCTAACTCATTTTATATTCTTTTCAACTATGAAAAGGATCTTTCTCTGCTGCAGTTTGATGTAATCATTGAAAGATAGATGCGAAGTGCGACGTGTACATTTGTAAAGGACTGTATGAAATTTAGCTCATTCAAAGGCAATGAAATATATAGCTCTGTGCACCTGTTGTGAGTTTCGCATTGGGCTACTTCCTTTTTCTTACCCTGGGGCTGGACAATAACTTTTTGAAGAGTCCTGAAAATTTGACTAAAATTCTGAAGGTTAGAAGTCTTCGAAATCACTTGAACATTCTTCCATTAACTTGGCTGCTGCACATCGGATGGCGAAATTGCTGAACTCAGTTAGGTTTGTAAGAAAGACAAATTTCTCATGTAGTATTTATATGCTCCTAACCGATGTTGTAGGGCTTAAGAAAAATTGTCAATGATTACCAGAAATACCTCAACCTTGAATTTTTGTGTTGGGGAGAATACTGTTTTGGTGATGTCCCTTTATCAAACTGACGCTTTCTTTCTTTTTTTTTAAATAGCATTGAAGATTGCTTTTAACTTTTTTTTTACCACGGACTTGTCCTTTCCTTTGTCTTCATAAGAATCAAATTAATAATGCTTTCTTTTAACAAACTCAATGAGAGACTTCCTTTCTAAAATTGTTTACCACATTTCAAGTAAAATAGCGACTCCCAGTCCAAGTTTCTTTAGAAATCCTGCTTCAAGTCTACAGACACGTGGCTGATTTTCATATGTTAATTCTTCCAGTGCTGCGATATTCTCATGGAGTGAGTAATTAACAGACCTTACAGCATCATGCCAGGCTGACCATCTTGTGTCAGACAAGCTTGTAACATGTATCAATTTCATGTGTTTTTGAAGTACCTGTCAACGATGAGCAGATGCAACAAGTCGGGTATAAAGAGTATGTAGAAGACACAATATCTGACTGCAGCAGAGCAACCTGCTGCACTTTTGCCAACCAAATTAAGGGAATGGGCTGTGCACGGCACATAATGAGCAACACTGCACTTCTCACGAAGAATAGTCTGGTTTCCGTTATACTTCCTACTCATATTTGCAGCATTGCCTTATGACAGTCCAAGGCATTTTCAGGGATTCATACAAATATTTGCCTGCATCTTTACTATACGCTATAATAAGTCTGGGGGACCTTAAATTATTGGGGGCCCCTGGCTTTAGCCCGTTCAACACATCCCTTTTAATCCACCATAAGGGGACTGGGTCACGCATCTGTGACGATGTGTGACGAGAGGGAGGGTGTGTTTAAAAAATGTGACGTCACATAAAAAAGGCTTAACTTTAAATAAAAGTTCCACTTAAATATTTGATTGTTTATCATTTATTTAATGACGTTTTCAATGGCTTCACGCGTGTTACGATATTAGAGTACAGACTTACCCTAAATACATATTTAAGTGACAAAAACTAATTTGCTACATGCTAATTTTAAAATAGAAAATACGTCTTTGGGGGGGGGGCGGTGTCAAAGCTTTGTGACGTCATAGCGTTAAAAAGGGGTGGGGTCTAAGTTTTTGTGACAAATTATGACGCTGGGGGAGGGTGGGGTAAAAATCGGCAACCGTGACATCATTTATGGACGGCCCCTTCAGTCGTGAAGGGGTGACAACATGATCTACCGCCCCGGGTGACACCAGCCCTAGTGACGCCTCTGTATATAGCTAGTTACTAGTATACATGTTAGGTTAATAAGTAAAACTATACTAATGTGCACGATTGGCGTGCTAAAAAAAATATTGAATGGAAACATATTGTAATTGCTTTCCTTTGTAATGAACAAATGTCACTTATACTAGTCTTATACTTATAGTCTTATTCAATTCGTATTGCTTACTTAAAAAAAAACACTTAAAGTCATAAACAGTATTTATTATAGTAAGACTGCTAAATTTTTTTCATTTAGTTTTAGTGCGCGCCTTGAGTTTGCACATTTGAGCACAACACATCCAAAACCAGGTGTAATACTTGAAAGAAACCATCGTAGTTCATCTTCAATTTCAAGTCGGGAACGATGTTTTGTCTTGATTGTAATCAATGCAGAAAATCCATATTCACAAAGATATGATGTTGCAAAGGGTAAAAGTGTTTTAAGATTTCTGAGACAGCTCTGAGTACTACAAAATTTCATCAAGCTCACTTTCTGATGCAACATATTCAAAGTAGTATCGCTGTTCAGTTCTATGATTTGTTTTAACTTCGGTGGTAGTACAGTTTATTTAATGAGTAAATGTATGCAAGAAACGAATGGAAACACGCGAAAATCTCTGAACGTTTAAATCAACAAAGTGGAAGTTAAATTGACCCCGCAGTGATTGAATATGATCAGAAATCAAATTTATCAACAGTTGTTTATTGTTTTCAGTTTTTTCTGGTTTCTCAGTGAATTTGTACAATTGATTAAACATGTGAAAGTTCCCCTTACATAATATCGTTTTACAAAGATCAAGCTTTTTCGTAAAAGCAGACACTTTGCAACTGATAGTAAATAAATGTGCCTGCTTTCCTTGCAGAGATGAATTAAGTTTATTAATTTCTTAAAACATGTCAGCCAAGTAAGCCAGAATAGCAACCCATAAGCTATCGTTATAATAATCAACAAGCTTTTTTTTTCTCCAAGAAACTCTCTCAAAGCATCACATAATTCAAACAGTCTGTTAAACACCCCCCCCCCTTTTATAAAAAAAAATTACCATGCTTTTTGCCATGTGAAACTCGTATAGCCACCAAAAATGATGCTCTTAAAGCCGTTTCGTTGACATTGGTTGCTTGTCGTATGCAGGACTTCTGACTATCAAGTGAATGTTTTAGCGCAGAAGTATTCCAATCGTTGCTCCGAGCAGACATTATAATTAGTATTCAAATGTCTAAGGCCTAAGGAGTTTTGCAGGTTTCTTCGCTTCATTGACAAGAATTTGCGAGAATATCACACCCTGTGGTTGGGTTGATCATTTGCTATGACGCATACAAACCGAAAACGCATATACTATCATCATACTGTCGTATGGTAATTCGTCTTTTTAAATCCTTTATATTAACTCGTGGCGTCTGCTTGATTGCTTTTCGCAAAAACTTTGATTTTAACCCACTTATCCGTATGCTAGCGAGCTGAAATTTAGCAGGCAGACTCGTGGCGACTATAAAAATTATGTATCAAAATTTCACATTGATCGAATGTACTGTAATTAAATTAATGAACTTTTAGATTATCTCTATGTATCTCTATGTAGCATGTACATTTTTGTGCAAGACTGTCGCGGTGTGTGTTATATTGAAAAACCTTTTTAATATTTTCCTGTCGCGCGGTGCGGTTCTTATTATATTGACCATATTTAAAAAAATATATTCCCGATCTGTAAATATTCATGCTAGTCTGTCGCGCGGTGTGCATTATATTAATCATGTTTTTAAAACATTTTTCCCGTGATCAAATCGAGCTGAAATTTAGCAGGCTATTAGCAGGTATTAGTTTTTTTATACTATAAATCCTTTATATATGAGACATAACTCAAATTTTGTATTTTTGGATTGTCGTGTGATGCTTATTATAATGATCATACTTTTAGTTATGTCTCGTATATAAAGAATTTATAGTAAGTAACTTTGTTTTTTACGTTTTGTTATATTATTCTCACCGGAACTGCATTTTATTCACACATAATGTGAGGATAAGTATGAGGAATAATCATTGTGCTCCCCATGTTCGTTGTTTTCTTTATTTGAAATGTATCCATGTATTCAATCAATTAATTTATTACTTTAATAATTGTAATATTAAAATAAGGCTAATTTACTAATCGCTAAAAAATTAGAATGTTAATATAACAACTTTTACGATAGTCTTCTATAATCTAGTGTGATGTCATGTGATTTCTGGTATAGCTAAAAGTAATCGTAGACTCAAAACATAGTGTTTTCGGCGCTATGCTCTCACCATCAAGTGATTAAAATTAATTACCGGTAATATACATGTATTCAAAATGTGACAAAATGTGTAACTTTACGTGTTCCTAGTTTAAAAAAAATAAAATTGTCAGGCTCTGCTTGCGGACCAACAGGGACATTTCCTCGGACCACAGGTTGAGAACCACTGCTATAGACGGACTCACACCTTTATAGAAATCAGCAGAAAATCCTTCAGAAGCATCCATGCAGTCAAGTTTTTATCATCCTATTTCTCTAAAGATTTTTTTAATTAAAAAAAAACAAAAAAAAACGACAACAACAAGAAACAAAAAGTGTGCGAAACTCACTGTTTTAAGAAACAGTATTAAGTACAAACAAACAAAGTTTACACCTTCTACCTGCCTTTAACGTCCAGATATGGCAGCTGTTTTCTGGCCATTTGTCAAACGCTCTTTCATAAAGGAGCTTTTTTTGGTGACCCATTTTGTTTTGAATGTTCTTTCTCTGACGTCATTTCGATCGCGGTTGGGAGGCTGGGGGCAATGCAGGATGTCAACTAGTCGGTGGTCGAAATGTCATGGACCAAATAACAAAATTGCAGGAACAGAATAGACCTGGTTCAAAATACAGGTGCAAAATAGTTATATACCAAATTTCTGGAATCACGTTGTTAGGGCTGACTTTTTCCCTGGTCGGATCTGTTGCGGCGCTCTAATAAACCGGATCTGTTGTGACGCTCTAATAAACCGGATCTGTTGTGAAGCTCTAATAAACCGGATCTGTTGTGACGCACTAATAAACCAGATCTGTTGTGACGCTCTAATAAACCAGATCTGTTGTGACGCTCTAATAAACCGGATCTGTTGTGACGCTCTAATAAACCGGATCTGTCGTGACGCTCTAATAAACTGGATCTGTTGTGGCGCACTAATAAACCAGATCTGTTGTGACGCACTAATAAATCAGATCTGTTGTGACGCACTAATAAACCAGATCTGTTGTGACGCTCTAATAAACCGGATCTGTTGTGACGCACTAATAAACCAGATCTGTTGTGACGCACTAATAAACCAGATCTGTTGTGACGCTCTAATAAACCGGATCTGTTGTGACGCTCTAATAAACCAGATCTGTTGTGACGCTCTAATAAACCGGATCTGTTGTGACGCTCTAATAAACTGGATCTGTTGTGACGCTCTAATAAACCGGATCTGTTGTGAAGCTCTAATAAACCGGATCTGTTGTGACGCACTAATAAACCAGATCTGTTGTGACGCTCTAATAAACCAGATCTGTTGTGACGCTCTAATAAACCGGATCTGTTGTGACGCTCTAATAAACCGGATCTGTCGTGACGCTCTAATAAACTGGATCTGTTGTGGCGCACTAATAAACCAGATCTGTTGTGACGCACTAATAAATCAGATCTGTTGTGACGCACTAATAAACCAGATCTGTTGTGACGCTCTAATAAACCGGATCTGTTGTGACGCACTAATAAACCAGATCTGTTGTGACGCACTAATAAACCAGATCTGTTGTGACGCTCTAATAAACCGGATCTGTTGTGACGCTCTAATAAACCAGATCTGTTGTGACGCTCTAATAAACCGGATCTGTTGTGACGCTCTAATAAACTGGATCTGTTGTGACGCTCTAATAAACAGGATCTGTTGTGACGAACTAATAAACCGGATCTTTTGTGACGCACTAATTAACCAGGTCTGTTGTGACGCACTAATAAACCAGATCTGTTGTGACGCTCTAATAAACCGGATCTGTTGTGACACTCTAATAAACCGGATCTGTTGTGACGCTCTAATAAACCGTATCTGTTGTGACGCACTAATTAACCAGATCTGTTGTGACGCACTAATAAACCAGATCCGTTGTGACGCTTTAATAAACAAGATCTGTTGTGACGCTCTAATAAACCAGATCTGTTGTGATGCTCTAATAAACCGGATCTGTTGTGACGCTCTAATAAACCGGATCTGTTGTGACGCTCTAATAAACCAAATCTGTTGTGATGCTCTAATAAACCAGATCTGTTGTGAAGCTCTAATAAACCGGATCTGTTGTGATGCTCTAATAAACCGGATCTGTTGTGACGCTCTAATAAACCAGATCAGTTGTGATGCTCTAATAAACCAGATCTGTTGTGACGCTCTAATAAACCGGATATGTTGTGATGCTCTAATAAACCGGATCTGTTGTGACGCTCTAATAAACCGGATCTGTTGTGACGCACTAATAAACCGGATCTGTTGTGACGCTCTAATAAACCAGATCTGTTGTGACGCTCTAATAAACCGGATCTGTTGTGACGCTCTAATAAACCGGATCTGTTGTGACGCACTAATAAACCGGATCTGATGTGATGCTCTAATAAACCAGATCTGTTGAGACGCTCTAATAAACCGGATCTGTTGTGACGCTCTAATAAACGGATCTGTCGTGACGATCTAATAAACCGTTACACACTAATTTGACACGATGATTACACCTCGTCCATGTTTAGTCCTCCGAGTACCGTTGTACTAAAAGTAGATTCCTTAACCCCCCAGCACACCCACAAACAAACCACCCTCAAAGCCGAACCCACCAATGAATGTCACCATATCGTAATGAGATCAATAGTGCCGACCTTGTCAGTGGTGAGCCAACGGACAGACTGAGCCTGTCTCGTGTGCCAGACACTGAGTCCGCAGGTTCTCTAATGCCCGAGAACACGCCGAGTGCCATCTCGTGCCTACACGCAGACTGGCCATTCAAGCGTCTTGGCTAAGCCGCGGTGATCGGTTTTTGCTATTTTCAGATTGTCCTGGATTTTAAAACAGGTGAGTGAAAAAAAAATACATTAGCTCTTTCTTGGTTTGTCCATCATTCAATTTACACAATAGATACTGATATCTATTGTGTTATGTCCTTAAACACGTAACACAAGTCATGTTATCGGTTTACATAATAAGACAAATCTTGATTACAATTGCTTGCAAAGTATTTTACTACAAAAGAAGTAATTTCAGAATATGTAACTGATAGATCTTGAAAGTCTTAGTTATAACACCGGTCAAGTGAAACGGAATTTGTGATAGAATACATCTCATGATTTCAATGATTTAATATTGGAATGAGACCAAATAAAAAGCTGATACATCAGTAAGAAAGAGATAGGCGTCGGTCTTCCCTGGTTTGTATTTACTCTTATTTTGAAGGTTTGTTATTTATTTACTAAAAAATATTATTATTATTTATTTAAAACAGCAAAAACTTTTCTTTTGTAAATTTTTTGAAAATTTGAGATGGGAATCTATTGTGGCCTTTTCCCCAGCGATACTAAATCGAACACGCTTCTACATCACTTCGGCGATACACGTAAACAAAGTCCAAAAGTATTTTTTAAAAACTGCAGAAGTTTAGACAAAAACTGAAAGTTGAATAGATAAACACAACGGTTATTATGATTAAAAACTTTATTAGATCATGAAATATGCTCTTCTCATCCTGTTATTCAATCTAATCACAGGTAAATTCCCATACACATATATCGATTTTCCGTTAAATTCCCATGCACATAATAAATATCACTTTTTATGGTAATTTAAGTGATATTACACTTGAGTGTTATGAAAGCAAGGGTTTCAAAAAGGATGTGTCTTTGCAGCGAAAAGAGCGCAATGTTTGTAAAATTTTGGTAGATTAAGTGAACAAACGAAGAAAGCATTGTTCAAAAGTTGAACATCGCTTTTGAACTTACGCATGCGCTCCTGGATGAAACCTTGTTGACAAAAATATTAGGAAAATTGTGAGAGATTTAACAAGAAGTAACTAAATAACAATGTTATCCCATCTCTTGCCACGAACTTCCTTATTCTGATAAAAAAATAATTTCAACCAAAAGTGGAATCGGGTTGATTTGCATTTTCTTGAAGGACAACAGACGCCTCTGCATAACATGCGGAAGTTACAAAGTTGACCTCTCCTTTTTTTGTTGCGCACAATAATTCAAATGGTGAAGAAGAGAAAAAACAACTCCAAAATTTGGAATGTGTGTGGGTGTGAGTTTGTATTTTGGAGTTATTACATCCACTCTAAGAGCGGTCCGGTGATTTAAACAGTTCAGCAAGGGAGAGCTTAAATGCAGATAAGAACAACAATGAATTTCTGTCTTTTTCTTTATTTAAACGATCAAGTGGGGGCAATTCTCTTTTGCCGATACGTTCGTTGTTTTGTTGCGACTCCTTCAAGCTTGTACCCATCCCCCACCCCCAATTCAACAACGTAGTTCTTTAAAAACACTTAATGATCTGGCTCCCTTGAGATACCGTACACCTGGTTATGCTGATTTCGTGGAGGGGGGGGGATGACGGCAAGCACACAGAATGGAGAATCCGTGTGCAGGTAACACATTTTAAAGACATTTTTTTTGCTTCTGAAGAATGATTTTTATCAACAAGTTGGCTGTTTTGTTTAACCTACATACACGTTTTCTTTCAATCCATGATTTCTATTTTTAAACAAAGGAAATGCTTTGAAATAAAACGTGTTATTATTTTAATAAAATAATCAAATACAAAGAAAATGGTAAATTGATGGATAAATACCTTGACCAAGGGAAAGAATACACCACTTGTGTTCTTTCATGTTATACATCACATAAAGATTTAAAAGAATTTTTTAAAAATCGAATTATTGATTGAGGGATAAATGAATGGGTCTAATGTTCACAATCAGCCCTTAATAAAATGAACAAAAAAACTTCTTTAAAAAGATGAGGCTCAGCTGCAGTGAGGAATGTAGAATCTCGCATGAAAAAGCAGAAAACAAAGTTATTAGTCACAAACTAAGTAGTCACACGGGGGTACTCAAAACTCGAAAGTTTTATTGATATTTATTGTGATCGATTGTGGGATTTAATTTGAAATTTAATATTTAATCAAATAACACAAAAGTTCTGAGTCCCCCTTTGTTACTACTTAGTTTGTGACTAAAAAATTATTTTTTCCTTTTTCATGCGAGATTCGACATTCCTCACTGCAGCTGGGCCTCATCTTTTTAAAAAGTTTTTTTGTTCATTTTATTTTCTACTTTTACGCGTTAACTAAACATTGTAAAGCTTAATTTCATTCATGAAAATTTAAACTCTTTAAACAACCCCTTAAAACAAAGTTTTTGACTATAAATCCCTTATATATGAGACATAACTAAAACTTATTTATCATGCTTAAACGTGACAAACGTTTACAGACTGATATTGCCTTAACTCACCTTAGCTGTAAAATCGAGGGGGGAGGGAAAAAGGTATGGTCACGGATGGGTGAACTTAACTCAGCGTGACGCGTAAAATGTCAACAAAAGCTGGCCGCTACATATAGAGATAAAGTAAAAATGCATTAATTTAATTACTTACATTCGATCAATCTGAAAATTTAATAGCTTAATCCTCCCCACAAGCCAAACCTACTGTTAAAATTTCAGCACTCTAGCAAGTCAGAAAACGTGTTTACGAGCGTTTTGAAAAAGATGACGACAGATCCGGAAGCGTTGACGACAGAACCAGAAGTGTTGACGACATATACAGATCCGGAATCGTGCATGAGTTAATAGGATAGGGGCCTCAAAAACTCGACGTCGTGGTGAGGGGGGCACATTGAACATGTTTTTTTTAGCTTCGTGCATATCGTGATAAAAATTTCATCGACTGCGAAAACGTCCTTGATAATCTGGACAGAAAACTTTAGCGGAACTCAACCCCAAACGTTGTAAGATACAAATAAAACTGGTCTGGATCAAAATGCTCCCCCCCCCCAAATAGACCCTCCCAATAGAGTGGTTCACGATGGTAGAATATCGGATAGCTTTGGAGTGGTATAAATGAAGTAAGAAAAGGAAGTTGTTCTTTCCTATCCTTCCAGCCGTTTATTGTACCATGAAATTATTAAAACTTTGCCGATGACATTGTACTTCCGACCCAAAACAAACAACAACTGGAGGAATATACGAGAGATGTAGAAACCGCTTTTACACTGCTTGGACTTTGTTGGCATAACTAAAAGCAGATCAAGATCATGAAAGTAACTTCAAATAACCAAGATCACCCGAATCTCTAGATTTTAGATGAAGTCGAGACCTTTATGAACCACCATTGACATGAATGTTTAAATCTCATAGCCTAATGGTCACGGCAAGAGTTGAAATGAACAATTCAGCGCTTATAATTTATAATAACAAATACAATATTTTTTTATTGATGTGGCAGCAAGAGTCAACCCCCAGGATTTCAAAGAAGATTCAATAGCTCACCTTTACAAGGGAAAAGGAAACCGTCAAGCTTCTGACAATTACCTCGCAATATTATTACTCTCAATTGCAGGAAAAATACTTGCTCCTCCTTAATCGACTAAATGCTTATCTTGGCCGGGGTCTATTACTAGAAATCCAATGCGGATTCCGGAAAGAACGTGAGACCATCGACATAGGTTTTTTTCAGCTAGACAGCTGCAAGTAAAGTGCCAAGAACAGAACATGAAACTCTTCTCCGTATACATCGACCCGACAAAAGCCTTTGATACAGTTTGCAGAGAGGAGCTGTGGAGGATTTTGGCCAAGTTTTCCCAAGAAAATTTATAGCCGTCGTAAGGCATTTCCATGACGGCATGCAGGCTCGGGTCGAGGACAATGGAGAGGCCTCTGTGCCCTTCCTTGTTACCAATGGACTAAAGCAAGTTTGCGTTCTGTCTTCAGCACTGTTTTGTCTCATGTTGTCAGCTTAATAAAAAGTAGATCCGCGAAGACACACGTTTTAAATATTTCTTTATGGATCCAAAAACTGAATAAAACAGCCAGCATTACGCAGAAAGTCATGCAGAACTTTGTAAAAAGTTGCCTTAGAAAGATCCTGAACAACACATTGCCTAACCTCATCACCAACAATGAGTCATCGGTAACGACATACCAAAAGCCTATTCCAGGAAAGAAGTCATCTAGGGAAGATATTGCGGTAGGAAATGAAACCCACTTTGTGAAACTCCAAATAAAATTACCAGACAATCGTGAACCTGGAATTCACAAGGGAAGAGAGTAGCGGAAAGAACAAAAAATACACGGAGATTTTTATTTAGAGAAAGAAACCAAAAATAATGGAGACACTCAAAAGAAACCTCAATATATATTTAATCTATTTGGTGAACTGAATGTTAGTTGATAGCTAGATGTAACTGTCTAATTTAGTTGATAGCTAGATGTAACTGTCTAATTTAGTTGATAGCTAGATGTAACTGTCTAATTTAGTTGATAGCTAGATGTAACTGTCTAATTTAGTTGATAGCTAGATGTAACTGTCTAATTTAGTTGATAGCTAGATGTAACTGTCTAATTTAGTTGATAGCTAGATGTAACTGTCTAATTTAGTTGATAGCTAGATGTAACTGTCTAATTTAGTTGATAGCTAGATGTAACTTTCTAATTTAAGAACATTCAACGTTAGGAAAAAAAAAGAATTGCCCAACCTTGTAACTTACAGAAACTTATGTAAAGATAGTTGGGCACATCATAATTATAGAATGTTAAGTTTATCTGAACATCGTATTAACTTTATCTTAAAAAGTTTCACTATGGTTGAACTTGCGAACATTTAATAAATATTTGTTTTATTTATTTTATAGCGCTGCCTTGGAGACAAATTCCACCACCCACCAAAAAAACTGTATATTTTGTTAGAGCGAAGCGGACTTTTCTTTACTGCTTGGCCACGATATTTTGGGTAATAACAAATGATCCCTTAAAAATAAACAAATGAAACTTATTTGGAATGAAAAAAAAACGCTATCATCTGACCAAATCATGATGTATTTGTGTGGCCATCTATAATAATAATAACCCCCCAAAAAAAAGTTTTGATAGCCAGAAGAGATCAAAACTTGAGGTTTGTAAGTAGGGCACATTAAAAATACAACTGTTACAACCAAAATTATGGCAAGTAAATGCTGAAAACTTTTGTTTGCATATACTCAGAGGCGTCACTTAAGTTGGTGTCACCCAGTGCGGTAGCTCATGTTGTCTCCCAACTTTCCTCGTCACGACTTACCCCATAGATGTTCTTCGAGTCTGCCAGTGCCAGATAACGGGAACATACATAATTTTTACATTTTGGTGTCACCCTTGTAATGTGTCACACACCCCCTTTCCTAGTGACGTTTCTGCATGTTCTAACAAATGTATTTTTACAAACTTTTGTATTAATTTAAAAAAAAATTCTTGATGTTATTATTGCTATCTTTCTTACAGCTTTTGAAAACAAAATCAACTCCACTCTTGCAATGAGCGCAGACAACCACTACAAGATGGACGACACACGTGAAGCCGTACACCAACCCACCAAGCCAACCCTGACAACCGTTGGCTTCGACTACCTGGTAACGTCCATGGAACATTTGGCACTCAGTGGCACCCTGAACAAGGAATACGCTGTAAGTGCCGTAAGTCTTACAGTGTTCTTTTGGTCATGTGATCGTAATCGTCATCCTTCCGTCTCCAGAGACGATGGTGCATCACCGTTGGTCTGAGTTGCATTTCCTCGTGTGGCTGAGCAGTCCTAATCTTGAGTGAAAGTCTTTTCCACAGCTTTAGTACACGAGTTCTGTGCTTCCCAATGTTTTGGCCTTTCTCCTAACTCTTCTGTCTGTAGCCTCCTCCATCCTAGGCTCCTCGGCTACTATGACGCTCTCTTTGACATCTGTGCGCCACGTATATCGGTCTTCTGCTTTCTATTCCCAGTCACTTGTGCATATTCTAGCTGCTTTCATGTCTCTCTGGCAGACATCTTTAAATCGGAGAAGTGGGCGACCTGTCTTCCTCTTTCCCGATGCCATTTCTCCATATAGGAGGTCCTTGGGGATACGACCCGGGCTCATTCTTTTTACATGTCATGTGATCTAAATCATTATCATATAAACTATAAACTGTTTATAAAATATAACAACCCACATATTCTCTATAAAATCGAACGACTCACATAGTCAGTGCTGGATTTACCTTTTTGCCAAACAAGTTATAGCTTAGCGCCCCCGCCTTCTTGCGAATATTTTTTTCATATTTGGCACTGGCATAGAATATCTGGACTTCAAAAGGGCCCCCATATCTCAAATAGCTTAGGGGCCCCATCAAATATAAATCCGGCCCTGTACATAGGGACTTTGTAATTAAATGTAGCACATAGAATAAATGAAGTGAAATGGATTTCATAATGTCTATAAATTAAGTGTAGCAAATAGTGCTTATAATATTTAATGAATCACAATGTGTTAGTTAAATTAAGTGAATCGTATAAGGCTCATGAAATTAAATGTAGCACATATGTCCGTGAGATCAAGGGAGCGCCATAATATATATGTGATAAAATGTTATATTAAACGGTCATTTTAAAATAACTTTGATACAAATAAATAAAAATTTACAAAAAAACCCCAAAAAAAAACAACAAAAAAACAACAAAAAAACAAACAAACAGAAATACGTCCCAAATAAATCACTGAAATGTCGTAAGTTCACTTAAGAAACGTATACTATAGAAGTTAAAATTGTCATATGAATATTTCATTATTTGCATTAATGTCCATTAGCAAAAAAAAAGACTTCAATGGAAATTTTAAGAAAAAAAACAACACGCTAACATTAAAAGCATTGAAAGGATAGTAGGCGATGGTACACTATTGTATGCGATGGTTTTACACTGTCTGTGATGGTCAACAAGCGTCACTACCTACAGAGATGGTACAATAGTGTATGTCATTTTCACATGTTGTTACCACCTATATGAGATTGAGTGATAGGTCTCTGCGGCCTCGAAGGCTCAAAGGGCGAACATTTTTGTTCTACACTTCTGTCGGTTTTTTGTTCTGTCGGTTTTTTGTTCTGTCGGTTTTTTGTTCTGTCGGTGTTTTGTTCTGTCGGTTTTTTGTTCTGTCGGGTTTTTGTTCTGTCGGTTTTTTGTTCTGTCGGTTTTTTGTTCTGTCGGCTTGTTGTTCTGTCGGTTTTTTGTTCTGTCGGTTTTTTGTTCTGTCGGTTTTTTGTTCTGTCGGCTTGTTGTTCTGTCGGTTTTTTGTTCTGTCGGTTTTTTGTTCTGTCGGCTTGATGTTCTGTCGGTTTTTTGTTCTGTCGGTTTTTTGTTCTGTCGGTTTTTTGTTCTGTCGGTTTTTTGTTCTGTCGGTTTTTTGTTCTGTCGGTTTGTTGTTCTGTCGGTTTATTGTTCTGTCGGTTTGTTGTTCTGTCGGTTTGTTGTTCTGTCGGTTTGTCCTGTCGGTTTGTTCTGTCGGTTTGTTCTGTCGGTTTGTTCTGTCGGTTTGTTCTGTCGGTTTGTTCTGTCGGTTTGTTCTGTCGGTTTGTTCTGTAGGTTGTTCTGTCGGGTTGTTCTGTTGTTTGTTGTTCTGTCGGTTTGTTCTGTCGGTTTGTTCTGTCGGTTTGTTCTGTCGGTTTGTTCTGTCGGTTTGTTCTGTCGGTTTGTTCTGTAGGTTGTTCTGTCGGGTTGTTTTGTTGGTTTGTTGTTTAGTCGGTTTTTTGTTCTGTCGGTTTTTTGTTCTGTCGGTTTGTTCTGTCAGTTTGTTCTGTCGGTTTGTTCTGTCGGTTTGTTCTGTCGGTTTGTTCTGTCAGTTTGTTCTGTCGGTTTGTTCTGTCGGTTTGTTCTGTAGGTTGTTCTGTCGGGTTGTTCTGTTGGTTTGTTGTTCTGTCGGTTTGTTCTGTCGGTTTGTTCTGTCGGTTTGTTCTGTCGGTTTGTTCTGTCGGTTTGTTCTGTCGGTTTGTTCTGTCGGTTTGTTCTGTCGGTTTGTTCTGTAGGTTGTTCTGTCGGGTTGTTTTGTTGGTTTGTTGTTTAGTCGGTTTTTTGTTCTGTCGGTTTTTTGTTCTGTCGGTTTGTTCTGTCAGTTTGTTCTGTCGGTTTGTTCTGTCGGTTTGTTCTGTCGGTTTGTTCTGTAGGTTGTTCTGTCGGGTTGTTCTGTTGTTTGTTGTTCTGTCGGTTTGTTCTGTCGGTTTGTTCTGTCGGTTTGTTCTGTCGGTTTGTTCTGTCGGTTTGTTCTGTCGGTTTGTTCTGTAGGTTGTTCTGTCGGGTTGTTTTGTTGGTTTGTTGTTTAGTCGGTTTTTTGTTCTGTCGGTTTTTTGTTCTGTCGGTTTGTTCTGTCAGTTTGTTCTGTCGGTTTGTTCTGTCGGTTTGTTCTGTCGGTTTGTTCTGTCAGTTTGTTCTGTCGGTTTGTTCTGTCGGTTTGTTCTGTAGGTTGTTCTGTCGGGTTGTTCTGTTGGTTTGTTGTTCTGTCGGTTTGTTCTGTCGGTTTGTTCTGTCGGTTTGTTCTGTCGGTTTGTTCTGTCGGTTTGTTCTGTCGGTTTGTTCTGTCGGTTTGTTCTGTCGGTTTGTTCTGTAGGTTGTTCTGTCGGGTTGTTTTGTTGGTTTGTTGTTTAGTCGGTTTTTTGTTCTGTCGGTTTTTTGTTCTGTCGGTTTGTTCTGTCAGTTTGTTCTGTCGGTTTGTTCTGTCGGTTTGTTCTGTCGGTTTGTTCTGTCGGTTTGTTCTGTCGGTTTGTTCTGTCGGTTTGTTCTGTAGGTTGTTCTGTCGGGTTGTTCTGTTGGTTTGTTGTTCTGTCGGTTTGTTCTGTCGGTTTGTTCTGTCGGTTTGTTCTGTCGGTTTGTTCTGTCGGTTTGTTCTGTCGGTTTGTTCTGTCGGTTTGTTCTGTAGGTTGCTCTGTCGGGTTGTTCTGTTGGTTTGTTGTTTAGTCGGTTTGTTGTTCTGTCGCCTTGTTGTTCTGTCGGTTTGTTCTGTCGGTTTGTTTTGTCGGTTTGTTCTGTCGGTTTGTTCTGTTGGTTTGTTGTTTAGTCGGTTTGTTGTTCTGTCGGTTTGTAATTCTGTCGGTTTGTTCTGTCGGTTTGTTCTGTCAGTTTGTTCTGTCGGTTTGTTCCGTCGGTTTGTTCTGTATGTTTGTTCTGTAGGTTGTTCTGTCGGGTTGTTCTGTTGGTTTGTTGTTTAGTCGGTTTGTTGTTCTGTCGCCTTGTAGTTCTGTCGGTTTGTTCTGTCGGTTTGTTTTGTTGGTTTGTTGTTTAGTCGGTTTGTTGTTCTGTCGGCTTGTTATTCTGTCGGTTTGTTGTTCTGTCGGCTTGTTGTTCTGTCGGCTTGTTGTTCTGTCGGCTTGTTGTTCTGTCGGTTTGTTGTTCTGTCGGTTTGTTGTTCTGTCGGCTTGTTGTTCTGTCGGTTTGTTGCAGCTCCACGAAGATCTTTGCATCTTTCAAACCCTAGAATTGTGCTTTCTTTGCGGATTGTTCTGTGTAAAGTTTCTCTCGGTCTCCTTGATCTCCTCTAGCCCCCAGGTTGCCGTGTGAGGGCCTGTCGGGGTAGCTTCGAGCTGTCCTCTAGCCCTCAGGTTGCCGTGTGAGGGCCTGTCTGGGTAGTCTCGAGGTGTCCTCTAGCCCTCAGGTTGCCGTGTGAGGGCCTGTCGGGGTAGCCTCGAGCTGTCCTCTAGCCCTCAGGTTGCCGTGTGAGGGCCTGTCGGGGTAGCATGGAGCTGTCCTTTAGCCCTCAGGTTGACCGTGTGAGGGCCTGTCGGGGCAGTCTCGAGCTGTCCTCTAGCCCTCAGGTTGCCGTGTGAGGGCCTGTCGGGGTAGCCTGGAGCTGTCCTCTAGCCCTCAGGTTGCCGTGTGAGGGCCTGTCGGGGTAGTCTGGAGCTGTCCTTTAGCCCTCAGGTTGACCGTGTGAGGGCCTGTCGAGGTAGCCTGGAGCTGTCCTTTAGCCCCCAGGTTGACCGTGTGAGAGCCTGTCGGGGTAGCCTGGAGCTGTCCTTTAGCCCTCAGGTTGCCGTGTGAGGGCCTGTCGGGGTAGTCTCGAGCTGTCCTCTAGCCCTCAGGTTGCCGTGTGAGGGCCTGTCGGGGTAGTCTCGAGCTGTCATCTAGCCCTTAGGTTGCCGTGTGAGGGCCTGTCGGGGTAGTCTCGAGCTGTCTTCTAGCCCTCAGGTTGCCGTGTGAGGGCCTGTCGGGGTAGTCTCGAGCTGTCCTCTAGCCCTCCGGTTGCCGTGTGAGGGCCTGTCGGGGTAGCCTCGAGCTGTCCATGCGACGTACATGGCTAATTGACCATCATCTTTTTTTGAGGGTGGATGCTACGTATGTCTGTTCAGTAATTTTCCTTGCTTCTGCAGATGTCTTGAAATCGGGCTATCACTCTTGTAAGATTCTGTAAAAATATTCATTTTGCGAAAGCTTTGAAATGAGATTTTACAATATAATCTTCACATGTCCGTGGCTTAACAATACTTTCAGCTCATAGCCGTTGCGTGACTTTGAAGGCCAACCATCACATTTTGACTTTGTGCCAGCACATTCCACCATCCACCCCACCCTACTCTGTATTCAGCATGGCTAGTTAATTTTTGATCTTCATAAATATTTCATATCTTAGTGCCCCCCCCCCTCTCCTCTTCCATGATGTTATTCCATCTGCTGTCTCAAGTTCCTGTCAAAAGGAACTTTTTTTGCTTGCATTTCCTTGTCGTGTTTTGTCATTTTTAAAGACTCTACCTTTTTTTAGTTTTATTTGCCTTTCCGTCTTATTTGACGAATTTTTGTTTGTTGTTGTCGAACGTGACAGTTTCTTTCGGTCGATGGCCGAGTGCAGTGATGATTTCACTCTAATTATCGGAGTTGATCGCGTCTTCTTCTTCGTTGAGTGAATTTGGTGAGGTGGGGGGAGCATGCGAGTCTGATCTACTTGCTTTGTTAAAGAGCTTTGTAGCTGTAAAATGGGCGTAACAAGCATTCTTTACGTTAACTACGGTTAACAGAAAAGATTCAGAAATTTTTGCTTCGTTCGATATTTTAATTTAAAAAAGGAATTATAATGAAAAGCTTTTGCGTTATTTTAAAAATATTAGCTGAGACAGTTAATGTATATAGTTAATATAGAATTCACCAGAAATTAGGATAAGCATAAGGCGTGAGCAAATAAGCATGACGATTGACCCTCGCTAGGGTCGACCAATCACAGTTTATGTTTGGCAAGTGAGGGTGGTTCAAGGGGGGCAGGTAACAACAACCGCACTGCGCATGTCTCAAGACCAATGCGTCGCCGACGTTCACTCGCGTTGTTTTCATTTCTTCGTGCTGCCTGTTTCCGTTCTCCCGTTCTTTGCACTATCTATGAGCAAGTCTGTGGCGTATGCTACGCCGCAGGTCGCATCTAGTTATTTCTATTCTTCAAATTGATTTAGGTAAAGAATATAAGCGCTGAAAACATTTAAATATAAACATATTAAAAATACAAACAAAAAATTAATTAGTATTTATGTTCATTTTAAACCATTAGGTAGAATTTAGGCTATTTATTGTGTTCAAAGAAATACTTAAATTTTAAAAATCGTCAAACTAGTACTCTATCCTCTTATTTCTGCCAAGTCGTCTTTGATAGAAAGTGTTAAATAAGTATTATACTTACATAACAAGCATCTGTGTTACGAGGAACAATTAGGTCGAACTGACCTTTGAATAAAAACAGCAGGAAATATTTTCTTGAGATGCTCTCTGTTGGAGAAGAAATAAATGTTAGTGTTCAATTGCTGGGAGGAGTATTTCCCCTATTGTCAGCTTCGTTATTCCACCTCCTTGGACACAGGATCAACAAATATATATCACGTGGTTCACTGGAAAACTTAGCTAACTGATTACGTGGCTCACCGTGTAATTTGTACCACGGATTAAAACCGGATCACTTGGCTTATGATTATGTGAGCCATTGGATCATTTGGCCTACTGATTACAACGTGGGCCATTTGATCCTTACGCTTATGATTATGTTGGCCATTGGATCACTTAGCCTCCTGATAAAAATGTGGGCCATTTGATCACCTGGCTTATGATTATGCGGACTATTGGATCACTTGGCCTACTGATTACAGTGTAGGTCACTAAATCCCTTGGCCTACTGATTACAGTGTAGGTCACTAGAACCCTTGGCCTACTGATTACAGTGTTGGTCACTAGAACCCTTGGCCTACTGATTACAGTGTTGGTCACTAGAAACCTTGGCCTACTGATTGTTGGTCACTAGAACCCTTGGCCTACTGATTTTTAACCTAGATGACGCAGAACAAGCATCTGATAAACCTGAATGCAATGATTAAAATATGTAACAGTTCGATATGACTGACGATATTGAACAATGGTGGCCAAACTGCGGCTCGTGAGCCGCATGCGGCTCTTTTGTGTTCACATTGCGGCTTTCGAAGAATTTATGAATTTAGAACTTTGAAATATAAAATGAAAGTTTTAAAAAAATGACCGAAACAAGGGATTGAAAAAAATTAAACTAGATTTAAAATTTAAAAGTTGAAGAAAGAGATTGGTTTCTGGTTGGTAGGTGATGTGAACTATTACATTTTTGGTTCAGGTTTTGGTAAAATCCGCATTTTTAAGCATTGACTATTACCTTAAATATGGGAATAAGTTGCAGGAAAAGAAACTATAAAGAATAAAAAAGAAGTCTTCTACCAGAATGGGAAGAAGACTTTGCATTAATTGATGAAGACCATTAGCTTGATCTGTCAAACACCGCAAATTACAAATATTGAAGTGACACTATCATAAAGTCATAAAGAGTTTGCATTGCCGTAGCTACTGCAATCTTAATTAAGAAAAGCAAACTTGCTGAGTTGAAGTCCGGAATGTGTCAGCAGCAGATATTATTTTCAGCTTTCAGCAAAGAAAATGTCACTTTAACTGAGGCAAGTTAAGCTATCGCTTGGAATATTGCTCGTGCTAAATAATTTTGTGCTGATGGGGCTTTATTAAAGAAGAATTTTGAGGAGCAATTTCTATATCAGATCCAAATAATTCCAGACTTTGCCGACTGATAACACAAAATTTAATGAATCTTTGTACTCTAAAATAAAGTTCATAAAGCAAATCACCGAGAAGTAACTAGTAAACGGCATCTGGCAGATTTTCTTCGCACACCAACTACTGGATAAAGATCAGAATTAAAGAAACTTGTTAGTTCAAAAGGTTTCTTGGCAGAATCATAACAATTAATGTTAACTATCATTATGAATCTAGATGCAGTGTGTTTCTATTTATACATTTTACATATTTCTTAATTATGTAACTAAAATTTCTTCAATATTTAAATCATTACATTCGAATGAACATATTTCAATAAAAATACGTCACTAAAGCAATTTTGCATTGCGATGGGAGTGGTGAACCATATTGCTTCCATGCGGCTCTCAACAATTTAAAACAAATTATTAAAATGGCTCTCAGTTACTACAGGTCTGGCCACCCCTTGTATAGATGAATACATGGACGGATACAGAGAGAGCGAGATAGAGGGGGAGAGAGAGAGAGAGCGAGGGGAGAGAGAGAGCGAGGGGAGAGAGAGAGAGTGGAAGATGGATGGAGACAGAAAAAGTATGGTTGACTTTTGTTCTGAAGATAAGATCAATATATAAACGGATTGAAGGAGAGAGGGATGTATACATTGATTTATCAATTAATGGATACAATTACATGGGGATTTTAAATGAAGATGTTTTGATGTAGAGATGAATAGACGCATAAACAGAGTTGGAAGACTGTTGGAAAAGTAAGAGAGACTTAGGTATTTTTTGGCTTTCGATTTTTTAATAACATTTTACCACTCTCTTTTTATGGCATTAAATTGGACAATCGCCATTAAAAAAATCTTTAAAGTATCTTAATGCATTTCTTAGGAAGTATTCTTTTAGTGAATTCTTAGAAACATCCGTAACCACTGCTACATACTAGTTCTTGCTTGGCTCCACATGTAACCACTGCTACATACTAGTTCTTGCTTGGCTCCACATGTAACCACTGCTACATACTAGTTCTTGCTTGGCTCCACATGTAACCACTGCTACATACTAGTTCTTGCTTGGCTCCACATGTGACCACTGCTACATACTAGTTCTTGCTTGGCTCCAAATGTGACCACTGCTACATACTAGTTCTTGCTTGGCTCCACATGTGACCACTGCTACATACTAGTTCTTGCTTGGCTCCACATGTGACCACTGCTACATACTAGTTCTTGCTTGGCTCCACATGTGACCACTGCTACATACTAGTTCTTGCTTGGCTCCACATGTGACCACTGCTACATACTAGTTCTTGCTTGGCTCCACATGTCACCACTGCTACATACTAGTTCTTGCTTGGCTCCACATGTGACCACTGCTACATACTAGTTCTTGATTGGCTCCACATGTGACCACTGCTACATACTAGTTCTTGCTTGGCTCCACATGTGACCACTGCTACATACTAGTTCTTGCTTGGCTCCACATGTGACCACTGCTACATACTAGTTCTTGCTTGGCTCCACATGTGACCACTGCTACATACTAGTTCTTGATTGGCTCCACATGTGACCACTGCTACATACTAGTTCTTGCTTTGCTCCACATGTGACCACTGCTACATACTAGTTCTTGCTTGGCTCCACATGTGACCACTGCTACATACTAGTTCTTGCTTGGCTCCACATGTGACCACTGCTACATACTAGTTCTTGCTTGGCTCCACATGTGACCACTGCTACATACTAGTTCTTGCTTGGCTCCACATGTGACCACTGCTACATACTAGTTCTTGCTTGGCTCCACATGTGACCACTGCTACATACTAGTTCTTGCTTGGCTCCACATGTAACCACTGCTACATACTAGTTCTTGCTTGGCTCCACATGTGATCACTGCTACATACTAGTTCTTGCTTGGCTCCACATGTGACCACTGCTACATACTAGTTCTTGCTTGGCTCCACATGTGACCACTGCTACATACTAGTTCTTGCTTGGCTCCACATGTGACCACTGCTACATACTAGTTCTTGCTTGGCTCCACATGTGACCACTGCTACATACTAGTTCTTGCTTGGCTCCACATGTCACCACTGCTACATACTAGTTCTTGCTTGGCTCCACATGTGACCACTGCTACATACTAGTTCTTGATTGGCTCCACATGTGACCACTGCTACATACTAGTTCTTGCTTGGCTCCACATGTGACCACTGCTACATACTAGTTCTTGCTTGGCTCCACATGTGACCACTGCTACATACTAGTTCTTGCTTGGCTCCACATGTGACCACTGCTACATACTAGTTCTTGCTTGGCTCCACATGTGACCACTGCTACATACTAGTTCTTGCTTTGCTCCACATGTGACCACTGCTACATACTATTTCTTGCTTGGCTCCACATGTGACCACTGCTACATACTAGTTCTTGCTTGGCTCCACATGTGACCACTGCTACATACTAGTTCTTGCTTGGCTCCACATGTGACCACTGCTACATACTAGTTCTTGCTTGGCTCCACATGTGACCACTGCTACATACTAGTTCTTGCTTGGCTCCACATGTGACCACTGCTACATACTAGTTCTTGCTTGGCTCCACATGTAACCACTGCTACATACTAGTTCTATCTTGGCTCCACATGTGACCACTGCTACATACTAGTTCTTGCTTGGCTCCACATTTGAGGGCCTTAACAATATTAATAGTTAATCTAGAATACTAAACTACTATGTATATTAATGGCAAGTGCTAAAAACTATATAGCTAGTAAGTGAGTCAAGAAATCAGTTTCAAATTGTAGTCGAGAGAATTTAGTTTTGTCGAGCGCTTAACAATGGGCTAAAATCTGTATGGATTCTAGTGGTCGAATGTTGCATTTTATTGTATATAGATTTCGATTTCTAAACTATATGTTATCTAATATTCCAGTGCAGGCTCATATTATTTACAGTAACCTATGTAAAATAGTATTATTCTTTATCACATGGATAGTATATTAAGTAATAATACAGTGCTAATCTATATTATCGAACTATATAGTGTGTTAAATTGGGACCTGTAATAGCAGAGATTTTCTCAGCAGTGTTAATCTTCAAATTTATGTTTTACTTATGCATAATGGACGTCACCGTATAGCCCACCTACCTTTAGTGAGCCCCGCCCACCCATAGAAAGCCCCCCCCCCGCATTTACTGAGCCCTACCCACCTATAGAAAGGCCCACCCCCCTTCGCAAGGCCCACCCACCTATAACAAGGCTCACCCACCTATAAGAAGGCCCCCCTACCTAAAGCAAGGCTCACCCACCTAAAGTAAGGCCCGCCCATCAATACCAAGCCCAACCCACCTATAGAAAGGCCCACCCACCTGTTGCAAGGCCCACCCATACATCTATACCAAGACCCACCCACCTGTAGCAAAACCCACCCACCTCCACCTGTAACAAGGCCCACCCATGTACCTGTAGCAAAACCCACCCACCTATATCAAGGCCCAACCAACTATAGCAAGGCCCACCCGTGTATCTGTAGCAAGACCCACCTAGCTATATTAAGGCCCACCCACCCTCTTACAGCAAAACCCACTTTACTTGCATTGTCCACGTACACTACCGAGGCCAACCAAACATATAGCTAGGCCGACCCACTATATCGACTTATAACGCTAAAACCATAACTACTACAGACTCCAGAGACAGTGGCTATAAAGTCAACATATTTCTGAATACATGTCCGCAACGGGCATTATAACCGTAGAACAACATAACAAAAGAAAATCGATTTCTTTATCCAAGAGTTTTAAAGCTAGTTAAAATATGGGTTGTAGATCTGCTTTTGTGCGAGGTAAAACCATTAAACATTAATTTAACGATGTCAGGTAAAGCATAACTGAATTTCCAGGTAATGGGAATACCAACCCCACCCGTGTTACTATAAAAAATGAGTTGTACGCCCGTTTAGAAATCGACTAATGTGTTTGGTAATAAAAGACATCCTTGAAATTTGAGATAAGAAGCGTAAGTAGAAGCAAACAACAAGCAATTTTCATTCACATTACAGAAAACAAAGTTTTAAAAAAAACGTTTACGTAGCTCAATGTTGAACTCTTCTCTACAGACACATCGGTGACAGACACATCGGTGACAGACACATCGGTGACATACACATCGGTGACAGACACATCGTTGACAGACACATCGGTGACAGACACATCGGTGACAGACACATCGGTGACAGACACATCGGTGACAGACAAATCGGTGACAGACACATCGGTGACAGACACATCGGTGACAGACACATCGGTGACAGACACATCGGTGACAGACACATCGGTGACAGACACATCGGTGACAGACACATCGGTGACAGACACATCGGTGACAGACACATCGGTGACAGACACATCGGTGACAGACACATCGGTGACAGACACATCGGTGACAGACACATCGGTGACAGACACATCGGTGACAGACACATCGGTGACAGACACATCGGTGACAGACACATCGGTGACAGACACATCGGTGACAGACACATCGGTGACAGACACATCGGTGACAGACACATCGGTGACAGACACATCCGTGACAGACACATCGGTGACAGACACATCGGTGACAGACACATCGGTGACAGACACATCGGTGACAGACACATCGGTGACAGACACATCGGTGACAGACACATCGGTGACAGACACATCGGTGACAGACACATCCGTGACAGACACATCGGTGACAGACACATCGGTGACAGACACATCGGTGACAGACACATCGGTGACAGACACATCGGTGACAGACACATCGGTGACAGACACATCGGTGACAGACACATCGGTGACAGACACATCGGTGACAGACACATCGGTGACAGACACATCGGTGACAGACACATTGGGGACAGACACATCGGGGACAGACACATCGGTGACAGACACATCGGTGACAGACACATCGGGGACAGACACATCGGTGACAGACACATCGGTGACAGACACATCGGTGACAGACACATCGGTGACACACACATCGGTGACAGACACATCGGTGACAGACACATCGGTGACAGACACATCGGTGACAGACACATCGGTGACAGACACATCGGGAACAGACACATCGGTGACAGACACATCGGTGACAGACACATCGGTGACAGACACATCGGTGACAGACACATCGGTGACAGACACATCGGTGACAGACACATCGGTGACAGACACATCGGGGACAGACACATCGGTGACAGACACATCGGTGACAGACACATCGGTGACAGACACATCGGGGACAGACACATAGTCGTCAAGACACGTGTTCAACTAGACCAATAATTGCCAAGACACATGATCAACGAGACACATGATATAAAAGACACATGATCAACAAGACAATTGATAGACAAGACACATGATCAACAAGACAATTGATAGACAAGACACATGATCAACAAGACACCTGATCAACAAGACACGTGATCGACAAGACACATGGTCATACAAGACGCATGACCAGCTACACAAATAATCGTCTAGACAAATAATTAACGAGAAATACGATCGACAGACACACGACTGACAAGCTCATAATTTACAAGACAAATGACCGACAAGACACATCAAGACACTTAATCGGCAAGACAAATGATCGACAGGACACATGCGAGAAACTTTCTTCATTAACCGAAAAATCGTGGGCAGACTCGTTCTTAATGGACACATGATGGTTGTAGTGAGGTAGATATAAAAGTGTATGTGGAAGAAGTGGTTGTCGACGGGCCGGCTCACTACCGATAATTCAATCGGTAGTCTACCGGGTAGACTTCACTGCAGTGGGATTGGAAAACGTAAACAAAACAAACTGCGAAGTTGCAACGTTTCTCAGACTCGTGGGTCACTCTGACATTTAACATAATATATAGGCAAGAGAAAAATGCAAAACTACCCGCCGTTACAGACTGAGAAGACATTATAAACACCAGCATCAATAACAGAGCGCATCGCTTAAATACCCAAATGCTGAGACAGTCGCATTAAGTTTTACATAGTGGGTCTGCAGAATAGGTCATTTCATATAACCCAACCAGCAAGCATCCTCTCAAGTTTTAAAATCTTTTTAAGGCTAACTGTAAGTGTAACATCATCATATAGCCATTCTCTTATAGTCATAACTCAAATCTAACATTCTACAGTCATACACTGGAGTATAAAATTTGATATGCTAATAGTCTAACTTCTCTAGTTCAGTTAAAAGTATTTATTATGATCTGCCAAGTAGCTAAGCCAAAGCGATTTTCAATATTAAAAAAAATAAAATAAAAAAAATATTTAAAAAAAATTCAATTACCGCAGTCATCTAGGACTTGACCTTAGAATATGAGACATAAATAACCACGAAACAAATAGTATATGTACTTAAATCCAGCACACAGACTGGTATCATATATATATACAATAGTCAGATTGATGGCCAATATTTGCACTCAGTAAATCAACTTTCACTGAGTCAACCCACTTTCACTCATTAATGTGAGGGCCTGGTATGTTTAGTGAGGGACTGGTGTGTTTAGTGAGGGCCTGGTGTGTTTAGTGAGGGCCTGGT
Source organism: Ampullaceana balthica (assembly GCA_944989445.1). Lineage (NCBI taxonomy): Eukaryota > Metazoa > Mollusca > Gastropoda > Lymnaeidae > Ampullaceana > Ampullaceana balthica. Next base: position 955,793 of record CALYLW010000088.1, read on the forward strand.
GTGTTTAGTGAGGGCCTGGTGTGTTTAGTGAGGGCCTGGTATGTTTAGTGAGGGCCTGGTATGTTTAGTGAGGGCCTGGTATGTTTAGTGAGGGCCTGGTATGTTTAGTGAGGGCCTGGTATGTTTAGTGAGGGCCTTGTGTGTTTAATGAGGGCCTGGTGTGTTTAGTGAGGGCCTGGTGTGTTTAGTGAGGGCCTGGTGTGTTTAGTGAGGGCCTGGTATGTTTAGTGAGGGCCTGGTGTGTTTAGTGAGGGCCTGGTATGTTTAGTGAGGGCCTGGTATGTTTAGTGAGGGCCTGGTGTGTTTAGTGAGGGCCTGGTATGTTTAGTGAGGGCCTGGTGTGTTTAGTGAGGGCCTGGTGTGTTTAGTGAGGGCCTGGTGTGTTTAGTGAGGGCCTGGTATTTCTTTTTGAGGGACTTTGGTTTACTTTGCAATACCAACGGTTTTGAATCAAATATTTGTTTCTTTTATTTGCAATTAGGTTAAAAATACGTTTTAATAATGCGTATGTTTCCCTTTAAAATTATAGGGGAATATTAATTTATATTGTGCCATTGATATTAATTAACAGAGAGTTATTAAATCAAGAATTCCCAACATAGCATTACATGAATATATCCTTTCATTATTGCATGGATGCTGCAATATCCAATAACCTAACAATGAAAAATACTCAACATACGGCCCTAACATTGTTCCATGAATAAACCCCAGCATTATTACAGTAAAATTGCCCAACAAAAACACATAACGGGAAGACAATAGAACATCACTCAGCTCATAGCAGCTCTATGATTCCTCCGACACGCACTGTGGGGGATGGGTGGGAGGAAGGGAATATCTGTCCCCCGAGGCCAGCTCTGTCCGACCACCGTGGCCCACAGGTCCCTAGTGCCCGATGATGCAGGCATGCCGGTCATTTAAAGACTGTGATTAACTCGTCCGTTTCTTTTTACGGAGGCGGCTCGTCTACGTGATAAAGTTCATTAAATTACCCGCAGTGACGTCAGCAAGACAGTTTTCAAATTGTGGAGGGTTAAAATGAAAAAGAATTTCAAAGAGATAATTTTTTTAAATATGTACAGGGATTGCTCGTAACAATGCAATGAGTCCACTATGCTAACAAAAAGTTTCAATAGAATGATTTTTAGTATAATTACATTTAACACAGAACTGGACTGCAATAAAGCTCTCAAATAAAATAATACGAACATAAACGAAATGCATGATTAAAAAAAATTAAGAATCCGTTTAAAAAAAAATAATCTCTAACTAATTATATTTCCATATGTAATATATAATTTAAATTTAGCTTAAATACTTATGTTTATTTATTTGTACTGATGAAGGAATTTGCCGAAATGTTGACACATGTATTTGTCAATTAATAAAGCGTTAATTTATTGTTTTAATCATATAATTCGTTATAGGTGTATCTGTTATTTTACAGTGACATCTTAGGATATGAGGCGTTGCTAGCGGGGGTGGGGGGATGTCGTTAGGGAAATCCATTTTTACCTCGAGGCTATTTCCTCTGTTATGATATTTATTAACTAATTTTAAAAACCTTTAAACTTTTGTTAAGTAAATGATTGAATCCTTCAGATTTTTTATCAAAGGTTATGGGTCGAAATCACCATTTGAATACAAAACAACTCAAATAAAGGATTGATAATCACTTCCAGGTCGAAGGAACACAAAGTTCTCTCATCTTATCTTCCGTTGTTTCCCACCCACCCCATCCCCGTATAGAAAAAAATGGAAAGTCCCATTAGCTATTTATTAAATTTAAAAGTAATTGTACACCGAAGATTATTGCTTCTTACGCCTATCCAGGACTTGAGTCTAGTCTTGTATTGGTCAGATACACTCTTGTCTCTATCTCTGTAGACCTCTATTGGTGAGATACACTATTGTCTCTATCTCTGTTGACCTCTATTGGTCAGATACACTCTTGTCTCTATCTCTGTAGACCTATATTGTTCAGATGCACATTTGTCTCTATCTATGTAGACCTCTATTGGTCAGATACACTATTGTCTCTATCTCTGTTGACCTCTATTGGTCAGATACACTCTTGTCTCTATCTCTGTAGACCTATATTGTTCAGATACACTCTTGTCTCTATCTCTGTAGACCTATATTGTTCAGATACACTCTTGTCTCTATCTCTGTAGACCTATATTGTTCAGATACACTCTTGTCTATATCTCTGTAGACCTATATTGTTCAGATACACTCTTGTCTATATCTCTGTAGACCTATATTGTTCAGATACACTCTTGTCTATATCTCTGTAGACCTATATTGTTCAGATACACTCTTGTCTCTATGTCTGTAGACCCATACGCCGTCTTCCAAGAAACATTACGAAAGGCATTAAAACATTTAGTGAAGTCGAAGAAACTTACCGCTGATTTTTAAATCAATTTTTATAGTGTAGTAAACCGAAATGGTCACAGTCTTATTTAAATCCATAAATATTTCGGATAACGTTCAAGCGATCAAAATTGAAAGCGTCTCGAAAGTCCGATGCAATTTACTGTTGCAATTTACACCTACGACCCTCCGACTCTCGTTTTGACTTGTTTAAAATTAGAATAATTAAACAACTCGTAAAAACAAAGTTTTCGGCTATAAATCACTTAAATATGAGACATGACTAAAAGTATTGATTATGATCAATATAATACGTACCGCGCTACTAACATTTACAGACTGAACGTAACTGAACTCCCCTTGCTGTAAAACATGGGGCTGGGGTCATCGATGGCTGGAGTGAACTCCAGTGACCCGTCGAGGTCAACTATAGCAGACGGCTACGCAGAGATACATAGAGATAAACTAAAAATGCATTAATTTGATTGCGGTATATTCGATAGATCTCAGATTTTGATACAATGCCTTGTTGGGTGACACAAGTCTATGTGCAAAATTTCATCTCGATGGAATCATGGGAAGTGGGTCATGTTTGACTTTTGTTTTTCCGCCCGACCGACCAAGAGACTAAGAGATCACGACAAACAGAGTCAATATAAGGGATTTAAAAATAAAGTGATTAACATGTTTTTGATATCAGTTTCTCTTGTATAAAAAAAGGAAATCTTGTAGGTGGTAGGTTAAAAACAACAACTTTTCATTCTCGCCCCTTCCCAGCTTGAGGATTTTTTGGGAAAAAATTAACTTTGTTTCAGGATGTAATCGATTTCTGTCTTACTTTGCTTAAGTTTCAAGCATCATTTGTTGACTTGAGTGTCATCCATGTCATGAGTAGGGCTGCCAATATTGTTGAAAAATGCTGCCCGGGTACCCGTCCAAATCTCGAACGGGTACCCGGGTTACCCGATCAAAACATGCCATAATTTTCCCCGTCATGACCTGTGTACAATGCTCCCTAGCCACCTTCCATGCACCTCATTTCATACAGTAGCTACACGGCCGACGTCTTAGGGGCCGTACATAATGACATCGAGCGATTTTGGCCGATATTTTACCACCCCCCCCCCGTCACAGGTTGTCACAAAAACTTAGAGCCCCCTCCAATATGACGTCACAAATCTTTGCCCCTCCCCCCCAAAAAAAAGCCGTGCTTTTGAAAGTGAGCATGTGTCAAATAACTTTATTGTCATTTAATTTTGTATTTAATGTTAGAACTCTAAAAATCGCTACACGCTTAAATCCATATAAAATGTCATTAAATAAATTTTAAGCAATCAAATATTTCAGTGTCACTTTTATTTAAAGGTGCGCATTTTGATGTGACGTCACATTGATTCTTTTACATATCACTCCCCCTCTTCACAAATGTATGACCCCTCCACCCTTAGATGCGTAACGTCATTTATGGACGGGGCCTTATCTATCTTACACTGTTAGTAACTAATTTATTGACTTTAAAAACTTACAAATTTTGGTGTATTATTAAACTCAGGTTTTGGGCAAGGCACACGCTGTAATGAACACACGAAACACAATCGAATGGAGGGAGGAGGGGGGATAGATAAACAACATTGACAATCGTAAACCCATTGTCGGCATATTTCAAAGCAATGTTAGTGTCAAAGCAGGGGTGTTTTTATTAACAACAACAAACACGGCCTCTTTCATCTCTATACAGTCTATCCTTATTTTTGGCAGAGGAATTTTGTTTTCTTGATACGATTCATTCAAAGAACCAAAATCTTCTTGGGTTTGCGATTTGTTTCATTTTCAGAGAAAAAAGATGCATCAAAATACATTGTGGTTTGTTAAGACCGTATTGTATTTCCCGTTGACAGATAGTTCTCCTAAGATGTATTTCACAGCATTTATTTGAATTTTTTTCCATTTGATAAATTGTTTCGCGAGCAGTAAATTAAACACAAAAAGCCGCATGCGAGCTGACGTTTGGTTAATATAGACATTGAAGCCACATTTTCACGGGTACCCGGGCGGAATTTTACTACCCGGGTAATCTCACGGCATCGGGTACCCGGGTCCCGGGTACCCGTTGACAGGCCTAGTCATGAGTGTCATCCATGTTCCATGTCATGAGTGTCATCCATGTCATGAGTGTCATCCATGTCATGAGTGTCATCCATGTCATGAGTGTCATCCATGTCATGAGTGTCATCCATGTCATGAGTGTCATCCATGTCATGAGTGTCATCCATGTCATGAGTGTCATCCATGTCATGAGTGTATTCTTGTGTGTGATTGATTGCGATATATTTTCAGATAGTCTTTCTTTAATAGTTAAGAACTGGGCACGTGACATATACACTGTTTGAGTTTAAAACGCAACGCTTTTCAAATGATTTTATTTCGTGCTTATATGGATCGTTACGAAAATACATTACATCTACATAAATGCAGGTATCATGTAGATCTACATAAATGATCACAACCATAACACTGGGTTTGGACATACATGCAGGTCATCATGTAGATCTACATAAATGATCACAACCATAACACTGGGTTTGGACATACATGCAGGTCATCATGTAGATCTACATAAATTATCACAACTATAACACTGGGTTTGGAAGTAATGATGTAACTCTATATTTAAAAAACAAAATTTAGTATAGATACAAATCTTGAAAAAGTTAACTTGTATATTCCATATTTTACTCACGCATTAAAAAAACAGCTATTTAATATATTTTTAAAAATCTTTAGTATTGAACTATTTTCTATAATTTAGATGTTCTTTTTTTTCTCCAGAAACTTCCACCTCCTTGTATGTTTCAATGCAACGTAGGGAAGGCGCAAAAATCTTCAAGAAAAAACAGATTTAAAGATATTATCCCATGTAAGTCAAACATAAAACTGACTTTCATCTTTCCGTTCTTCATAGCTACGAATTAAGATCCGACTGACCAATGACGGACTGTGTGGGATTTACCCTCAGTCAGTTGCCGCCTTGACTCGGTACATCGCATGGCTAACAAAGTGCAATGTACTTATCGACTACTTTATTCTGGTGGCTAATAAAGTGCAGTGTACTCATCGACTAGTCTCTTCTTTGTGTCTGACTGTAGCGGAGGGGGGCGGAAGGCCGGTTTAGTCCATTTTAGTGCTGATTCGTTGTGCTCTTTTTCTCTTTGTTTTTGTCTACATCTGGGAATGCGATGATGACACTGCGTACCTTTATAGGTAGAGATAGTAGATCTGTCTCATCTCTCTATGTACCTTTATAGGTAGAGATAGTAGATCTGTCTCATCTCTCTATGTACCTTTATAGGTAGAGATAGTAGATCTGTCTCATCTCTCTATGTACCTTTATAGGTAGAGATAGTAGATCTGTCTTATCTCTCTATGTACCTTTATAGGTATAGATGGTAGATCTGTCCCATCTCTCTATGTACCTTTATAGGTAGAGATAGTAGATATGTCTCATCTCTCTATGTACCTTTATAGGTAGAGATAGTAGATCTGTCTCATCTCTCTATGTACCTTTATAGGTAGAGATGGTAAATCTGTCCCATCTTGATGTGTACCTTTATAGGTAGAGATGGTAAATCTGTCCCATCTTGATGTGTACCTTTATAGGTATAGATGGCAGATCTGTCCCATCTCTCTATGTACCTTTATAGGTAGAGATAGTAGATCTGTCTCATCTCTCTATGTACCTTTATAGGTAGAGATAGTAGATCTGTCTCATCTCTCTATGTACCTTTATAGGTAGAGATAGTAGATCTGTCTCATCTCTCTATGTACCTTTATAGGTAGAGATGGTAAATCTGTCCCATCTTGATGTGTACCTTTATAGGTAGAGATGATAAATCTGTCCCATCTTGATGTGTACCTTTATAGGTATAGATGGCAGATCTGTCCCATCTCTCTATGTACCTTTATAGGTAGAGATGGTAAATCTGTCCCATCTTGATGTGTACCTTTATAGGTATAGATGGCAGATCTGTCTCATCTCTCTATGTACCTTTATAGGTAGAGATAGTAGATCTGTCTCATCTCTCTATGTACCTTTATAGGTAGAGATGGCAGATCTGTCTCATCTCTCTATGTACCTTTATAGGTAGAGATAGTAGATCTGTCTCATCTCTCTATGTACCTTTATAGGTAGAGATAGTAGATCTGTCTCATCTCTCTATGTACCTTTATAGGTAGAGATGGCAGATCTGTCTCATCTCTCTATGTACCTTTATAGGTAGAGATAGTAGATCTGTCTCATCTCTCTATGTACCTTTATAGGTAGAGATGGTAGATCTGTCCCATCTCTCTATGTACCTTTATAGGTAGAGATAGTAGATCTGTCTCATCTCTCTATGTACCTTTATAGGTAGAGATAGTAGATCTGTCTTATCTCTCTATGTACCTTTATAGGTATAGATGGTAGATCTGTCCCATCTCTCTATGTACCTTTATAGGTAGAGATAGTAGATCTGTCCCATCTCTCTATGTACCTTTATAGGTAGAGATGGTAAATCTGTCCCATCTTGATGTGTACCTTTATAGGTAGAGATGGTAAATCTGTCCCATCTTGATGTGTACCTTTATAGGTAGAGATGGTAAATCTGTCCCATCTTGATGTGTACCTTTATATGTATAGATGGCAGATCTGTCCCATCTCTCTATGTACCTTTATAGGTAGAGATGGTAAATCTGTCCCATCTTGATGTGTACCTTTATAGGTATAGATGGCAGATCTGTCTCATCTCTCTATGTACCTTTATAGGTAGAGATAGTAGATCTGTCTCATCTCTCTATGTACCTTTATAGGTAGAGATGGCAGATCTGTCTCATCTCTCTATGTACCTTTATAGGTAGAGATAGTAGATCTGTCTCATCTCTCTATGTACCTTTATAGGTAGAGATAGTAGATCTGTCTCATCTCTCTATGTACCTTTATAGGTAGAGATGGCAGATCTGTCTCATCTCTCTATGTACCTTTATAGGTAGAGATAGTAGATCTGTCTCATCTCTCTATGTACCTTTATAGGTAGAGATAGTAGATCTGTCTCATCTCTCTATGTACCTTTATAGGTAGAGATGGTAAATCTGTCCCATCTTGATGTGTACCTTTATAGGTAGAGATGGTAAATCTGTCCCATCTTGATGTGTACCTTTATAGGTATAGATGGCAGATCTGTCCCATCTCTCTATGTACCTTTATAGGTAGAGATGGTAAATCTGTCCCATCTTGATGTGTACCTTTATAGGTATAGATGGCAGATCTGTCCCATCTCTCTATGTACCTTTATAGGTAGAGATGGCAGATCTGTCAAATTTCTTGGACACGTAGTCGTCCTGGTTAGGAAAAACATTTTTTAATAAGGAATTTAATGTGCTGAATATTTACGTGGGGTATTGAAAATAAGTACATGTCTTATAACATTTAATTTAATGGCTCTTGAAGAATGATGACATGTTCCTTCAAGAATGATGACACGTTCCTTCAAGAATGATGACACGTTCCTTCAAGAATGATGACATGTTCCTTCAAGAATGATGACACGTTCCTTCAAGAATGATGACATGTTCCTTCAAGAATGATGACATGTTCCTTCAAGAATGATGACACGTTCCTTCAAGAATGATTAAATGTTACTTTAAGAATTATTACATGTCCCTTCAAGGACGGTTACATATTCCTTCAAGAAAAAGTACATGTTCCTTCAAGAATAATTACATGTTCCTTCCAGAAAAATTACATGTTCCTTCAAGAATGATTACTTAGCTGGCTAATGCTCGCTGTTGTTATAATGAAAGTGTTGATTGCATGTCGACTATCTAACTAAGAATTCATCAATGGTTCTGTTTGAGAAATAATTATGTTTGTAAATGCGGGTTGCTTATAAATGCATAGTGTGTAAAAACGTTCCTGCAAGTATAGGTACCATGTTCTCGTCCACAGTTGACCACAACCGCGTCATTCTATGTCCCCAAGGCGTCAACTTGATGGACACGATAGACGAGCTTGGAGACTACATCAACGCCAGCTTCATACGGGTGAGTAGTAGATTATTAACTTGTGTATAGTCTATCATCGTGATTCATTGATAATAGTGAGCAGTAGATTATTTACTTGTGTATAGTCTATCATCGTAATTTATTGAAAAGAGTGAGTAGTAAGTGTTAATTTGTGCATGGTCTAAAATCGTAATTTACTGACATATTCGATTTTGTTTTGTCAAAAGAAACCAAATAAGATAATTTGAAAACTTTATGGACTACTATCATCATTGATGAACTAACTTACTAACAACCTTCATGACCAACTATTTGCTAGACTTAAAGACCAACAAAATGACCAACAAAATGACCAACTTGCTTGTCGAAAGCTGAATTCCAAACAGCCCAAGTAACTAATTACCAAACCAACTACCGAACTTAATACCAAATTTACTAACAAACTTATTATCAAATTAAATTAACAAAGATCTAACTAATTACCCAAATATCTAAATAAATACCCAAATATCTAATTACCTAAATCTCTAACTAATTACCCAAATACCTAACTAATTGCCTACGTCTCTAACTAATTAGCCTTATCTCTAACTGATTACTCAAATGATTAACAACTAAATGGCCACGTGAATAATTAAAGTTTTATGAAAATTTAGTTAATCATGCAAGGTGGTCGATTGACATGCACACTCTGCTGGCATACCGATGGTCACGGTTTCGAATCCGTGTGAAGGCAGGGAATTTGTTCCCGGGGTCAAGGGCTTCCCTGAGTCCACCAAACTCCAAATGGGTACCTAACACGAGTTAGGGAAATGGCAGCTGGGTAATGCGTGGAACCCTGATAGTAGTCATAGCCGTGGCCTGTGAACGCTGCGCCACTTGCCAACAGACCGGCTTGGTGTGTGGACGAAATAATATTCTGTATAGAAGGAGCGTTTGTATAGATAAGACATAAGACATGCTCATCTATATATATATATATATATAACTCACCAAATCAAGAGCGAGTATGTGCAAATAAGCATGACGAATGACCCTCGCTGGGGTCGACCAATCAGTTTATGGTTGGCAAGCAAAGGTGGTCGAGAGAGGAGGGAGGGTCATCGAGACCAACAATGCTTCTTGAGTTCACTTTCTTTGTTCCTCCACAGAATAACATGCATATCGTAGTGTAGTGGTTATTACATCCCCCTAACACGTGGAAGGTCCTTGGTTCAAGCCCCAGCTGATACATTATTTTTTAATTTTTTAAAAACAACCCTTAAAACAACGTTTTTGACTATAAATCCCTTATATATGAGACTTAACTAAATATGTGACATTCTCAATGGAGGGCTGAGTCACTTAGACTCTTATAGCCCGGCCTACAATACCAACGGCGAGCCTCAACATAAGGGCATCGCCATGGAGATATTCCTCCACAGTGCGTGGGCTGCCTGATCCGTCCGTGTCCCCAATCGCCACAGAGCATCGGGTCAGAAGATGTGCCACTGTTTCCTCGGCCATACCACATAAACGGCAGCCGGGTTCCCTGTTCCTATCGAGCCTATTCAAGTAGCTGTTTGTTGGGCAATGTCCAGTCCGCATTTGCGTAATGAGGGACTGGCAGCTACGAGGAAGCTCCCACCAGGGATCTCGCTTGCGCGGTCGCGGCATTTCGCCGTATAGCACCCTTGCCGTGTCACCATTTTCCCAGCCCGCAAGCCATCTTTCCATAAAGAAGGCTTTTAACCACGATTTGACTCCCAGCTGAGTCATTGGGCGATTTTTCTGGGGCTGGGCAGCGCCCTGTTGCGCCAGCAGGTTTGCCCTCTCCTGCTGTGGTATTCCTGCGTGCCCTGTAATGAGACTTAACTAAAAGTATTGATTATGTTCAATATAATACGCACCGCACCGCACCGCACTGCGTGACAGTAAAATATTTTAAAAAATGTGTTCAATATAATACGCACGACGCGACAGTATAGCACAAAAATTTACCTGTTACATTGAGATAATCTAAAAATTAATTAATTTAATTATGGTACATTCGATCGATCTGAAATTTTGATACAATGCATTGTTAGGTAACAAAAGTCTATGTGAAAAATTTCAGCTCGATAGCATCAAGGGAAGTGGGCCATTAAAAAAAAATCCCTTATATTAACTTCACTGCCGTCTCTCTCTGTCTCGTGTCTTGGGCGGGTGGAAAAATAAAAGTAAAAAATGACCCACTTCCCGTGAAGGCATCGAGCTGAAATTCGGCACACGGACCCGTGTCACCTAACAATGCATCGTATCAAAATTTCAGATCGATCGAACTTACACTAATTAAGTTAATGCATTTTTAGTTTATCTATATAAAACTATATGTAGAAGTCGCTATTGTTTACATTTTACTTATCACGCTGAACTCGGTCCATCGATCGGTGACCAGCCCTTTCTCCTCTCCCACCTGCCCCCCAGGGGTTATAAAGCAAAGGGAATTTAAGACAGATTCAGTCTGTAAATGTTTTTCGCGTTTGAACATAATCAATACTTTTAGTTATGTCTCATATATAAGTGATTTATAGTCAAAATCTTTGTTTTTACGGGTTTGTTTTATTACTTTTTTCCCCGCGGGACTACGACAGAGATCACAAGACGGTGAAGTTAATATAAGGGATTAAGAAATGTTTATGTTTGTGCCCGTTCTTTTCCCCCTTTTTTTCGAACATGACTTCGCAACATGGCTGTAAACTTTGTTTCTCAACATTGGGATAACTTCGGCGACTTGCTCTCCTTTGTTCTCAGTGACGGAGAAGTAATCATAGACTCTCCTCAACAATACGTTTAGTACATGAATACTTTAGGAGTATATGGTGGCGAGGCAGAAATTATCGCGATGTCCGAAATACTTCCCACCAGTATCATCATTAACCTCCGAGAACGTCCTCATATCTCTCCTCGAGTTCACAATGCCAGTCAACATTTGTCTATATACCTGCTCTTTAGCGGTCCTTCCAATCATTGCCATTACGATGTTCTATTGCCTCTCACACGTGATGACTTTCTGGTGTCATCTATTGACAATGTCGGTATGTCCACACACATTTTAGAGCCACCTTATCACACTGATGTGACTTCACCTTGCCACTATCCTGATAAACATGTACAACCGCATTTCAAAACACACTCTAATGAACGAAAGGATTCCGCAGAAGAATTTCAATCCACCATCCATATATATAATTTACCAGAACAAGCACAAGACGAGTGCAAATAAGCTTGACGAATGACCCTCACCAGGATAGGCGAGCACAGTTTATGGTTGGCAAGCTAGGGTGGTGCAGGGTGGGGGGGAAGGTAGCTAACTACAGTGCGCACGTTTTGAGACCAATAATGCGTCGGTTCTCCCCCCTCCGAGGTTCACTCGTGTTGTTCTGATTTCTTCGTGATGTAGTTTGTGTCCGTTCCCCCCCCACCCCCATTTTTTAAAAATTTACATTGCACTATCTATGAGCAAGTCTGCGGCGTATGCTACACTGCGGGTCGCATATAGTTGGATTTAATGAGGCATTTTGTGCTGAGTTTGAATGACAGATGATAAGAGATTGTCATTCGTATGATAGATTATATAATATACACACATGGATTGCTATTGTTACAGATTATAGGATAAATAAAAAACACATGTTTTGCTTTGTACGACCAATAATATAAGTATAGGATATAATTAATATATGCACATAGATAGTTGTGTGTGCAAAAGTGTATTATTGCAAGGAATAATATGTTCGTTGTACATATTTTGTTTGTTGTTTTCTTTTTGCCTTGGGTTGTTATTACATGAATACTGTTATTTAAATTGTATTATGGAAAGTAGCCCGACCCAACACCGAAAGACTGTGTATTCGTCTACCACCTCTCTCGCTTCTACCTCGTTAATAAATTTCTAATCAGGGTCCAATGTCCAAACTTAATTACTGGTTAGATATGAACCAGGGGCCTCGTGACTTGTATCAGTTCTCAGTGAGATGAGACCGATAGATTCAGTACGAAGATGAGTAGCGTGGAAGACAATACTTGCTGTCTAATGAAATGTGAAGCAACTTCGCTGATCATACGCGCGTTCCCTGTCTTAGGAAGGGACGTAATCGTGTTTATCGAGATTACTTCCCCTTACCCCCCCCCCACACACCCCCCCCCAACTAATTTTTATTTTCATTTTCATTTTTAGACATGAGATGTTGGTACACGAGATAAAATGATCAACCCTGTAATGTTACATAAACATATTAAAACACAAGGTATAAGGTTACAACACTATTCTGTAACATGAGCTTATAAACGTACTTCTGTGTAAGGAAAACACATACTGGTGCCTTAAAAATCCAACCTTAATTTATAATTAGGGGCCGTCCATAAAGTACGTCACGCTATTTTTGACCATTTTTAACTCCCCCCCTCCCCCTGTCACAAACTGTCACGAATCTCGGACACCCTAAAGTACGTCACACTTTCGAAAAAAAATTGTGTGTTTTTTTTTAAACAAAATAATTAAAATTTAATATAAAACACCGTGACGTCACACATGGCCGGAAACCCCCCCCCCTCCCTCCCTGTCACAAACTGTCACACTTTCTTACACCCCCTCCACTTTCTGGAGCGGGACGTACTTTATGGACGGCCCCTTATAAGACGCATTTACAAAAGAGCGTTTTATTGAGAAACATTATTATTCTTTTTTATTTCTATTCTACGCGTAAACGGAAAATTCAATTAAAGACTCGATTTGTAAATCAATCTTTATGTTGTAAATACATGATTATGCGTATTCAGGAATAACGTGATTATGGGATGTTTTCGGATTCCACGTAAAATCATTTGTTTATTTTTTTCCCTTGCGAAATACACTAGCAACACTGTAAGCAGAAAGTATTATAAGTTAACGCAAGACAAAACAAATAATAAAAACTCGAATGAGTATTTCAACGCAAGTTCCAAAAAATAATTTTTTCGATTTTTTTCAATTTAACCAAGAATGTGTCAATATAATGCGCACCACGCAACAGTCTAACAAAAGCATTCAAAAAGAGGTAAAATCCCATTAACTATCATTCTAGATTAAATTAAAAGTTATTTCAAATAATAATTATGAAACAAAACAAAACAATTGCTTTCAAAAAATTGCTGCTAAAATTACTGGAGTCGAACGAAAAGACATTTTTTTAAAAATTCCGTCTTCAACATTGTTCTAAATATTATTAGCTATCGTTTGGCGTTTATTTCAACCCGATAGATGTTATGGTTGGCAAGAAATTGACAAAATACTGATATTTTTTCGTTTTTTAAAAATTTACCAGGAAATCCAGTAAACCTTTTCGGTATTTTTTGGCCGGTGCACATCATTGGGACCTCCTTAGCACATTTGAAAAAGACCCGAACCCTCTATCAGGTATAGTTCAGGAGGAGTTGCATGTGCAAGCTTGACCGACATTTCAAATATATTAACGCAATTTATCCGATGGGAAATTGCGTTAAAAAATAATAATACAAAATACACTTTTAAACTAGTTGAAAGGCAAGGCATTTACATGTATTACATTAAGCCTAAAATACACGTCTAAAAGACTAGAGATTCCACGCAAAGAATCATTAACCATGACAATGAAACTCACTTACCCATCACTACATAACGCACCAAATCATCACCAGTAACTAATATATCATACAGAATGGGACTGCGATAAAGCTTTTAAATAAAATATAAAATACACAAAGAAATTGTGCAATTGAAACAATAAATTTGAGCTTTATTTTAAACTAAAACGATAATAGACGTTTCGGCTAAGGGGCCGTCCATAAATGACATCACACACATAGGGGGGGAGGGGGTCACACTTTTGTGACGATGCGTGACGAGGGGGAGGGAGGGGGTTGAAGAAATGTAACGTCACATCAAAAGGGTAACTTTAAATAAAACTTCCACTGAAATATTTGGTCGCTTACAATTTATTTAATGACTTTTTTTCCCTTTTTTTTCTTTTTAAATCAGTGCTTCTCAATGTGCTGGTCGGTAGGACATCAGACGCTGGTTGGCGTATGCTATCAAGACACGAAAATTAAATCTAATTATAATCCTTAAGTTTGAGAATCCACAAGATAACATATGAAATTGTTACACTGCGTCGTTTGATGTTGACATCAAAGCATTTGTGATGTAACCGCAGCTCTGTTTGGTTCTCTCATGGAAGGAGTCGTAAAACCTTTTTGCCCGTTACCCCCAAATATACAAGTTTATGTATGCGTTACCCCCCCTCCCCCCGACTCTAGGTCATGCTCACATGACTCGGGGATTTGGGGAGCGTCTTTAGCCCCCCCCCCTCGAAAATGCCCACTTGTGAGTTTTACAAGCATGACAAGTGTCTAAAAATTATTTGTGGGGGGGGGGTCAAAGATTTGTAACGTATTTTTAGAGGGGGGGGGGTCTAAGTTTTTATGACGTCGCGTGACGAGGGGGGGGGAAGGGGGTAAAAAATCGGCAAAAATCGCGTGACGTCATTTATGGACGGCCCCTAATGCCTTCACCAGTACAATGACATAAAATAGGTACTTACATATATTTAAATTCTGAAAATATATTATATCATAAAATAATTCAAAATATTCATGTAAAATAAAATGAAAGGAAAAACGAAAACAAACAAGGACACAGGATATTTTTTTGTTTTTGTTTTCCTTTCATTTTATTTTACATGAATATTTAAAATTATTTTATGATATAATATGTTTTCAGAATTTAAATATTTTATTATGTAAGTACCTTTTTTATGTTATTGTACCGATGAAGGCATTAGCTGAAACGTCTATTGCCGTTTTAGTTTAAAATAAAGCTCAAATTTATTGTTTTAATTGCACAATTTGTTTGTGTATTTTATATTTCACCAGTAACTAACTAGCCCATCACAACATAACTCACCAAACCATCACCAGTAACCAACTAGCCCATCAAAACATAACTCACCAAACCATCACTAGTAACCAACTAACCCATCACAACATAACTCACCAAACCATCACCAGTAACCAACTAGCCCATCACAACATAACTCACCAAACCATCACCAGAAACCAACTACCCCATCACAACATAACTCACCAAACCATCACCAGTAACAAACTAGCCAATCACAACATAACTCACCAAACCATCACCAGTAACCAACTAGCCCATCACAACATAACTCACCAAACCATCACCAGTAACAAACTAGCCCATCACAACATAACTCACCAAACCATCACCAGTAACAAACTAGCCCATCACAACATAACTCACCAAACCATCACCAGTAACAAACTAGCCCATCACAACATAACTCACCAAACCATCACCAGTAACAAACTAGCCCATCACAATATAACTCACCAAACCATCACCAGTAACAAACTAGCCCATCACAACATAACTCACCAAACCATCACCTTATGACTTCCGAACCCATGACCATAAAATTCACTAACTCACCACCACTTAATTCACTAACCGTGTTTCTGCAACCAGTTCACACATTAACATCGCTTGACCTACTTTCTGAAGAAGTCCAGAGAGTTTTTTTGCCAGTTTGAAGGGCCCTTCACTATTTTAGCCATCGGCGCCGCCAGATTTCTCGTTAACGGAAGCCTCGGAGCGAAACGACGAGATTTCCGGCAATATTCGGTTGTCTGCAGTTTCCTAAAAGAGCATTTAAAACTTAACGGTCAAGCTTTTTCTTCAGGTGTGTTTTCTATAAGAAGGGGTTAAAAAGATTATAATACTGACACTTGAAATATATAGATCTATAGATCTGGAGAATATTACAAATTGACAAGAGTAACACCATTAGTTAAATCATTAAAGCTAGAAACACTGCAGGATAGACAATTACAAAAACCGAATAAAAAAATAAGGCAATTAATTTTTACTTTGGAAATACAACACCTATATAATATAATACAAACATCAAATAGAAATCGGGATTGAAACCCTTTTCTTATTCGTATGCAAGTACAAACACACAAATTCTCGTTCTTCCCGTCTGGAAACTGTTTGTGGAATTGGTTGCCTGAAAAATTGCAAGACTATACGAAACCCAAGTATAAGCGTAGTACGCAATATTCTTATGTATAGAAGGAGCGTCTGTAATAGATACTATAAGATAAGTTATAGATCACTTTGTGCAAATTCACATCTGATCATTGGGTGAAATTTGAACTGAGAGTTGGTAAATACTGAATCAAGCCAGGGGGTAACAATTTCATTTGAAAAAATTATCAAAATATTACTAACAGACCAGAGGGTTAAATTTATACTGACAAACGGGTAAATATTATATCACCAATGGGTAAACTATTATTTGACCACTTGATAAAGTTAATGCGGACAGTTGGTAGAATTTTATCTTGGTAATATTTATATTACACTATATCATATAATATTCGTTAAACATGATTTTCAAGCCCCCATTTAAGTTTATTCCGAAATATAGGAAACCTGACACACGAACATTGGGTGAAAATGACTTCATCAATCCAAACAAAAACATGTGACAAAAATTATATGAGTTTAAAAAAAAATATTTAAAGAAAGAAATTTTAAGGAAGAGAAAAATAGCACTTTAAAAGTGATAAGCGAATACATATTTTGACATTATTCTAATAAACAATATAATAGCCCAAGTCACAGGTTGGTTGGATTATGTATCCGTAACGCTATGACGTGATTTGTTTTAGCTTATATTAAATACGAGCAACCAAGCCCGTCCAAGAACGTTCCGCCACCGTTCGGTGGCATGTTGTAAGTCCCCTCCAACAGCCGTCTCGACCGGCATACATGTACATCACGTCAAAAATACTATTCATTATAGTTAAAATAAATAACTAATAAAACAGAGCTTTTGACTATAAATCCCAACGCGCATAACTCAAAATAAAGTCTTGGAAGAAATACTGCACCAAAAATAGCTCGTTTTGAACGTCCGAGAAACGTGTTCAATATGATTGACCGTAGGATTCATATGTGTTTAAGGGACCAATCGCTATAGATGACCGGGCAGAACGGACAGAAACTTGCCTTTTATTATATAGGATATAGGCGCGCATCGGGAGGTGTGCAAAATAATTATAAATTAAAAGACTCACGCCGTAAACAAAATATTATATGACTTCATTGTTTTATCTTATATTTTGATTTTGGAAAAGAGAGCGATGTAAAAAGAGGAATTGAGGATTTATAATTATAAAATAATTTTTGTACATTTCAGGAAGTTCAATATTTCGTATTTATCAAATAAGGATAAGTTACTGGGCATACTTGGGCTTTTGACAAAAAAACAAAACAAACAACCCCTAGTATTAAATATAACATTAATACCAGTGGCGTAGCTAGAACTTTTGCCGCACGGGGCGGTCTCCGATTTGCCGCCCTTTTTAGGGGCCGTCCATAAATGACGTCATGCACCTGAGTCACACGTGTGTGACGAGGGAGGGGGGTGTTTAAGAAATGTGACATTATGTGAAATGCGCAACTTTAAATAAATTTCCACTGAAATATTTGATTACTGACTCTTTATTTTATGACGTTTATGTAAAACGCATGTTGCTTTATTAGAATGCAGCGTTACACTAAAACATACTTAAATGGCAAAAATTTAATTTGAAAATGCTCATTTTCAAACAGAAAATACGGCTTTTTTTGGTGGGGGTGGGGGGCAAAGCTATGTGACGTCTTATTGAAGAAGGGGTCTAAGTTTTTGTGACGACGTGTGACGAGGGGGTGGGGGGAGGGGATGAAAAATCAGCCAAAATAGCGTGGCGTCATTTATGGACGACCACTTAGTCGATTATATTATGGTTTTTAAAAATTAATAAATATTAGGGCTGTTATCGATTAATTTAAAATAGGGCTGTTATCGATTAATTTAAATGTAATCGTTAACTTTTGAAAAATAATCGATTAATTAATCGATAATTTCGATTCAAGCCAAAAATAGAAATTTATGACGTCATTAAACTGAACATTTCTCACTGACATTGAAAATTAAGAATATTTTGAACTAAATTTCATGGCAATGTGTTGATACTTGATTTGTGCTGAAGGTGGTACGTCAGCGATGTATTTGATCCTTTAAAAGAGAATTGTTTCTAGCAGTGAACACTGTAAACGTTTTCACCATCTTCGACTTTGCCATCCACAGTTAGCTTAAAAACAACATATTTGCTCAACTTTCTAGTTATATGTTTAAATTTAACTGCGCTGATGCTGTCAGCAGGGCCGTCTTAACGCATTTGCCCGTTGGGCATTTTCACGGGGGCCCACGAGCATATGGGCTCCATGTGAATATGTTTATTTATATATATTATATATATTCATTTTTTATTCCTGGGGGGGGGGAAGGGCCCAAAACTATTTCTTTGCCTGGGGGCCAAAATGGTGTAAAGACGGCTCTGGCTGTCAGCCCTTTTATAGTTGACGTCTGCCGGTCAACATAAATTAATAAAATACATTTTAATATTACGCGGGAGATGTTTGTACGTAAAAAGTATATATAAATTATTATTAATTATTAATATTTTACTATTTATTACAAAAATTTTCATAAAATATTAAAAATATTTTCTTAAATTTTAATCGAATTTTTATCGATTAAAATTATTTTAATCGATATTTAATCGATAAAATTTTTAACGATTAATCGATAACTTAATCAATAATTTCCGCAGCTCTAATTTAAAATTAATCGTTAACTTTTGAAAAATTAACGATTAATAAATCGTTAATTTCGATGAAAGCCAAAAATTGAAATTTATGGTGTCATAAGTAACATTTATTAAACATACTTGTCGAAGATCGAAATAACACCGGAATGTCTTCTTTATATCATATCTTTTAACCAACAACGCAAACTGACAAGTGTATTCCCATTATTTGGTTCAAGTGATGAGCGGGTCTTATTGAGAATATAACCAGCCGAGCTGAACTAACACTCACATAGCTTTAAATTGTCTCAGCTGAAGTTTCTGATACTGTAGTGGATGTTTGGTTTGCAGCTGATATGTAAGCGAAGTGTTAGAACCATGGTAGCAATGTTCCCTTTAAGCAGCGCGGTTGCGCAGATATTTGACCGACGCCACGCAGGAGTTTAGAATCACCGCGCAGCAAATTTTGTAAAATATTGCACAAAAAATGGACGTTGTGCAACTTTGCACACGAGTTTTTTTTAACTTTGCACACGGACCAACGAAGCTTAGACTTAGAGGGAACATTGCGTGGTAGGCAAATGATTTCTCTCAATAGAAAAAATAACCTTTATCAACATTTTGAACATTCACGTAAGTGAATAGTTTAAAACCTAAATGTTCGTGTAATCGTCCGTAAATTAGTTTATATTTATCGGTTGAAATATTTTACTTTTTGACTTCAAGTACATTTATAAGTGGCAGGTCGATTAATCGTTAAAAAAATTAATCGTTAAAAAGTTTTAACGATTAATCGAGAAATTAATCGATAATTTCCGCAGCCCTAATAAATATGAATAAATAATTATAATTTAAACAAAGTAAAGGTGGGGAACATGTTTACCATTGCATGCCATATTTATGTAAGCAGTAATAAAAGAGGCCGCATAAGATTATATACCTAATAAAACAAACCCGTAAAAACAAAGTTTTTGACTATAAATCCCTTATATATGAGACATAACTAAAAGTATTGATTACGTTCAAATGCGACACATATGTACAGGTTGAATCTGTCTTAACTCACCTTTGCTGTTAACCCGGGTGGGGGGTGGGAGAGTGGAAAGGTCTTGTCACCAATCGCTGGATCGAGCTCAGCGTGACACGCAAAATGTAAACAAAAGCACGCCGGTACACCTGATTTAAACAAGAGATGTGTTCATCTGTGGCTGGGGTGAAGTCAAGTGACCCGTAAAATGTAAACGATAGCGACCGCTACATATAGTTTATATAGATAAACTAAAATGCATTAATTTAATAACTGTACGTTCGATCAATCTGAAATTTTGATACAATGCATTGTTAGGTGACACGGGTCCGTGTGCCAAATTGCAGCTCGATGGCGTCACGGGAAGTGGGTTATTTTTGACTTCTGTCTTTCCCTGGTGTCCGCCCAAGACAGACAGACAGCGAGAGAGAGAGAGAGAGAGAGAGAGAGAGAGAGAGAGAGAGAGAGAGTGACAGAGACAGAGACGGCGATGAAGTTAATATAAGGGATTTAAAAATACACATTTATATAAAAAAACAAGACACTTTTTTGAATGGAACTAAAAAGTTCTGAGGTCGCAGGGTCCATGAGACAAAACATATTTCCAAATTTACACCCCAAAAACATTACTAATTACTATTCTTTTATTTTGTATTTATAAATAAATGAATTTTTTTTTACTAACAAAGAAATTGCATATATTAGTATACATTTACTTTCCTAACTTTCATAATAGAAAAATCGTGTATTATGCTATCAAAATTAAAATGTTGTGTAATATCTTGTTCTATGTACAGTATTGCAAGATTGTGTTGTCTTTGATCGCTCATCGTGGAACGAAGATAATTTTTTATGAACTTCAGTTTGAAGAAGCTCATTTCATAACTAGCGACACTGATAGCAATAGTTGAAAAAATTCATAGCAAAATTACAATGTTGGGTACAGAATTTTTCAATCTATACTGTTGAATAACTTTTAATAGATCAAGTGTGCCTTTCCCCCCGTTTTTCTAACATAATGCCTCTTCTTTTAGTGTAGGTACAGCCATAAAATCCTGGATCCTTTTTCTTTCCATATTGAACTGTTCTTTATCAATGTCAATAAAGTAATTTATTTGATGTTCAAAAGCTTCAATTAGTGGTTTACATGGTATTATATCAGAATATTTTCTTGCAAGGACATGCCACTCATCAAAGCGTTATTTTATAATTCCATCCATGGATAAAAAAATTTCTCCTTGTACTTCTTGTTCTAAAGATAGAACCACGTCTTCTGAATTTTCCATACTCATATTTCTTTTCCTTCTAATTCAACGTTCAGTTGATATCTCCATCTCTTCACAAATTGTTTGGCTGATATAACAGCATTATGTATTAACATATCTCTTTGTTCCATGCAATGGCTTTGCATTAATTTAAAAAATGATGGGTTCCCATAAATTCAGAAAACATAGAAGAGAAAAAGATTGCATTGAATTGAGTAAAATTCCAGCATCTGATCTCGTTTTCCTAGTTACTTCTTCAGATGTAAATTTTTCCAAAACGCTTGAAATTTTAAAAGTATGACTTTTTCGAAATTATTATGCCTATTGTGGTGATTATTAACAAAGAAAATTGAAAATTTACATATTCTTGTCATAAATCTTAATAATTTTCCATAAAATAGACGAATTCAAATTATTTACACATTAATAATGCTTTATTTTGATAGGCGTAACATGCTTAATGAATAACCATATTTTAATGAAAAACACAAATTATTTGTGCTACTTTAATGCAATAAAAAATATAAAAAAAAGAATATAATTTTTAATAATTAATCTTACAATAATTTACAGAAAACTGAAAGAGTAACATAAGTTACTACTTGCAAGTTAAACACAATATTTGAACCGCCATGCCTTGTAGGTACTTGTTCCGCATCATTCTGAGAATGTCGAAATTCCACGCAAAAACTGTCGTGGCGATATTAATAGCACACATTATTCGGCCCAGCGGTGATGTGTTTTTTGGGTAGTTTTCTTATAAAGGCGTCATCTGTGACTTATACCGCTTAGTTTTCCAAACAAATGGATATCGTTTTTGAGCGATTAAAAATTTTTGAACGGTTTTGCGTTAGTTATAATATCACTATGTAATCAAGACAAATGTTGTGCGAATCCGTTAATTAAGACTCGAAATTACGAATATTTTTGTTTCACCTTGGTTTTCCCCCTTCAAAAGAAAAAAGGCGGTTGTCGGAAATTGTTGTGCTTTTCAAATGCCCACAAATGCCGCCCCTAAATGAGTGCCGCCCGGGGCGGACCGCCCCCCACCGCCTCCCCCCCAGCTACGCCACTGATTAATACAATGTATTAATCATTTACTATGGTTATTCTTTAATTTTGTCTAATCAATTGAATAATATAATTTAAGAATTGTCTTTGCTCTTTTAAATTAGAGCATATTAATTTAAATATACCGTAATACTATTATTAATAATTTGAAACCATGCGAAAGTTAGTTTAAATTCTTTTATTATGTTTGACCTCAAAAATATTTTTAAAACAATATTGTGATAGATCTAAATATGAATACATATCATAGTTGAGGGTTACTTGAATCTATACACATTATTTTAAAGGGGCATTTTTTTTAGTTGAAATCTGATTACAACAACGGTTAGAGAACTGTAAAAATTCTCAAGAGATTGGGATTAATATCTGAGACTAAAGTAGGAAGTAGGTTAGAGCTATCGTCTACTAAGTCAGTGCTTCTCAAAGTGGTGGTCCGCGGACCGTTGCCGGTCCGTGGGTCATCAGCCGCCTGTCCGCAGAAGGTATCAGAAAGGAAAGAAAAATCGAATGAAAATACTCCATTTTCAGACATTTATATAACCCTATAAAATATGTTAATTTTTTTTTGCACAAGCACATAAAATGAAAGAAATAATTTAAAATACAATATGGTCATTTTAATAAAATAAGTCTACATTTATTTCAATACGTAGTCATAATAACAAAATATGGGTGGTGAAGGACATGCCCACAAATTTTGGTGATTAATTCAATTCAATCTACTCCAAAAAAAAAGAAAAGAAAGAAAAAGTAGGAAACAAACATTGATAGCTCATAATTATAGATATGTCCCCCAAACTGAAACAATAGATTTGATCTCGTGTATGTTGTAAAACAATAGATTTGATCTCGTGTATGTTGTAAAACAACAGATTTGATCTCGTGTATGTTGTAAAACAACAGATTTGATCTCGTGTATGTTGTAAAACAATAGATTTGATCTCGTGTATGTTGTAAAACAACAGATTTGATCTCGTGTATGTTGTAAAACAACAGATTTGATCTCGTGTATGTTGTCAAACAACAGATTTGATCTCGTGTATGTTGTAAAACAACAGATTTGATCTCGTGTATGTTGTAAAACAACAGATTTGATCTCGTGTATGTTGTAAAACAACAGATTTGATCTCGTGTATGTTGTAAAACAACAGATTTGATCTCGTGTATGTTGTAAAACAACAGATTTGATCTCGTGTATGTTGTAAAACAACAGATTTGATCTCGTGTATGTTGTAAAACAACAGATTTGATCTCGTGTATGTTGTAAAACAACAGATTTGATCTCGTGTATGTTGTAAAACAACAGATTTGATCTCGTGTATGTTGTAAAACAACAGATTTGATCTCGTGTATGTTGTAAAACAACAGATTTGATCTCGTGTATGTTGTAAAACAACAGATTTGATCTCGTGTATGTTGTAAAACAACAGATTTGATCTCGTGTATGTTGTAAAACAACAGATTTGATCTCGTGTATGTTGTAAAACAACAGATTTGATCTCGTGTATGTTGTAAAACAACAGATTTGATCTCGTGTATGTTGTAAAACAACAGATTTGATCTCGTGTATGTTGTAAAACAACAGATTTGATCTCGTGTATGTTGTAAAACAACAGATTTGATCTCGTGTATGTTGTAAAACAACAGATTTGATCTCGTGTATGTTGTAAAACAACAGATTTGATCTCGTGTATGTTGTAAAACAACAGATTTGATCTCGTGTATGTTGTAAAACAACAGATTTGATCTCGTGTATGTTGTCAAATGTAGAACGTAAATGATTAAATTTTATATTTTCTTTCAAATTTTCCAAAATAAAAACAGAGAGAATTGAGTTGATGTTTGATTGTGAAAAGATTTAGTATACCCAATTTATAGATGGGAAATAAAGGACCAATGGATATGTTTACCATGAGATAAGATATGAATGCTTAGCATCAAACAAATTCGGACTCTTCTTCACAATTAGGTAATGGTGACATAAATGACAACAAAGCTTTTTCGGGGAAACGAATTCTTACTAGCTTCACTCTAAAATATGACTTTTCATATATTCTATGATTCGTTTTTATGAGGGTGGATTGCTCTGATATCCCAAGACCTAAATGTGTTATTTGCGGCGGTGTTCTATCGTTCTATCGAATGCAATGAAGCCCTCAAACTCAAACCCCATAGGCATTTAACTACTAGGCATAAGTTAAAAGCCCAAAAAATTCTTCGAAAGATAGGGAGCTGATTTAAAAAATCTATTTTTGATTCATCACACATAAATACTTGTGCATTGCGAACTTCGTTAAGGTAGCACTGCGAACTGCCTAGGCTAAAAAAACATACAATCGGTCAAGCGCTCGTATTAGGGTGCATTAAGGATGTGTGTTTGGAAATGTTACGTGAAACTGCGACAAAGAAAATGACCCAGTTACTCTCATATGACACAATAGTTCGACGCATCGACGTATGTCTTGTAATATTGAAGCGCATCAAATATAACAGATGAAACTGGCTAAGTACTCTTTACTGTTTTGTTCACCATCAAAGTTAAGCCACGGAGCAAATGTCAACACAAACAGCTTTTACCCCATTCTGATTTACAATGGTTATCTTGGGGAAAAGTTCTGTCAAGAGTTTTTGAATTGTAGAGAGAACTCGGCCAATTTCTTCAGTAGAAAAAACCGGATTGTGAATTGGAGAGCCAAGTTGGCTTGCGTGGCTGATATCTTTGCCATTTTAAATTAGCTCAATATCTCCATGCAAGGACAGTTGGCTTGCGTGGTTGATATCTTTGCCATTTTAAATTAGCTCAATATCTCCATGCATGGACAGTTGGCTTGCGTGGTTGATATCTTTGCCATTTTAAATGAGCTCAATATCTCCATGCAAGGAAAGTTGGCTTCATGACTTACAATGGCAGGAAAAAAAAGCTAAAAGCATGGAAGAGTCGAGTATCAACATTTGAGCCTCAAATGTCTAAAATTGCAAAAAAAGTAGCAGGCTCATTATATTTTAAGTGATCGTTTATTAAAACTTAGGCCCAAGTCAGAATACAAATTTAATAAAACAGTATCAACTTAAAACTATTTTAATATGAAAAGAGACAATCTTAATTAAGCAATCGAGGTTTAAGGTTATTCCTTTCAAAATTGTTCGATGACATGGAACATAAAACATTTCGAATTCATGCCAAATGTTTTAGTTTGGGGATGTAGGGCATATAGGACATGTAGGACATGTAGGACATGTAGGACATGTAGGAGCTTATTTCACTACCACGTCAGTACAGGGAAAATAGTGCACCGGTCCCTGGTGCAATGGAAAAAATTCCTGCCGGTCTGCCATACTAAAACGTTTGAGAACCACTGTACTAAGTTATATAAATGGACACTGATAGAGTGAAAGAGAGATAGATATAGATAGATAGATAGATAGATAGATAGATAGATAGATAGATAGATAGATAGAGAGAGAGAGAGAGAGAGACAGAGAGAGAGAGAGAGAGAGAGGGGGGAGAGAAAGAGAGTAAAGCAGAATATTTTAATTCTAAAAATTAGGTAAAGAGAACAATAGATAGTCCATCAGAGCAAAACATGAAAGATAGTAGGAAAAAACATAATAAAAGAATTACATTGAAGGGAGAGAAGTTAATTTGCTGTGCATTTAAAAAAAACTCGCACAACCAAACAACAGAATGCAGCCTTGAATTTGAAGAATTACAAAACTGAATGATGAGTCAGTCTGTCTGCTCACATATCAGTCTGTCTTCTCACGTATCAGTATGTCTCCCCACGTATCAGTCTGTCTCCCCATGTATCAGGTTGTCTCCCCACGTACCAGTCTGTCTCCCCACATATCATTCTGTCTCCCCACGTATCAGTTTGTCTCCCCACGTATCAGTCTTTCTTCCCATGTATCTGTCTGTCAGACCACGTATCAATCTGTCAGCCCACGTATCAGTCTGTCTGCCAACGTTTCAGTCTGTCTTATCAAATATCAGTCTTCTCGTGTACTAATTGATTGCTGATGTATCAGTCGTTTATTTTAGACTTTTTAATGTATTTATTTAAATATCAGAGCGCAACGATCATGTTAGTCTAGCATAGATAGTGTTAGCACAACGATCATGTTAGTGTAGCATAGAAAGCATTCATTCATTCGTCTCTCATCTTGAAACTGGGTATCACTCACTGAAGCACAACACTAAATGATAAACATCACACATTGAAGGAACCACTCACTGACAGACATCACTCACCGAGTTTTGCTTTGAGACTCAATCTGCCATATTTTCTTAACCTTAAATAAAAAAATCAATTATCTCGCGTACGATAAAACTGATCAGGCTAATTTAAGGGCTGTATAAGGTGGGGGTCATCTGTTTATGAATAAAGGTAAACAGACTTGTAGCGAGAAGGTTGTTTGCTTCGAGTTCTTAGGTCAGGTCATGACAGAGGGACGAGATCGATGGATGACAAGGGACGCCTATGGATAGGTCAGTATAACACGAGGACAAAGCGATCACTTTCCTCGTCTCCATCTGAGACAAGCCATGCAGGGTTGACAATGGCGTTTCTGTTGGGTACCAGAGAGGGGGGGGGTTAGAGGAGTATTTGCTACCACGGAGTGAAGGCTAGAGGAGTGTTTGATACCACGGAGTGGGGGTTAGAGGAGTATTTGCTACCACGGAGTGGAGGCTAGAGGAGTGTTTGATACCACAGAGTGGAGGCTAGAGGAGTGTTTGATACCACAGAGTGGAGGTTAGAGGAGTGTTTGATAACACAGAGTGGAGGCTAGAGGAGTGTTTGATACCACAGAGTGGAGGCTAGAGGAGTGTTTGATAACACAGAGTGGAGGCTAGAGGAGTGTTTGATACCACAGAGTGGAGGTTAGAGGAGTGTTTGATACCACAGTGTGGAGGCTAGAGGAGTGTTTGATACCACAGAGTGGAGGTTAGAGGAGTGTTTGATACCACAGAGTGGAGGCTAGAGGAGTGTTTGATACCACAGAGTGGAGACTAGAGGAGTGTTTGCTACCACAGTGTGGAGGCTAGAGGAGTGTTTGATACCACAGAGTGGAGTTTAGAGGAGTGTGTGCTACCACGGAGTGGAGGCTAGAGGAGTGTTTGCTACCACGGAGTGGGGGTTAGAGGAGTATTTGCTACCACGGAGTGGAGGCTAGAGGAGTGTTTGATACCACAGAGTGGAGGCTAGAGGAGTGTTTGATACCACAGAGTGGAGGTTAGAGGAGTGTTTGATACCACAGAGTGGAGGCTAGAGGAGTGTTTGATACCACAGAGTGGAGGCTAGAGGAGTGTTTGATAACACAGAGTGGAGGCTAGAGGAGTGTTTGATACCACAGAGTGGAGGTTAGAGGAGTGTTTGATACCACAGTGTGGAGGCTAGAGGAGTGTTTGATACCACAGAGTGGAGGTTAGAGGAGTGTTTGATACCACAGAGTGGAGGCTAGAGGAGTGATGGCTATCATAGAGTGGAGACTAGAGGAGTGTTTGCTACCTCGGAGTGAGGGCTAGAGTAGTGTTTGCTACCACGGAGTGAGGGCTAGAGGAGTGTTTGCTACCATGGAGTGAGGGCTAGAGGAGTGTTCTCTACCACGGAGTGGAGTTTAGAGGAGTGTGTGCTACCACGGAGTGAGGGCTAGAGGAGTGTTTGCTACCATGGAGTGAGGGCTAGAGGAGTTTTTGCTACCACGGAGTGGGGGTTAGAGTTGTGTTGGCTATCATGGAGTGGAGGTTAGAACAGTGTTTGATACCACTGAGTGGGGGTTACAGGAATGTTTGTTACCACTGAGTGGAGGCTAGAGGATTGTTTGCTACCATGGAGTGGAGGCTAAAGGAGTGTTAGCTGCCACTAGTGGAGGCGAGAGGAGTGTTTGTTACCACTGTGTGGAGTCTAGAGGATTGTTTGCTTCTACGGGGTGGAGGTTAGAGAAGTGTTAGCTACCACATAGTGGAGGCTAGAGGGGTGTTTGCTGCCACTAGTGGAGGCTAGAGGAGTGTTTGCTATCACGGAGTGGGGGTTAGAGGAGTGTTTTCTAACAACAAGGAGTTTAGGCTAGAGGAATTTTTGCTACCACGGAGTGGAGGCTAGAGGAGTGTATGCTACCACAGAGTGGAGGCTAGAGGAGTGTTTGCTTCGACGGGTCGGAGTTTAGAGGAGTGTTGGATAACATTGATTGGGAGAGTGGGGGCTAGACGATTGTGAGAGTGGGGGCTAGACGATTGTGAGAGTGGGGGCTAGACGATTGTGAGAGTGGGGGCTAGACGATTGTGAGAGTGGGGGCTAGACGATTGTGAGAGTGGGGGCTAGACGATTGTGAGAGTCGGGTCTAGACGATTGTGAGAGTGGGGTCTTATCTAATCTAATCGAATCTAATCTGTTTACAGACGATCCTTCTATACAGAAGATTATTGCGTCCTACGCTTATCTATGGTTTGTGTTTAGTCCTGCATTTTTATTAGAGATTTAAATGTTGATAAAGTGTTGGGTCTAGACCAGGGGTCTCCAAACTTTTCAGCTGGAGGGCCGGATTAACTGTAAAACAGCTGTTGGGGGGCCAAATAAGAAAAAATCAAAACATACATGTTGTTTTTAAGTATATATTTAATATTATTATATTTAAAATATTAATATTATTTAATGTTATATTAAATATTATTTAATAATACATTGATGCACTGCACATGAATACATGTATTAGTGGGAATTGTGAAATTGTTTCCTGGATACCAAAATATTAGATATTTCTGGCCTTAGATTTGATGTCCCTAACATCAATAGTGACCTGAGATTATCATCAGACAAGTTAGTTCTCAAATTGTTCTTCACGTATTTCATCTTCGAAAATGTCTGTTCGCACAAGTATGTTGTTCCAAAGATTGAAAGGTACCCTGATGAAAAAGCTTTGACATTAGGAAAGTCTTCCTTGGGCAAAAATTGGTAAAAACTCAAAAGTCCTTCCCTAAGGAAGTCATTTTCTTGCAAATCAATCACCTCAAGCTGCAGTTCATCTGAGCAACTGGCCACATCTGCTACAAATAGATTTTGAAATAGCCTAACTTCTTCTGCCTTTGAATCCAAGTCAGAAAACCGCTCCTGAAACTGCAGCTGGAGGTCTTTGATGATCTCGCATGCAAATGATGTGGGGAACTCAGCTGTTGCTTCAGCCATGAAGACCTTGCACTGCTAAAAGTGTGTCAAGTTTTTTGCCTGTACTTGTTCCAAAAACAAGACAAGTTTGGCTCTGAAGGCCTTTTAGGTGATTGTATAGATCAGAAACTAGATTTGTCTCTCCTTGAAGTTTTAGGTTCAAAAATTTTAAATGACCAGTAATGTCTGCAGAAAAGGCCGATTTCCATACCCACTCTTCATCAGTCAGTAATGGCTGTGGTTTTCCTTTACTTTCTAGGAAGTCATGTATTTCCTTTCTTAATTCAAATACTCTACTCAGAACATTCTCACAACTTAGCAATCTTACTGCTGTATAATATGGTAAATCTTGCGATTCTGTGTCTGTATCTTTCAACATGTCTCTGAACTGTCTATGGTTGAGCCCATGTGACCTTATTAAATTCACCATCTTCACCACAGGATTCAGTACACTTCTAATGTCCACATATTTAGCACACAAAGCTTGCTGGTGAATAATACAGTGCAGGAACATTGGTTGTGGAATGTGTTTCTCATTACATATCTGCTTCACTTGTCCAACCAAGCCTTTCTTTATGCCACTCGTGTTCTTTCCCCCATCAACAGTCAAGCAAGTCAAGTTAGTCCAGTCCAAGTTATAATCAACAAATGTTTTTCCCAATTCATTGAATATATCCTCTCCGGTAGCTGTGCCATACATGCTATGTAGAGAAGCCAGCTCTTGTGTTATGTCCATGTCTTCATCCACACCTCTAATGAAAACAAGCAGTTGAGAGGTGGAGCAGCTGTCCAGCGATTCATCCATTGTAATTGAAAAATGGCGAAACCGGCTTGCATTTTTCGCTAATTGAGTGTTTGCTTTCGCTAGTGTTATTCGCAAATTTTTATTGTAAAATACATATAAAAATATTATATTTTTAAAATTATTACAAGGTCTCCAGGGGCCGGATAAGAGGGCCTCGCGGGCCGCATCCGGCCCGCGGGCCGTAGTTTGGAGACCCCTGGTCTAGACGATTGTTAGAGTGGGGGCTAGACGATTGTGACAGTGGGGGGGGGGCTAGACGATTGTTGCGCAACAGAAAATTGGAAAGTGGGGCATACGGATTGGTAATGCACTGTCGATATGAATTATCTACCAGCTACCGAATAATTAGTTTGTAGATGGATATCGAAATTGATGGATATCTAGATAGATTAATTTATGAAATATTATAAAAAAACAATTACCACTGAATAGAGAAATACATTATGAAAACACGATCTTGGTTTATGTGACTGGACAATTATTGGGAGAGTTTGGATACATCTGGTTTGTCAATTTTTCAATGTGATGTTTACTTAACAGTGAAGTGTTACAGACTGAACGCAGTGTTTTATTTGATGTTTGCTTAACAGTGAAGTGTTACAGACTGAACGCAGTGTTTTATTTGATGTTTACTTAACAGTGAAGTGATACAGACTGAACGCAGTGTTTTATTTGATGTTTACTTAACAGTGAAGTGTTACAGTCTGAGCGCAGTGTTTTATTTGATGTTTACTTAACAGTGAAGTGTTACAGACTGAACGCAGTGTTTTATTTGATGTTTGCTTAATGAATTAAAAGCCATGGGTTGACTATGGTAGAAATTATGTGTCTAAGCATGAGGACTAAAGAACTTTAGACTCTGGTCATATTTGAACAACTAACTCATTGTTAAATGAGTTGCACATCAGTTGACAAGAACTGAGCGATAATAGCTCAAAACATGTAACGTAGCAACAATGAGAGAGAAAGAAAGAGAGAGAGAGAGAGAGAGAGACAGACAGAGAGATACAACAAGAGAGTGGTATAATAATATGGAGGGAGATAAATTTAAATACAGAGAAACAGGGGACACGGGAGAGAGGGAGAAAGAAAGAAAGAAAGAGAGAGAGAGAGAGAGAGAGAGAGAGAGAGAGAGAGACAGAGAGAGTGTGAGAGTGTGAGAGAAAGAAAGAAAGAGGGAACGAGGTAGAACATGTCCATTTAGCCTGGACATCTGATACACGCCATTTCGTGTTGTGCAATTTTCGCCCTAACAAATGTAATAAATAATTGACAGACGATATCATGATTGTTTTCTCTCTTTTCCAGGGTTATTTTAACAACGACGGCTACATCGCTACACAAGGTGAGTAGATGGCTACATCGCTACACAAGGTGAGTAGATGAGGCCAGTCCTTATCCCCTCCCCACGTTTACGCTTGTTTGTTCGTGTTATTGTCATCGCCCGCTCCCCATGTTTTAAATTTAATGAAGTTTTCCTGCACGATTGTATAGTCCACTACAGACATATAGGTATAGAGATGTCCATATAACTAGAGATAAGCAGTGACGATTTTGTAGTCCACAACAGAAATATTGCTAGCGAGACATCTATATAACTAGAGATAAGAAGTAACGATTTTGTAGTCCACTACAGAAATATTGCTAGCGAGACATCTACATAACTAGAGATAAGAAGTAACGATTTTGTAGTCCACTACAGAAATATTGCTAGCGAGACATCTATATAACTAGAGATAAGAAGTAACGATTTTGTAGTCCACTACAGACATATTGCTATTGAGACGTCTATATAACTAGAGCTAAGCAGTGGAAAATGAACCGGTTCTTGACTCTGCTCTTTCTAATTACCCTATTACGCACAATGGATAAACATCCTGCAGATACAAAGGAGGGCATTTAATATCACCTGGCTTGGAGCATACCTGCCCATTTCTTATTCCACAAATTAAAATTATTTTCCCCTATTTTTCTTTAAAATAGATGATAACCAACCCCTACTCGTTTTCCTACGTTGCCAACCCAATCTCTGTCTTGTTATCTTACTTTGCCAACCCCATTCCGGTCTCGTTACCATAGGGTGCCAACCCAATCTCTGTCTTGTTATCTTACTTTGCCAACCCCATTCCGGTCTCGTTACCATAGGGTGCCAACCCAATCTCTGTCTTGTTATCTTACTTTGCCAACCCCATTCCGGTCTCGTTACCATAGGGTGCCAACCCAATCTCTGTCTTGTTATCTTACTTTGCCAACCCCATTCCGGTCTCGTTACCATAGGGTGCCAACCCATTCTCTGTCTTGTTATCTTACTTTGCCAACCTCATTCCGGTCTAGTTACCATAGGGTGCCAACCCAATCTCTGTCTTGTTATCTTACTTTGCCAACCCCATTCCTGTCTCGTTACCATAGGGTGCCAACCCATTCTCTGTCTTGTTATCTTACTTTGCCAACCCCATTCCGGTCTAGTTACCATAGGGTGCCAACCCAATCTCTGTCTTGTTATCTTACTTTGCCAACCCCATTCCGGTGCCGGTCCGCAGACGGAATAAGAAAGGAAAGAAAATTCTAACTAAAATCCTCCATTTGCAAACGTTAATAAAAACTAACACTATATAAAATATTTTAAAAAAATCTTTTTTTTAAAAAGAAAACGCTTTTATTTAAATATAGAAAGTGCACTAAAAAGAAGAAAATAAAAATTTTCTATGATAACAGGTGAAATGACTGAACCTATCCACTGCACATAAAAGCGTGGGGCGCCGCCCATCACAAATCATTTCTCTTTGCAACTATTCTTTTGCATATAGATAAATATTTCTTTTTAATATGATAGTAGTATATATATGAATTATAATCAAAGTTTTGAAATTTTTAATGTTTATTAATATTCATACAAATTGGTATTTATGTTTCGCAGCATTGTACATGATAGAGAGTTGTGATGAGCGCCCCACGATTTTATGTGAAGTGGATAGGTTCAGTCATTTCACCTGTTATCATAGAAATTTTTTATTTTCTTCTTTTTATGTAAATAAAAGCGTGTCCTTTTTTTAAAAAGATTTTTTAAAATATATTTAATTTCTACTTTTTAGTAGCAAAATTTTTAAAATATATTATTCAGCATAATCAATTCAATTTAATTAGTCAACCTTCGTTTTCAATAACTTAAATGTGCTGGTGGTAAAAAAGTTAGATTATTAATTACAAATTTATTATAAGAAATAAAAAAAAACGTAAAAAACCAAGTTTTTAACTATAAATCCTTTATGTACGAGACGTAACTAAAAGAATGTTCATTATAATACGCAGCGCAAGACCATCCAACAATACAAAATTGCAGTTGTGTCGTAAAACATGTTTAATATAATGCGCACCGATCAGGAATATGTTTATAAAAAGTATTGTCAGTAAAATACGCACCTTATTGCGCGACAGAAAGCTCGTTCAATATAATACGCACCGCGACACTCTATCTCAAAAAATAACATGATACACAGAGAAAAAAAAGAGATAAATAAAATAATCTATAAAATCAATAATTAAATTACGGTACATGCGATCGATCTGAAATTTTGATACATAGTTTTTATCATCGCCATCAAACAGCCTGCTAAATTTAAGCTCGCTAGCTTACAAAGAAGTGGGTTAAAAATCGATTTAAAGTTTTGGCGACAAGAAATCAAGCAAGCAATCAAGCAACCAGACACCACGAGTTAATATAAAGGATTTAATTTAAAAAAAACGTTAAAAACAAAGTTTTTCACTATAAATCCTTTATGTACGCGACGTAACTAAAAGAATGTTCATTATAATACGCAGCGCCAGACCATCCAGAAATACAAAATTGCAGTTGTGTCGTAAAACATGTTTAATATAATGCGCACCGATCAGGAATATGTTTATAAAAAGAGTTGTCAATAAAATACGCACCTTATTGCGCGACAGAAAGCTCGTTCAATATAATACGCACCGCGACGCTCTATCTAAAAAAATAGCATGATACATAGGAATAAATAAAATAATCTAAAAAATCAATAATTTAATTACGGTACATCCAATCGATCTGAAATTTTGATACATTGTTTTTATTATCGGTACGAAACTGCCTACAAAATTTCAGCTCGCTAGCTTACGAGCAAGTGGGTTAAAAATCGATCAAAAGTTTTGGCAACAAGCAAGCAAGCAAGGGCTGACGGCCGCAGACACCAAGAGTTAATATAAATGATTTAAAAAGGAATAGATCCCCAACTGAAAATTGAACCCACTACATCCAGGTCGATAATCCATAACGCTAACAGTTTGGCCAACAAGGCTACACAAATTTCGTTCTTTTAAAACGTATAATAAGAACTCTTTACAATCAACTTCTTGCGTCAACACATTGAAATTACTTGTATCCCTCTAGGGCGAATCGAGTTATGGTTCACTGATGTGAGTGATCAAATCGATTTTTCGACCTTATCAATTCCATTTAATTAGTTAAAGTTCATGGTCAATAACTTAAACTTGATAGTGGAAATTAAACAACCCGTAAAAACCAAGTTTTTGACTCTAAATCCCTTATATATGAGACAGAACTAAAAGGATTGTTAATGTTCATTGCGAGACGAACATTTACAGACTGAAACGCGCTGAACTCTCCTTGATACAAAACACGGGAATTTGGTAATCGAGGACTGGAGTGAAACCAGTGAGCCGTGGAGGTCAACTCTAGCAGACGACTAAACAAACTAAAAATTGATTAATTTAATTACGGTACATTCGATCGATCTGACATTTTGACACAATGTATTGTCATCCAAGATCTATCTGTGGTAAAATTTTGAGATCTCTAGGACCATCAGAAGGGGTTTAACCCTACCAGGTCGAGTTACCGAATTTTAGGTAATAAATTTAATTACTATATAACGAGTTACCGAATTCTAGGTTTTTGGGATATCCCTTGAAGAATTACTAAAAAATAACAGCCAATCATCGTTAAATCTCGCATTTGCTGCAAGATTAGTGTTTACAAATGGTTTATTCCTTGAATAAAGCTGTGAGTTAGTGATTACGTTGATTTTTAGTGTCCTTGAAGAAGTTGGGCAAGCTTGCGAGAGGTGAAAGTCGCTATCGATGTCAGGGCAGCAAAACCTGTAT
Source organism: Ampullaceana balthica (assembly GCA_944989445.1). NCBI lineage: Eukaryota > Metazoa > Mollusca > Gastropoda > Lymnaeidae > Ampullaceana > Ampullaceana balthica. The sequence goes on from CALYLW010000088.1 coordinate 991,373, forward strand.
GGTATGGCAGGATCGGAGACCAATTACATTTATCTCAAACTTTCATGACCCAAAACAAATAGGAGTAGCAAACAGAAGAAACAAAGATGGAACACTTGATGAAGTTCCGATGCCATAGCTCGTCAAGGACTACAATCGCCACAAAGGCAGTTGTGACAAAAATGGTCAAATGACGCGCCCCCATCGCTCACCCCGTCATTACCGGTGGCCCGTCACCTTTTCATCAAATTCTTTATGTGGGCCTGCTACAATTAATTTGTTATATATGTGTCTAAACTAGAAGCAGCTGACAAAAAGCCCATGTTTTACACTAGATATATCCAGAAATGTCTGCATTAACCTGATAGGCCAATAACCGCTCAACAGCCATTCGCCGAGGACAAATGGTACCATGCCCCCAACGCCACATACCAGGCAACCACTGACCTTACACATGTCATCCCACATCCACCTTACAAATGTCATCCCACATCCACCTTACACATGTCATCCCACATCCACCTTACACACATCATCCCACATCTACCTTACACATGTCATCCCACATCCACCTTACACATGTCATCCCACATCCACCTTACAAATGTCATCCCACATCCACCTTACACATGTCATCCCACATCCACCTTACACATGTCATCCCACATCCACCTTACACATATCATCCCACATCCACCTTACACATGTCATAACACATCCACCTTACACATATCATCCCACATCCACCTTACACATGTCATCGCACATCCACCTTACACATGTCATACCACATACACATTACACATATCATCCCAAATCCACCTTACACATATCATCCCACATCCACCTTACACATGTCATAACACATCCACCTTACACATATCATCCCACATCCACCTTACACATGTCATCGCACATCCACCTTACACATGTCATACCACATACACATTACACATATCATCCCAAATCCACCTTACACATATCATCCCACATCCACCTTACACATGTCATCCCACATCCACCTTACACATATCATCCCACATCCACCTTACACATGTCATCCCACATCCACCTTACACATGTCATCACACATCCACTTTACAAATGTCATCACACATCCACTTTACACATGTCATCCCACATCCACCTTACACATGTCATCACACATCCACTTTACACATGTCATTACACATCCACTTTACACTTGTCATCACACATCCATTTTACACATGTCATCACACATCCACTTTACACGTGTAATCACACATCCACTTTACACATGTCATCCCACATCCACTTTACATAGGTTATCCCACATCCACCTTACACATGTCATTCCACATCCATTTTACACACGTCATCCCACATCCACTTTACGCATGTCATCCCACATTAACCTTACACATGTCATCCCACATCCACCTTACACATGTCATCCCACATCCACTTTACACATGTCATCCCACATCCACTTTACACATGTCATCCCACATCCACCTTACACATGTCATTCCACATTCACCTTACACATATCATCACACATCCACTTTACACATGTCATCACACATCAACTTTACACATGTCATCCCACATCCACCTTACATATGTCATCCCACATCATATTTACACATGTCATCCCACATCCACTTTGCACATGTCATCCCACATCCACTTTACACATCTCATCCCACATCCACTTTACACATGTCATCCCACATCCACTTTACACATGTCATCCCACATCCACTTTACACATGTCATCCCACATCCACTTTACACATGTCATCCCACATCCACTTTACACATGTCATCCCACATCCACTTTACACATGTCATCCCACATCCACTTTACACATGTCATCCCACATCCACTTTACACATGTCATCCCACATCCACTTTACACATGTCATCCCACATCCACTTTACACATGTCATCCCACATCCACCTTACACATGTCATCCCACATCCACTTTACACATGTCATCCCACATCCACCTTACACATATCATCACACATCCACTTTACACATGTCATCACACATCAACTTTAAACATGTCATCCCACATCCACCTTACACATGTCATCACACATCCACTTTACACATGTCATCCCACATCCACTTTACGCATGTCATCCCACATCCACTTTACACATGTCATCACACATCCACTTTACACATGTCATCCCACATCCACTTTACACATGTCATCCCACATCCACCTTACACATGTCATCCCACATCCACTTTACACATGTCATCACACATCCACTTTACACATGTCATCCCACATCCACTTTACACATGTCATCACACATCAACTTTACACATGTCATCCCACATCCACCTTACATATGTCATCACACATCCACTTTACACATGTCATCACACATCCACTTTACACATGTCATCCCACATCCACTTTACACATGTTATCACACATCCACTTTACACATGTCATCCCACATCCACTTTACACATATCATCCCACATCCACCTTACACATGTCATCACACATCCACTTTACACATGTCATCCCACATCCACTTTACACATGTTATCACACATCCACTTTACACATGTCATCCCACATCCACTTTACACATATCATCCCACATCCACCTTACACATGTCATCCCACATCCACCTTACACATGTCATCCCACATCCACTTTACACATGTCATCCCACATCCACCTTACAAATGTCATCCCACATCCACTTTACACATGTCATCCCACATCCACTTTACACATGTTATCCCACATCCACTTTACACATGTCATCACACATCCACTTTACACATGTCATCATACATCTACTTTACACATGTCATCACACATCCACTTTACACATGTCATCCCACATCCACTTTTTACATGTCATCACACATCCACTTTACACATGTCATCCCACATCCACTTTACACATGTCATCACACATCCACTTTACACATGTCATCCCACATCCACTTTACACATGTCATCACACATCCACTTTACACATGTCATCCCACATCCACTTTACACATGTCATCCCACATCCACTTTACACATGTCATCACACATCCACTTTACACATGTCATCCCACATCCACTTTACACATGTCATCACACATCGACTTAACACATGTCATACCACATCCGCCTTACACATGTCATCACACATCCACTTTACACATGTCATCCCACATCCACTTTACACATGTCATCCCACATCCACTTTACACATGTCATCACACATCCACTTTACACATGTCATCTCACATCCACTTTACACATGTCATCCCACATCCACCTTACACATGTCATCCCACATCCACTTTACACATATCATGCCACATCCACTTTACACATATTATCCCACATCCACTTTACACATGTCATCACACATCCACTTTACACATGTCATCACACATCTACTTTACACATGTCATCACAAATCTACTTTACACATGTCATCACACATCCACTTTACACATGTCATCACACATCCACTTTACACATGTCATCACACATCTACTTTATAAATGTCCTCACACATCAACTTTACACATGTCATCACATATCCACTTTACACGTGTCATCACACATCCACCTTACACATGTCATCACACATCCCCTTTACACATGTCATCACACATCCACTTTACACATGTCATCCCACATCCACTTTACACATGTCATCACACATCGACTTAACACATGTCATCCCACATCCACTTTACACATGTCATCACACATCCACTTTACACATGTCATCCCACATCCACTTTACACATGTCATCACACATCCACTTTACACATGTTATCCCACATCCACTTTACACATGTCATCACACATCCACTTTACACATGTCATCACACATCTACTTTACACATGTCATCACACATCTACTTTACACATGTCATCACACATCCACTTTACACATGTCATCACACATCCACTTTACACATGTCATCACACATCTACTTTATAAATGTCCTCACACATCAACTTTACACATGTCATCACATATCCACTTTACACGTGTCATCACACATCCACCTTACACATGTCATCACACATCCACTTTACACATGTCATCACACATCCACTTTACACATGTCATAACACATCCACTTTACACGTGTCATAACACATCCGCTTTACACATGTTATCACACATCCACTTTACACATGTCATCCCACATCCACTTTACACATATCATCCCACATCCACCTTACACATGTCATCCCACATCCACCTTACACATGTCATCCCACATCCACTTTACACATGTCATCCCACATCCACCTTACAAATGTCATCCCACATCCACTTTACACATGTCATCCCACATCCACTTTACACATGTTATCCCACATCCACTTTACACATGTCATCACACATCCACTTTACACATGTCATCATACATCTACTTTAAACATGTCATCACACATCCACTTTACACATGTCATCCCACATCCACTTTACACATGTCATCCCACATCCACCTTAGACATGTCATCCCACATCCACTTTACACATGTCATCACACATCCACTTTACACATGTCATCCCACATCCACTTTACACATGTCATCCCACATCCACTTTACACATGTCATCACACATCCACTTTACACATGTCATCCCACATCCACTTTACACATTTCATCACACATCGACTTAACACATGTCATACCACATCCGCCTTACACATGTCATCACACATCCACTTTACACATGTCATTCCACATCCACTTTACACATGTCATCCCACATCCACTTTACACATGTCATCACACATCCACTTTACACATGTCATCCCACATCCACTTTACACATGTAATCCCACATCCACCTTACACATGTCATCCCACATCCACTTTACACATATCATGCCACGTCCACTTTACACATGTTATCCCACATCCACTTTACACATGTCATCACACATCCACTTTACACATGTCATCACACATCTACTTTACACATGTCATCACACATCTACTTTACACATGTCATCACACATCCACTTTACACATGTCATCACACATCCACTTTACACATGTCATCACACATCTACTTTATAAATGTCCTCACACATCAACTTTACACATGTCATCACATATCCACTTTACACGTGTCATCACACATCCACCTTACACATGTCATCACACATCCACTTTACACATGTCATCACACATCCACTTTACACATGTCATAACACATCCACTTTACACGTGTCATAACACATCCGCTTTACACGTGTTATCACACATCCACTTTACACATGTCATCCCACATCCACTTTACACATGTCATCACACATCCACTTTACACATATCATCCCACATCCACCTTACACATGTCATCACACATCCACTTTACACATGTCATTACACATCCACTTTACACATGTCATCACACATCCACTTTACACATGTCATCCCACATCCACTTTACACATGTCATCACACATCCACTTTACACATGACATCACACATCCACTTTAAACATTTCATCACACACCCACTTTACACATGTCATCCCACATCCACTTTACACATGTCATCCCACATCCACTTTACACATGTCATCACACATCAACTTTACACATGTCATCCACATCCACCTTACACATGTCATCACACATCCACTTTAAACATGTCATCCCACATCCGCTTTACACATGTCATCACACATCCACTTTACACATGTCATCACACATCCACTTTACACATGTCATCACACATCTACTTTACACATGTCATCACACATCAACTTTACACATGTCATCACACATCTACTTTATAAATGTCCTCACACATCAACTTTACACATGTCATCACACATCCACTTTACACGTGTCATCACACATCCACCTTACACATGTCATCACACATCCACTTTACACATGTCATCACACATCCACTTTACACATGTCATAACACACCCACTTTACACGTGTCATAACACATCCGCTTTACACGTGTTATCATACATCCACTTTACACATGTCATCACACATCCACTTTACACATGTCATCTTACATCCGCTTTACACATGTCATCACACATCCACTTTACACATGTCATCACACATCCACTTTACACATGTCATCACACATCTACTTTACACATGTCATCACACATCCACTTTACACATGTCATCACACATCTACTTTATAAATGTCCTCACACATCAACTTTACACATGTCATCACACATCCACTTTACACATGTCATAACACATCCACTTTACACGTGTCATAACACATCCGCTTTACACGTGTTATCACACATCCACTTTACACATGTCATCCCACATCCACTTTACACATGTCATCACACATCCACTTTACACATGTCATCACACATCCACCTTACACATATCATCCCACATCCACCTTACACATGTCATCACACATCCACTTTACACATGTCATCACACATAAGCTTTACACATGTCATCAAACATAAGCTTTACACATATCATCACACATAAGCTTTACACATGTCATCACACATAAGCTTTAAACTTGTCATCACTCATAAGATTTACACATGTCATCACCCATATGCTTTACACATGTCATCACACATAATATTTACACATGTCATCACACATAAGATTTACACATGTCATCACACATAAGCTTTACACATGTCATCACACATAAGCTTTACACATGTCATCACACATAAGATTTACACATGTCATCACACACAAGATTTACACATGTCATCACACATAAGCTTTACACAATCGTGGTGTACGAGATGATGTTTGAGATGATGTATGAGATGATGTTGGAGATGATGTTTGAGATGATGTATGAGATGATGTTTGAGATGATGTATAAGATGATGTATAAGATGATGTTTGAGATGATGTATAAGATGATGTATAAGATGATGTATGAGATGATGTATGAGATGATGTATGAGATGATGTATAAGATGATGTATGAGATGATGTATAAGATGATGTTTGAGATGATGTATAAGATGATGTTTGAGATGATGTATAAGATGATGTATGAGATGATGTATAAGATGATGTTTGAGATGATGTATACGATGATGTTTGAGATGATGTATAAGATGATGTATGAGATGATGTATAATATGATGTTTGAGATGATGTATAAGATGATGTATGAGATGATGTATAAGATGATGTTTGAGATGATGTATAAGATGATGTTTGAGATGATGTATGAGATGATGTTTGAGATGATGTTTGAGATGATGTATGAGATGATGTTTGAGATGATGTTTGAGATGATGTTTGAGATGATGTTTGAGATGATGTATAAGATGATGTATGAGATGATCTATGAGATGATGTATAAGATGATGTTTTAGATGATGTTTGAGATGATGTATAAGATGATGTATGAGATGATGTATAAGGTGATGTTTGAGATGATGTATAAGATGATGTTTGAGATGATGTTTGAGATGATGTTTGAGATGATGTATAAGATGATGTTTGAGATGATGTTTGAGATGATGTATGAGATGATGTTTGAGATGATGTTTGAGATGATATATAAGATGATGTTTGAGATGATGTATAAGATGATGTATGAGATGATGTATAAGATGATGTTTGAGATGATGTATAAGATGATGTTTGAGATGATGTTTGAGATGATGTATAAGATGATGTTTGAGATGGTGTTTGAGATGATGTATAAGATGATGTTTGAGATGATGTATGAGATGATGTTTGAGATGATGTATGAGATGATGTTTGAGATGATGTATGAGATGATGTTTGAGATGATGTTTGAGATGATGTTTGAGATGATGTTTGAGATGATGTATAAGATGATGTTTGAGATGATGTATGAGATGATGTTTGAGATGATGTATAAGATGATGTTTGAGATGATGTTTGAGATGATGTATAAGATGATGTTTGAGATGATGTATGAGATGATGTTTGAGATGATGTATGAGATGATGTTTGAGATGATGTTTGAGATGATGTTTGAGATGATGTATAAGTTGATGTTTGAGATGATGTTTGAGATGATGTATAAGATGATGTTTGAGATGATGTATGAGATGATGTTTGAGATGATGTATAAGATGATGTTTGAGATGATGTATAAGATGATGTTTGAGATGATGTATGAGATGATGTTTGAGATGATGTATGAGATGATGTTTGAGATGATGTATGAGATGATGTATAAGATGATGTATAAGATGATGTTTGAGATGATGTATGAGATGATGTATAAGATGATGTTTGAGATGATGTATAAGATGATGTTTGAGATGATGTTTGAGATGATGTATAAGATGATGTTTGAGATGATGTTTGAGATGATGTTTGAGATGATGTATAAGATGATGTTTGAGATGATCTTTGAGATGATGTATGAGATGATGTTTGAGATGATGTATGAGATGATGTTTGAGATGATGTATAAGATGATGTATAAGATGATGTTTTAGATGATGTATAAGATGATGTATAAGATGATGTATGAGATGATGTATAAGATGATGTTTGAGATGATGTATAAGATGATGTATGAGATGATGTATAAGATGATGTTTGAGATGATGTATAAGATGATGTTTGAGATGATGTATGAGATGATGTTTGATATGATGTTTGAGATGATGTATGAGATGATGTATAAGATGATGTTTGAGATGATGTATAAGATGATGTTTGAGATGATGTATAAGATGATGTTTGAGATGATGTATAAGATGATGTTTGAGATGATGTTTGAGATGATGTTTGAGATGATGTATGAGATGATGTTTTAGATGATGTATAAGATGATGTATAAGATGATGTATAAGATGATGTATGAGATGATGTTTTAGATGATGTATAAGATGATGTATAAGATGATGTATAAGATGATGTATAAGATGATATTTTAGATGATGTATTAGATGATGTATAAGATGATGTATAAGATGATGTTTTAGATGATGTATAAGATGATGTATAAGATGATGTATAAGATGATGTTTGAGATGATGTATAAGATGATGTATAAGATGATGTATAAGATTATGTTTTAGATGATGTATAAGATGATGTATAAGATGATGTTTTAGATGATGTATAAGATGATGTATAAGATGATGTTTTAGATGATGTGTAAGATGATGTATGAGATGATCTATGAGATGATGTATGAGATGATGTATAAGATGATGTTTGAGATGATGTATAAGATGATGTATGAGATGATGTATAAGATGATGTATGAGATGATGTATAAGATGATGTATAAGATGATGTATGAGATGATGTTTGAGATGATGTATAAGATGATGTATAAGATGATGTATAAGATGATGTATAAGATGATGTATGAGATGATGTTTGAGATGATGTATAAGATGATGTATAAGATGATGTATAAGATGATGTATAAGATGATGTATAAGATGATGTATGAGATGATGTTTGAGATGATGTATAAGATGATGTATGAGATGATGTATAAGATGATGTATAAGATGATGTATAAGATGATGTATGAGATGATGTATAAGATGATGTATAAGATGATGTATAAGATGATGTATAAGATGATGTATAAGATGATGTATGAGATGATGTATAAGATGATGTATAAGATGATGTATAAGATGATGTATAAGATGATGTATAAGATGATTTATAAGATGATGTATAAGATGATTTATGAGATGATGTATAAGATGATGTATAAGATGATGTATAAGATGATGTATAAGATGATTTATAAGATGATGTATAAGATGATGTATGAGATGATGTATAAGATGATGTATGAGATGATGTATAAGATGATGTATGAGATGATGTATAAGATGATGTATGAGATGATGTATAAGATGATTCATGAGGTGATGATTTGGAGGTCCACTGTCAGTGTTATGCAACCAAATGCGTTGGGTGATATTCACTTGTATGAAATACCAATGAACCGGTTAAGGTCGTTGCAACACCACACCATCCCAGAAAGGTTCATGCAATATTTATGGACATTGGCCACCCAGTCAACTTGTCAGGGGGCTGTGCCCAGTTCAAACAATTAGATTTTGTAATGCTACGACCCTATGTTAATGTCTGACAACCCTTCCCCTGGGAGACATCAAACTTGGCGGAGCTTTGACAGAAAGCTGGGCAAACGATTTGCCGGACTGGCTCGGTGTCCCCGTGAAGTTTAGCATTAACGTGGAGCGATTAGGAGTGCGGCCCAGACGTAATTATCTGATATTCTCTATAGTCTCTGGAGTACTTTTGTCCAAAACAAAAACAAAAAACAAAACAAAACAAACAACAGTCATGGTTATTCTTGGAAAAGTTTGTTATAAAGTACATAGTATATTATATATTATGCAGATGTTTTGTTTTATTTTAATTTTTTTAAATTTTGGTATTATTACTATTACTATTTTGGATAAAGCATTTTTTGTCGGAAGAGTTTGTATTACAAAATAATCAGCCGTTGCGGAAACAGTAAGGTGATTAGAACATAACATTGCTTGGCAGAGCGGATAGAACCTTTAGGATGTGGCAAGTATTCTCTTTAATATATCATACAGAATGGGACTGCGTTAAAGTTTTTTCGAACGAGGTCATACCCGGAAACAGTTTTAATATCCGCTGTCAATCGAGTTAAAGGCATGACCAGACATGACACGTTTACATCATCTGTTTCTGATCAATGTGATCGATCCAAATTTATTTTAACTTTTCATCCCCATAATTTTAAAACCCGCCAGGTGGTTTTCAAAAATCGACCAATCCTCATGACTGACCCTGTAACTCAGCAGGTCTTCTAAAAACCTCCTCATTTTGCTTTCCGGAGAGATAGAAGCCTCAGAGATATTCTTGTAAGAAGTCACCTTCCCACAATGAAAGCACGTATTGGAACAAAAGGTTGCAACCGTAACCGTTACAATACTTGTCCATATGTCATTGAAATTAACCAAATTTCTTTCCCTCTTGAAAAATTCATAATAAAAGATGTATTCAATTGCACAATTCGCAACGTGACATTTATGCAATTCTTTACAAGAGGTGTAATAAAATTCACGTGGGACAGACAGGTCGTCGTCTTGGAGATCGATTTAGAGAACACCTGTATAATATAAATAAACAGGCTCAATGCCCTGTGTCTAAACATTTTAACAGTGTTGACCATGACGGCATTTCAGATATTGTAGTAACTGGTATTTTATATGCAAGCAATACCCATGATAGGATCCACATGGCAAATAGACTTATAAAACGATTTGGTACGTTGGAATTAACCAATTCATAATTTTACCAAACTGCAGAATCTTGTTCCCGTTGTTGTTTTCACTGTTACCTTAGAGACTTCGTCCTTTTTCCTTGTTTGTTATTGTTGTCCCTTTATTTTTCTTTTACCTTGATATTTATGATATAATATGTTTTAAACATGTGAATATTACTTATTTAAGTAACTATTTTATGTTATTGTACCGATGAAGGCATTAGACGAAACGTCTACTGTCGTATTAGTTTAAAAATTAAGCTCAAATATATTGTTTTCATTTCACAATTTGTTAGTGTATTTTGTATTTTATTTCAAGTACTCTCCTTGAATACGGATACAAGCAACTTTTAAGGGGGAATATTTCTACAAAATTTTGTGTGACAGGAATCACTTGGATAACTCATGACAGTCTGGTAGCATGCGTCTCTTCAAACACTCAATATTACCTCACACCTATAAATAGACAGTGATGGTTAATGCCTAAAATCTAATTAACAACCATGTTATTGTTTTCCCCCTTTCATCATCTCCAGTTGTACACCGCCTCGCTGCCTTGTAAAGTTTTATTTATTTTATTTCATTAAAAAAACTGCTTCTTAAATATATTAGATTACTCCTAGAAAGTTCATATTAGAAACTAAAATGATCCCCATGTTAATAACTCACAAAGCCAAGGTGGTGATACGCCTCTGTGTCACTAAGCCAAGGTAATGATACGCCACTGTGTCACTAAGCCAGGGTGGTGATACGCCTCTGTGTCACTATGCCAAGGTGGTGATACGCCTCTGTGTCACTAAGCCAAGGTGGTGATACGCCTCTGTGTCACTAAGCCATGGTGGTGATCCGCCTCTGTGTCACTAAGCCAAGGTGGTGATACGCCTCTGTGTCACTAAGCCAAGGTGGTGATACGCCTCTGTGTCACTAAGCCAAGGTGGTGATACGCCTCTGTGTCACTAAGCCAAGGTGGTGATACGTCTCTGTGTCACTAAGCCATGGTGGTGATACCCCTCTGTAACACTAAGCCAAGGTGATTATACGCCACTGTCTCATTAAGTCAAGATGGTGATACTCCTCTGTCTCATTAAGTCAAGGTGGTGATACGCCTCTGTCTCACTAAGCCGATGTGGTGATACGCCTCTGAAACACTAAGTTAAGCTGAACAGACCGCTGTTTCGTAAAGTCAAGTTAAAGATACATAATTTAAGTGTCCATCGCCCAGTCTCAGACTAAATGTGTTCTCAACATACAAATACAATAGTCATAGTCGTTTGTCAATGTAAACTGATAAAAATTAAACAATAATAAAATCCAACATGGTGAATGATATAATCCAACATTGAGAAATTAGATCAAATCTAAATTGGAGAAAGATCATGTTCAAAAAAGGATCATGTTAAAACATTGTGAAGAAATTGATTTTGCTGCAGATTGCAGAGAAATAAAATATATATATTTTTAAAAAATCATTAAAGAAATGAAACGGAAAGTGTATTTATGTATTTCAACAATTATATGTTTTTCCCCATTAATCTCGATTCAATTAGAGTTCAACATCTTCCGTTGACATTTGCCATGAAGATTCTTGAAATTTCTTTTTACTAAATTTGCATTAAAAAATCTAAGATTTCCGTTGCTTTTTGTGATATTATTTTATGTTAAATGTAATGGCGGAAGATTGTGTAAATGTGTGCATTGGTTTGTGAGTGTATGTGTATGTTTTAACGGTAGACGAAAATCGTTATTTTATTAGTCATTATCTCAAAGTAGTTTTAAGTAACATAAGAAAAAAAAATCAATGGCAAGACCAAGTAAATGAACGTTCAACGCGGTGGTCGAGTGGCAGTGCGCTCGACTAGCGTACCGATGGTGACGGGTTCGAATCCACGTGAAGGCAATGATTTGTTCCCGGGGCCTAGGGCGTCCCTGAGTCACCCAGCTCCCTGAGTCATGCGTGGAGCCCACAAAGCCGTGGCGTGTGAACGCTGCATCACTTGCCAACAGATCATCTGTCATGGTCTGTGGACGCAATTAACTTCTGCATAGAAGGAGCCTCCATCTGTATAGATGAGATAAGAAGATATTTTACATCTACTGCCAATGTGGTAATTTACATTATTCATTTTTTCATGTGTACAAGTATAAAAACTGACCCGAAGTAAATTAGTTATACTTGATTTTATACCGCCACATATACGCTGCCTGTGGTGTCAGAAAAGAGTCAAGTTTTTTAAAAATAAATTCCTTCAATTTTCCATCATAGGTCCAATGTTGGGGACAGTTGAAGATTTCTGGGGTATGGTGTGGTCAGAGAACAGTCGGCTAGTGGTCATGATGAGCCGGCTAGTCGAGAGATGTCAGGTAGGCTACTTATGGTCATCATACCACGTATCTCAAATCGTCCCACATTGAATATTTACAATGGCTCTCACGATATTCTGATGGAGGGTCACTTACTCTCCTGTCCATTAACACTTAAATTCAGTTACAGCCAAATTAAATTTAATCATACATAAACATCTTTTGAGAGAAATTCACAATAACCAACAAATCAAATTAAATACTCAGTGGTTCTCAATTGGTAAAATGTTCAAATGTTTTAAAATTCTGATATTCGCAGTGATTATTCATTTTTTTCCTGATGAAATATTGAAAGAAATTTTCAAAATTTTAATTATCTCCTCTCAAACCTTTCACTAATAATAATAATAATAATAATAATAATAATAATAATAATAATAATAATAATAATTATAATTATAATTATAATAATAATAATAATGATTATAATAATAATAATAAAATAAAATGAAAACATAAAGAAAATGATGAAAAAGGTTTTGGGCTTCCCGGGGGATAAGATGACACACTTTGAGAAGCACTGATGTTAAAGCGATTTATTTCAGTGTTAATATTACTTTTTTAAATTCCAAATAAAAAATCTGAGAATGTTCTGCTAATTAGCTACACAGTTTGTTTGAAATACGTTCTTTTAACTCTCTCGGTTTTCCGGAAAAGCAATAGCTCCATCAAAACTCTAGTTTCTAGTGACTCTAGCGCAGTGCGTCTCAATTATTTTCTGTCATGCTCCCCCCCCCCTAGTTAGAAGAAAACATTTCGCCCCCCACCCCCGCACCACGGTGAATAGTATCATTTTGTCTATTATAATAAAATTGTTACAAGTCGAGGTCAAACGAGCTCCCCTTTACGGAGCCTCTCACTATTTGAGAAGCACTGCTCTAGTGTAATCTGATAGCAAGCGTAGATGAGTGTAGTACTTAAAAAAAAACAAAAAAACTTCTCTTTAGTATTCGGGAAAGACAATAGCTCCATCTAGTCTCCAGAGACGCTAGTGTAACCTGATAGCAAGCATAGTCGAGTATAGTATTGTTTTTACGATTTCAGAACCAAAGTTACAAGTACTGGCCAGAAGTTGGAGAATGCCTGGATGTAGATGACGTCATAATTAGAACTGATGTCGAAGATGACCGAGGAACCCATGTCGTCAGAAAAATCATATTACGTCACGTCAAGGTAGGTAACTAGTTAGAAAAGGGCAGCAATGCCTCCATCAGGGGGCGTTCTTTGGCTACATGACACCCTTGGCCAAACCCCAAAGTGTTCCGCCACCCACTTTAATAAGCAATTCATGGATATGACACTGTTTTATGTATATTTCAAAGTAAAGATTATGATGGGACGACCAGCCTCTCTGAACTTCAAGGCTTACCACTGAATCGTACAATTTATAGAGCTTTATCGTACACTAAGGGATCAGGGTTACAGAAGTTGACAGCCATTAGGTATGTATATGAATAAATGCCAGCACTGTGAATCCTCGTTAACGTTATCAGAAGGATTGGAGAGGCGGTAAATCTCCTGATTTTAATGACGTGGGCTCAAGGAATTCGTGATTAATTAGACCACAGAGGCGTTAGGGTAGGGAGGGGAGATAACTATAAATCCAAGTTATGGAGGTGTTTTATTTCGCGTGTTTTTGAAGTTCAGACGGAACCTTACCTGCACATTTCAAAGACCTTTCCTACCCCTTACCCCACAATCTCCAGCTATGAGATCTCCTTAGATTACATGCAGCAAACAACATGGTTATAATAGATTACAAATCATAGGTAAAACTTCTTTTCAGAATTAAACACATTACATACGGAAGTTTCATCTTAAATAGAGAGTAACGCAAGGTAAATGGGTTCAAATTTTACCCCAAGGATCAAGCAGATCACATGTCGATTTTGTCATCAAGCAGGGCATTTGAGATTTAGCGGAGCATAAGGTGCAAACAGGCCATATGATATTATCAACCAGGCATATGGGATCAAACAGGGTATAAATGATATAACAAGGATATTGGGATCAAAAAGGGCATTAGTGATAAAGCAGGGCATATGGGATCAATCATACGTCGAATGTAGATGTGGGCTAGTGTAAAGTGGAATCACAAAGAGTTCTCTTCCCCGCCCCCATAGATCCGATTCAAATCAAAGAATCGACCAACCGCTTGAATGTTGTTTACTTCATGCATTGCTTCACTTGTTTACCTATGAGGCACTGTTGTTTTGTGTGTACGGCAGACAGGTGAGCAGCGTGACGTCATCCACCTACAGTTTCTGGCCTGGCCTGAAAACTCGCTCCCTTGCCTGCCCACCTTCGTCACCTTCTGGAAGGCATTCCAACAGTTCAAGTGTCCGAGTACCGGACCACCTATAATCCACTGCAGGTCAGTGTAATACACCGTGACACATTTACCGGCAAAATATTGGATCTTTCAACTCTTTCCCTGATTAAAAAAAGTAAAGTTCCCTTTTCAGGCCAATCTTTCCTAGGGGGGGGGGCGCAAGTGAAGCAGCGTTCAAGATTTTCTATAACAATGGCATACAAGTGGAGTGGGTAGTTAGCACAATGCCCAGCCGCCATTACCCCGACTCATGTCAGGTACCAATTCGGACCTGGGTGGACTCAGGGACGCTCTTTCATGTTAAAATATTTAATTGTTCTCTGTACTTTTGGGTATAGGAATCAATGCCTTAAAACATTTTCAGTAATTTCCATGTGCTAATTTATGTTACTTCATTGTTTTACATGTTCCCGTGTAATTAGACGAAACAACCTGTTGAATTGTGTAATGTTGGATTCTGCCTTTAAAAAAATTGTTCACAGGTTCATGTATCAAACAGTCTTAAATAAAATACTGCAATAGAACAATGTCAAAAGTTTTCATTAAGGGGCCGTCCATAAATGACGTCACGCGATTTTGGCCGATTTTTGACCCCCTCCCTCCCCCTCGTCACTCGTCGTCACAAAATGTTAGACCCCCTCTAATAATACGTCACAAAGCTTTGGCACCCCCCCCCCTAAAAAAAAACAAAAAAAAACTTATTTTCTATTTGAAAATAAGTATGTTTCAAATCACTTTTATTGTCATTTAAGTATTTATAATTTATTTAGTGAAGGTCTACATCTACATTGTAATATCGTAATCCGCATGAAGCATTTTAAAAAAAACTTTTAACCGGCCTTCAGAAAACGAACTGTATTAACATCCTTAGGTTATATTTTATTTTAATACATACAAATTAATCATTGACTATTAATCATCACGGTTAACGTCTTTGTTTAGAAAAAGAAATTATTTAAAAATAATATTTGTAAAAAGTATTTTTAAAAAATCCCTCAATTGTTTGACGGACATGCCGAAAGAAAGAGGTCGGCGAACAGAGTTAAATAACCTCATCTGGGGTCAAAAAGGGAATTCTTGGGGGTATTGCAGACTCATTTGGGACATATAACATCCACTACAATCCACTAGAATATTAAAATACGTCATGTGTACGTGTACGCTTGGAACATATGCCCATTATTGAACCGTTTCCTTCCCGAAAATGCATTTTTAAACATTTGGCAACTATGTAGATTTCTTACTATACGAATACACGTAAATCCACCCCACTTTCATTTATATTGACACGAGTGACAATAATCTTACTCCACATGACTGTATGAAGTATCCTTCTGTGATATTTAAAATTAATGCCTTAAAAACTGAGCTAAGAAGAAAAGTTGTTTTGTGCTCCTCTCGAATTGCGATGTCAAGAATTTGATGCATTCAATAAAGTTAATGAATACTTGACTAATTTTAAATGGGCTCATTTATCATTATATCTAGAATTGCCAGGGGCGTTTGACCAAAAACCAATCGAACAATTATATCAAAAACGTTTATAATTCTATCAATAGACCCCCCCCCCTTTTTAGAGAAAAAGGATATTCCGTGTTGTTTTGACTTAAAATACCTACACATAATCCTATTCAGATCATTTTTAGACACTTGTTTTGCTTGTAAAACTCACCAATAGCATTTTCGCGCTAACGACGCTCCCCTAAATCCCCGAGTCATGTGAGCAGGACCTAGAGTCTGGGGATGGAGGGGGTGGGTGTAACGCACACATAAACTTGTATATTTTGGGGTAATGGGCAAAATTGTTCGCAGACTCCTGCCGTAATAGAACCAACCAAACGGAGCTGCGGTTACATCACAATTGCTTTGATTTTGATGTCAACATCAAACGACGCAATTTCATACGTTATCTTGTGGGTTCTCAAACTTAAGGATTATAATTAGATTTAATTTTCGTGTCTTGATAGCTTACGCCAACCAGCGTCTGATGGTCTACCGACTGGCACATTGAGAGGAACTGATTTGTTTTTTATAATATTTTTTTTTAAAAAGTCATTAAATAAATTGTATGGGACCAAATATTTCAGTGGAAGTTTTATTTAAAGTTACCCTTTTGATGTGACGTCACATTTCTTCAACCCCCTCCCTCCCCCTCGTCACAAAAGTGTGACCTCCCTCCCCTCCTAGATGCGTGACGTCATTTATGGACGGCCCCTAATTGTCTCAAGAGGAAGTACTGCGATTCACCATTGCTTCTAAAATATTCAGCGTTCAGCGTATGCAGCAAAAAAACTAATACCATGTTATAATGCTAATTGTTAAGTTATCCATGATGTTTCCTTATAACTTTTATCCTGATACTAGAGCATAACTTAAGTTATTCAATATGCACTCAAAGAAGTTTACGCCATACGACAATTATAAATCCCACCAGTAATGGATCTCGGCGGACTGGCCTGCTTATTGCCCTTGACAGTCTTATTAGTCAATGGGAAGTGACGTCATCTGTGGATGTTCTGAGTTGCGTAGTACGAATGCGAGAAGACAGAGTTGGGTTTTTTCCATTCCAGGTAAGATTACACGTTATTTTTGTTATTTTTGAAGAAATTTATATCTTATATAATCTTACCTAATGCAGACTATCCTTCCAAACATAATACTATTGCGTCCTCCGCTTATCCATGGTTTTTGTCTAGTCTTGGGTTTTATTCGTTTTTAAAAAAAATGTTGATAGAGTGTTGGTTTTCCTGGTTTGATCAGGCAACCCATACCACGCCTGAATTCCAGACGATAAGAAGGAGAAGGATTTGCATGTGTTTATTCTTGTATAAGTAACATAATTTTTTTTAAAAATCCCAATGTCTATCTCAGGTTTGTATTAGATTATCTTAAATTTGAATTTCTAAGTTAAGATTAATTTTCTTATGTATTACTTTGCTCTTTGTTCTCCGCATGTGTTACAAGGATTACTGGAAGATTTCCGAGCCACTTTTAACAATCCATATTGCTTCACTGTGGCGCTCAACATTTTTAGTTTTATTTTTAAAATGGCTCTCAGTTCCTTAAGATCTTGCCACCGCTGCTCTAGTGTTTCTAGATTTAATTACTGTTTCTGAGACACAAAAAAGTAGGGCTGTTATCGATTAATTTAAATTTAATCGTTAACTTTTGAAAAATTATCGATAATCGATAATTTCGATTAAAGCCAAAAATAGAAATTTATGACGTCATTAAACTGAACATTTCTCACGGACATTGAAAATTAAGAATATATTGAACTAAATTTTATGACAAAGTGTTGATACTTGATGGGATGTTTGTGCTGAAGGTGGTACTTCAGCGATGTATTTGTTACTTTAAAAGAGACTTGTTTATGTCAGTGAACACAGTAAACTTTTTCAATATCTTCGACTTTTCCATCCGTAGTTAGCTTAAAAACAAAATTTTTGCACAACTTTCTAGTTATATGTTTAAATTTAACTGCGCTGATGCTGTCAGCCATTTTTTAGTTGACGTCTGCCGGTCCACATAAAGTAATAAAATAAATTATAATAAATAAAATTACGCGGGAGAAGTTTGTACGTAAAAAAATATATAAATTATTATTAATTATGAATAATTAATTATTTATTAATAAAAAAACTTTAAAAATATTATAAAAATTTTCTTTAATTTTAATCGAATTTTTATCTATTAAAATAATTTTAATCAATAAAAAAATTTAACGATTAATCGAGAAATTAATCGTTAATTTCTCAGCCCTAAAAAAGGGGCATTAATATTAAATTTGTGATCAATCTTCTGTATTGCAATTTGTTCGTATACATTTTTTAAATTAAATCCTTTTTATTAACTCGTGGCGTCTGCTTGATTGAGGCCTTGCTTACCGAAAAAACTTTGGGTCGATTTTTAACCCACTTCCTCGTATGGTAGCGAGCTGAAATTTTGCAGGCAGACTCGTGTCGATGATAAAAACGATCTATCAAAATGTCAGATCGATCGAATGTATTGTAATTAAATACATGATATTTTAGATTATCTCAATTTATTTCTATGTAGCATTAAAATTTTTGTGTCACGGTGCTTATTATATTGAACAACCTTTTTAATTATTTCCTGTTGCGCTGTGAGGTGCATTAATATTGACGATACTTTTTAAAAATATATTCCCGATCTGTAAATGTAAATGCTATTAATTGCTAATCTGTCTCGCTCTGCGCACTATGTTAACATGTTTTTATAACCCTTTTCCCGTGATCAAATCGAGCTGAAATTTAGCAGGCAGACTAGACGTTTTTTTTTACTATAAATCCTTGATATATTTGATGCATATTAAAAATATGCAATGTTTGGATTGTCGTGCGATGCGTATTATAATGAAATTTCTATTCTTTTAATAATCTGTTTTCATCTATTTCTACGACAGAATGAATATCTAATTGTAATAATCTGTTTGGATCTATTTCTATGACAGAATGACTATCTATTCTTGTACCAATCTGCCGTGGAGGCGTACATCAGCTTAAAGACCAACCAATCAGAAGAACATCTAGGTGAAGGTCAATGCCAGACCAAGTTCGGAAGACAGACGGGCCAACCATCAAGGGATGTCATCAGCGAGTATTCAGTAGGTTGATCTTGCCTTTGTATGGTTTCCCTTTGTGACTTTTTTTAACTTAAAAAATTTAATCAATTCTAGGGGTAGGAAATCTAACTATTAAAAAATTATGTTTAGTCATTGGATTCATTGCTTCCCATTTCCTAAAGGCCAGTAACGTCATTTACAGAAACCAACAATTTATACACAAATCCAGTCTCCCCAAACCAATACTATTTTCAAAGGCAGTGCTATGCGTCTAAAACAATGATATTTACCCAACCAACCCTATAAAGCCAAGGCTATGTTGTCTACATGTATCCACACACACACCAAATCCAAATCCATGGAGATTAGCAGACCAAAGGTCTCATTAAAAGAGGCGTTGTTCCAACCTCCATCTTACAACAATGAAATGATGTGTTGTGGCCATCGACTTTTTAATCTTGTTTGCCAGGAAGGCGTCTTTGAAAGAACACAGAGGCACACAGTTTAAATGACTCGTGGAAAAATCTCTGGATTAGAAAAAAAAGCGTTTTTTATTGATGGATAAAATGTATAGGGTTATAAATTATAATGCTGTGTTGCTTAACGTTAATGACACCTGAAATTTTTTATTTCTTGATTTACTCTAATATAATCATCTCCACATATAATGAGTGAAAAGTAAATATTAAATATCAAATGCCGGTGAAAGTAAAGAACGAACGTGTGGAGGAACAACATCTGATTACGAACAATAGCAATAGTACAAGATACGGAGCAAAAAAATAGTAAAAGACCAAACAAATAAATTTATACGGTTAAGGAGAGAAAATTGACTTATGTACCTATAACATTAATTATTGCCACAATCTAAAACAAATGTTATCAAATTCTTAACTATTTATGTCATTTATTTTAAAGTATGTTTTTTACAATCACACAAACGGTACCATAAGCATATCACGTTAAACAAAATATTAAAAATATTCCGTTAATTTTGTCAATGTTAAATATATCATGTAAACTTGGTCCGATAAAATCGAATACTGCTCACAAGAGTATTAACAGCAGATGACCTTTTAAGCTGATGCATTTCCTTCTCTTGCAGCTTCTTGACTCGAAACGAAAAAAACAGAATTCTACCGACGGTCAACCTCTCTGCTGTTTGAATAACGGAAACATGATCTCATCAGGTAAGAGGGATTCGAAACTTCATCGGATTATTTGTGTGAAACCTAATGTTCGCCCAATATTTTTATAAAGATGCATTTATATCCTTGAGTCATGACTCAAACGGCTACCTTGGAGAATATCCCGATGATTATGTTTTCAAAAAGCCATTATACTATTCCACAATGAAATAAGAATTCATGTATATATTCATTCATTTGTTTGACTTGCTGATAAAATCAAGACATCTCTTTCAAATTCGTTTAAGGAAATCTTAAACAGCTACTCTTCCTTTATGCGCGTCAGTTTAATTTTTCAAACTTTGGCGTCTCTACTGAATTTGTCCTTCGTAGGCGTGTACGAAGGAACACAATACAGTTTGTCCTTCGTAGGCTTGTATGACGAAACACAATACAGTTTGTCCTTCGTAGGCTTGTAAGAAGAAACACAGTACAGTTTATCCTTCGTAGGCCAGTACAGTACAGTTTGCATTTCTTATTTCAGATGAAACAAATGAAGAGAGTTTTCAAAGTTTTCAAATACAGTTTCCTTGCGACACAGGGAGTGTTTACGTCACACCAGTTCCTGTGAGTAGACCGCATTGATTGTCCATGATTCTGTATTATAGTAGTAATAGTAGAGCGTTGATGTCACTAGCTATCCTTTATTCCACCATATTTTATCCTCCACGTAAGACACTATCCTTTATTTCACAATACTTTAGAATCCACTTTACTAACTTTCCCTAGTCCCAAATATTTTAATTTCCTCTATACAAATTATCATTGAGCCCCACCATAAATCTGCGTCGCTAGGAATTTTTCCAGGGGTGTGGGGAAACAAAATCATGTCTTGTAATTTAACTGACAATGCCATACAGGTTCATTTTACAATGTGTTGTTTCCGCAAAAAGTAATTCGAGAAGTTCAGGGGGCATTTGTCATCAAACCATGCACAAATATAAAGATTTCAACGAAGATGCAGGGTTAAGGAGAGAAAATTGTTGCATTATTTGAAGCCAAAGCAGTTTCTATAGATGAGCAGTTGAACTCATCATTTAGAAGACAAATTCCAGAAAATCGCAACAAACTGGGTCCCATCATTTCTACAAAGATTTAGCACTTCGTGGAAAAGAATTAAATTCTGGTAATTTTTATGACCTGTTAGAGTTTCGTGTTGAATCGTTAATTTCCGCAGCCCTAGTTATTATACAAAAAAAAATATTCATTAAAGCTAGAAGCTGTGACCCAAAAATTTTGTGTCAGTGCATTTAGATTTACTGGCAGTACAAAATACGTTGAAGAATTGTTGAATACATTAACTGTTGATCGACAGAATTGTGATGAGAGGTATAAGGAAAGTTTTAGAGTTAAAAACAGGTGTTGCAAATGACATTAGTGTCGACATTCAACCTCCACGACAAATGAAAAGGGCAAATCCTATAACTTAGCACCCCAGACCCCTTTCCTCAACTGAATTCGTCCCCTCTTAAACTTTAATAATAATACTAATTTAAATGGGGGAAAAAAACCATTCCCCGCCCGACCTGGTGTCGGCTGTTACCTTATTATCTCCCCTCACGTAGAAGTAGAATGGTTTTATTTCAGCTCCTCACAAGTCTCACAACAAGCTTCAACCTCATTACAATCTAGGTTAACAGCTAAAGATTGAACACGTTCATCTTACGCTTACAACCAACGCGACCTTTTCACTAAATTGATTTCATAAACAGCGTGATATATTTTATGACATTCAAGCTAACAGCGCCCTGTCTATTGGTCATACATCTCACATCTTTCATATCTTTTTTTTATATTTTAAATATCGAACTTATTAAAAGACTTATTATTTGTTGATATTGTTTACTTGAGTTTTAAAAAATAACGAAAACGATCCTTTAACGGTGTTTAATTTACAAGATACGATATGAAGACCTCAAGGGAAGAAACGCTATGTGACATTTTTGAAATTTTTTTGTTATCACCTGTATCTGATAAGGGTGCAAAAATGGAATGCTCTGAAAGAGGTTTTATGAAGAAAAAAATGTCTCTGACCCTCTTAAAAATTCAAATCGATGTCGTTAATTTATAAGAAATCTGTACAATCTTTAACTTTAAAACTTGAATAGCTTGAAAGTACAAAAATGTGACATAGCCGTTTCTTCCCTTGAGCTCTTCATATACATAAAAGATTTGTTGGAATGTTTACAATTATTCTTTTATTCTTTTGTTTTATATGTAGTCGAGTGGGGGATTTATTTTCCACAGGTACACACTAAACAAACTAAGTGGGGACTAAAGCAAAACAGTTTTAATTTAACAACAATGAAGCACGCCCTTCTTTCTTCACTGCCTTTCTTTCTATCTAGTGCGTCTCGGTGTGGTGCGCATAGTGCGGCGCGGTGCGGGTGTGCACACTACTACATACATATAGACTGCGTCTTCTTGCTTGCTCTAGTTTCTGGCAAATTATATAGATAGATAGATGTAAAGTGCCTAGAGAATTAGACACTACACATTTTGGCAGAGTCGATACTACATTCTGTGTCGCATAGAGTTCTAGATAATGCTCAGTCCAGCGCCGCATCTGCTTGTCTCGTTCTGTGATCAACACACCTGACTTTGACGATATTGGAGCTGAGTTTGATATTTGGGTCCAGTGGCCTTTTTTATGCCTTCGTACATTTTTTTTATATCTACGTATACTAGAAAAAATAGGATGTCCGCCGCGGCTTCTCTGCATCATCGAGTCCTTCCACAACAATATGCACAGCACAGTGCTCTTCGATTGTGCCACCTCAGAACCCTTTCCAGTTTGTAGCGATGTCTAACAAGGCTGCGTACTGGCTCCGGCACTGGAATTTTCCAGAAAAATATAACATTCCTCAACCAAATTCACAATTTAGAGATATGATCGTGTTTCTTAATTATTGACAGTTAAATGCCATTTAAGAGTTTATTGAAGTTAATAAGTTAATAAGTTATTTTAGAAGGTTTGATTTTTTGCTGCATGAAAATTTTAAAATCCAATTTCTTAATGTCTTATGGAAATTTAGGTTTTCTCAGCATCGGAGAATAACCCTATTGATCGGAGAATAACCCTATTGATCGGAGAATAAACCTATTGATCGGAGAATAACCCTATTGTCTTTCAATTTAAATCAAGACTCAACACGGTTCTAAAACATTCAAATTACTTCTATAGCAGATCTAGACATTTATAAACTTTTTAATTTAAAAAAACCACAACATATTCCTAAATTTAAAATAAAATTATGAAATATTTACTCTAGAAAATCCCAAGTAATATTCTTCATCTGATAATCGAAGTATATGGAAGTAAATTAAACAATTTGAAATAATTATAAGATAACGGTCAACGATACTTCGAGTTTTGATGAATATGAGCCACTTTCTATAGATAAATGTTTAATCCATGCACCTTAAACAGGACCTCAACTGAAAATGTGATAAAGAAATAAAATAATAAAAATGGGGCTTAACTCATAATGGTACCTCATCTAGAAATGTATTCCATTTAATCAGTGGTCTCCAAACTACGGCCCGCATGCCAGATGCGGCCCGCGAGGACCTCTCATCCGGACCCTGGCGACCTTTTAATCTAGAAACTAGTTTATATGTAGTTTACCACAAAACTGTTTGTAGTCGGTCACCAAACTGATGTTTGACAGTTAATGCGGCCCTCCGGCATAAAAGTTTGGAGACCCCTGCATTAAATTAACAAAAGAAACTAGATCCTCCGATGAACGGGATTTCATGGGTTAACGTGATAAGCGAAATGATCCCATCGTGTGATGGAAACCAATTTGGTAATGTGAGGCAAATCATTTTAAATATGAGCAATATTTTAAATATTTCTGTAAGATATTGGGTAACATTTGGGGAATGGATCCAACAATTTACGGGGTCACTCTTTGAAACTGGATCTTACTGGTTTACGCAACAAGTGATTGTATTGGGTAACGTAATGTTTTCCCGCACATAAATTTAATGTACTTTTTAAAAGAGAATGTATGATT
Organism: Ampullaceana balthica; assembly: GCA_944989445.1. NCBI lineage: Eukaryota > Metazoa > Mollusca > Gastropoda > Lymnaeidae > Ampullaceana > Ampullaceana balthica. The sequence continues at coordinate 1,017,098 of CALYLW010000088.1, forward strand.
TATATTTGATGTGACTTTATCAAATGGCCTTTAATTTATATGTTAATTAAACGCCCGAAATATTGGATAGTAATTCACGCTTTAAAAAATCAAAGACGAAAGAATTAATTTTAAAAATCGTAATTTCAGACGTGTTGCAAACAGACCGTCACATGGGCGTAACTGGGTTTATTTTTGGCGCCCTTTATTTAAATAAAAATTTAAAAATTAGAGATTTAGCTGCACCCTTTTCAACAGCCGCAGACCGGCGCCCTTGGCCACTGCCCCAATGCCAAGGCGCTGTTACACTACTGGACCGTCATGACAACGATATAAGAGAGGAAATTATTTATTTTGTTAATCGTATACGTTTGTTAAAAGCATGGGATTTTCTATAACAGATGCAACAAATCATGGCATTGATCGTCGCCATATGGAATAGTATGGAGAGGAGCTAGTAAGATTATCATAGAGACTGGGAGAGTAGGCTAGCGGTATTCCCATAGAGACTTGGAGAAATCGGCTAGAGTTATTCCCACATAGACTAGGAGAAACACAACTAGAAAGATTTATGTAGAGACAGGGAGAATAAGTAGAGCTCGAATTAGCCATGATCTATATGGAGGTTAAGAGAAATATAATAATTCCTAATGTAACAGAGATTATTGAAAATAAATTGTTTCCCAAAGGGTTAGAATAATCATCATTGAGGCAGGGATGATTTAAACTAGACGAACCCATTGAAGACGGAAATGATACACGATTGGCCGTGACCATGATGTCAGCAAATCATGTACTGTCACCAGGTCAAAGGTCAAAAGCTGTTGACCGCTTGAATCCTACGCGGGATACTGGACAAAGTTCTAATTTAAACGCGTCGTTCAAAATAATATGTTTGTTTTCAATAATTTCTTCAAATTTTAATATCGGCGTCTCAAGTTGTGAAGCAGAATTTTGTTTTCGAGCTAAACTTCAAATGTTACAACCACAACGGTATAGAGATGTCTTTAAACTGGGCTACTTTAAAATTCTCCAAAAAAATATTATTTTAAAAAAAAACCAGCAATCAGCTTCTAACATAAATTAACATTAGCTTCATTCCAACAATGGTTTTTGCATTGTATTTTGTTCTTTGTTATCATGAAATTATTGATGCGTGCATCAATTACTAGAGAGGGCAGTGTTTTCCCATTTAACAGACAGTGACAAAACAACACGTTTTTACTTTACTGAGTTGGACATTGCCAGTGGTGAAGCGGACTAGAATTTCCCGCGAAATCGAATTAAGATAAATTACTTCTTTCATTAATCTCCACATTTAATTGGTATTTAAAAAAGCTTTTCCTAAAAAAAAATAGTAATACAATTTTCCATGTTATCGATTGTCATCTGGATTTTTCTTTTCGTATATAATTAGATAATGATGCGGTTGTTACAGAATCGGACTCTTCATTGGCCTAATTTAAAAACAAAATTATCATTATTAATATTTTAGAATTCGATTAATCCATCATGAAAATAAAGGTGCACACATCCAACATGGTAAGAGGGATTTGTGGTTCATCAACATTTAAACTCATTAAAAAAATCAAAATATTCTATTTTATAAATACTGCTCGGTTGACACAAAAAATCAAAATGTTCTATTTTTATAAATACTGCTCGGTTGACACAAAAAAATAAAAATGTTCTATTTTATAGCTACTGCTCGGTTGACACAAAAAATCAACATGTTATATTTTATATATACTGTAAATACTGCTTGGTTGACACTAAAAAATCAAAATGTTCTATTCATAAATACTTCTCGGTTGACACAAAAAATCAAAATGTTCTATTTTATTAATACTGCTCGGTTGACACAAAAAGTCTGATGTTTTTGAACAGTTCTTCGGGCATTATGAAAAAGAAAGTGGTGGACCAAAACTATAAAATAAAAGACTTTTAAAACGCTGTTGTGCTGTAACGATCTTATGGAACACGTGTTATCGTTGTTGTGCGTCCGTCCTGATAGACAATGACCTTTGTGTGATACTATTTATATTGCGCTGGCAGTTAAATGAGTTTGTAGGCGGCTGATGAGACCAAACACCACCCCGTAATGTACGTCTACATATTGGACAAGAGATGATTTGGACCTTATCAGATTTGTATGGATGCTTTGAAGTCCTGCCCTGACGATTACTTCAGTGTCCTGAACTTGGTCTTACAATTTGATTTTTGAAGATTTTCAACTTGGCGCCCTTTAGCCTCGGGCGAGACGGAAATTTCCGTTTTCAAAGATGTGCTAACTATTATGTTGTTTTATATACTTTTGTTGTAATGACATTTGTATGTCATATTTTTATGCCAGGTGATACATGATGGTTGTAAGTCAGTTTTCATGTCATGTTACGTCATGTCTCGTTGCCACTTCTACGGCTAATGCAATCCAAGGTAACAAACAACAACATTTCTCCTACTACAAATTATCCCCTAGCCCAACAATATAAAAACAGTTTCACTAGATATCTTCGTCTACTTTATAATGTGGAACTAAAAATTTAAAAAAATGTTCATTCTATTTTATCTCGTAAAACATTTATGGCTGATAATTTTTCTTTGTTGTCCATTTTATTAAAAAACATTTCCCAGAGCGGTTTCCCCCCATTCTTAAGGGTATCGGGAAACATCAAGAAGGAAAAAAAATAATTAAACTACTACATTTATAATAACCGCATACTCACCGCTTTTGACAAAGAATAGTGCATTAACATAATTTACGTTTCAAGATAAATTGCTTAAAATTTTCCTTAGAATTTAATTTAAA
>CALYLW010000088.1:1027385-1112385 GCA_944989445.1 Ampullaceana balthica
TAGTCGTTGTTGTATTTGTAGTAGTAGTAGTAGTTGTTGTTGTATTTGTAGTAGTAGTAGTAATTGTTGTATTTGTAGTAGTAGTAGTAATAGAATGTTTAACATGGTTGTAGTTGTGATTATGGTGACAGCAGTGATAGTAGTAGAAGCAGTAAAAATTATTTTTCCTTTTTAAAACTATTTTTATATATTTTATTGCGCCATTGGAATGTATGTATCTTGTATTACAGTAACAGAAAATATTACCGGTAAGTTTTGAATTATCAACCAGTCATTTTTTCATGTTCTGCCTCTAGAGATAACTTAGAAAAGGTCAAGGGTGTGGGGTTAGAGCATTGTGACACTACAGGAGCAGTTTTCCATTGCAAGAGTATTGTTTCATTCCAAAAGCATTGTGCAATTGCAAGATAACTTTGCCATTCCAAGAGCACTGTTCCATTCCAAGATCACTGGGTCATTCCAAGAGAAGTGTGGCATTCCAAGAGCATTGTGCCATTCGCAGAGCATTGGGCCATTCCAATGGCATTGTACCATTCCAAGATTGCTACGCCATTCCAAGAGCATTGAGCCACTCCAAGAGCATTGTGCCATTCCAATAATATTGGCATTCTTCCGTCTTGCAAGTCAAGGTGCATCACCGTTCTGTTGGGTTGCATTTCCTCGTGTGGCTGTGCAGTCCTATCCTTGAGTGACAGTCTTTACCACAGCTTTTGCACACAAGTTCTGTGCCTCCCAATTCCTGAAATCGCATTGTACCATTCCAATAGCATTGTACCATTCCAAGAGCATTGTACCATTCCAAGAGCATTGTACCATTCTAAGATTACTACGCCATTCCAAGAGAACTGAAATATTACAAGAGCATTGCACCATCCCACGATTACTGCGTCTTTCCAAGAGCATTGTGCCACTCTACCTCAATTTAAACAACATAAGAACGATGAAATCGTTGATATTCAAAAGGTCAAGTGACGAGGCCAACCGTATTCCGGTTTCATGGCAATAAATCATCTTCAGCATCACGGCAAGCGGTGTTTCCACGTTGTGTTTTATTATTGTCGTCTAAGTAAATAATTAGCCGTTGTTAGAGCACACCCAAGCCATTGATATTATTCTTTAGAGGGATTTAAACAAAACAAAATCAGTCGTCGCTAAATGTTGTTTATGTAAGACATGAATTTAGTATTGTTATTGTGTACTTTTCAGCTCAAGGACACGCATACTGCTATGCTTCAAAATGCACATAACACGAACAAAACGCAAAAGTTCTCGTTGCTTTTTTAAAAAAAAACATTGTCGGTCTGGGTTGTAATCTAAACAATATAAATGCACAGTTAAATACAAGAATGATGAACTTAAAGAAGAATATTTGCCGTATCAAAGTAACAAGTTCAAATTCTCTGTCTTCTTTTTGTGTTTTGCATTACATTTAATTTTTTGATCCGCAGATGCTCATTTTATTATTTGTTATTCATCCGCCGAAAAAAGATCAACAAGATTTACTGAACATGATTTATATTTTATGGTTAAAGGTAGTAGGTTATCCCCTCTTATATTTTTATACTTTTAAATTAACGCGTTCAGTTTCTTAAACACTTAGAAAGTGCTATCACCAACAGTGTAAGTCTCCATTTCACAATTTCCTTAACACATAGATAAGTCTACCTTTCACAATGTCGAGCAGTCTACGTGTTAAGGATCGGGTTTCCTTAACCGCATAGTTTGAATTCGTTTTTTTATTTTAAAAAAGTAAATAATTCCATTTGCCACCACCATCTATATATAACCGCGGTCATCCTATTACCTCACCATCATGTCTCAGTTCCATTCCTTCTGTCAATCAATCATCTATATCGATCGATGCATCATCTCTTTATATCCATCCACTTTTTATGTCCATTCATTACTCATCTTTGTCAGTCCTCCATTAATCTCTCCACCATCGCTATCCATCTTTCCATCTTGTCTCTCAATCCGTCTATCATCTAAATCCATCTTTCCATCTTGTCTCTCAATCCGTCCAAAATCTATATCCATTTTTCCATCTTGTCTGTCAATCCCTCCATCATCTATATCCATCTTTTCATCTTCACTGCCAATCAGCATACTACTTCTGATTACCTGCTGCTAGGCCTGTCAACGGGTACCCGGGACCCGGGTACCCGTTGCCGTGTGATTACCCGGGTAATAAAATTCCGCTCGGGTACCCGTGAAAATGTGGCTTAAAGGTCTATAGGCTATATTAACCGTAGGCCAAACTTCGGCTCCCGTGCGGCTTTTTTGTGTTTACATTGGGGCTCGCGAAACAATTTATCAAAAGAAAAATTTTTATTTCCAAAATATGCTTAGAAGTAGATCTAAGGAGAAATATCTGTCAACGGTCACTATAAACTACAATGTATTTGTTAAATCTTTTTTCTCTCAACGTGAAACAGAAACCGAACAACACAAAAAAGGTATGGTTCTTTAAAAGAATCATATAAAGACAACAAAAGTCCTCTGCCAAAAAAGGATGGACTGCTTAGAGATGAAAGACGCTGTTTGTTAATAAAAAAAAACACCCCTGCTTTCACTAACTTTGCTTTGAAATACGCCGATTGATACTAGCTAATGTTGTTATCTACCCCTCCCCCTCTCCTCCCTTCACTCCTATAACCCACACCCTTTCATTAGCTTCTACTTCTTGTGTTCAATAACACGTGCTGACCTAGAAACACAGATGTTAATAATGAGTACAAGGTCGTCAGTATTTAAATTTAACAAATAAAATAGTTACTAACAGTGTAGGATGGGCAGGAGTCGGCCGTGAGGATGGACTGCACAGAGATGAAAGATGCCGTGTCTGGTTTTTTTTATCATAAAAACACCCTTGCTTTCAGACTAACTTTGCTTTGAAATAGCCGACAGTGGGAGACCGATTGATACTATCTAATGTCGTTTTTCTACCCCCCCCCCATTTCTCTCTTCAATCCTATAACCCAGTGCTTCTCAAACTTTTTAGTATGGTGGACCGGCAGGAATTTTTCCATTTCACCAGGAACCTGTGCACTATTTTCCCTGTACTTACATGGAAGCGAAATGTATTTTATTTCCTTTTATTTCTTTCATTTATTAGCTTATTGTAAAAAATGACAAATTCTATAGGGTTAGTATTATTGGTAGCAATTGGAGGATTATAATTATATTTCTCTCTCCTTTCTTGATAACTTCCGCGGACCACCACTTTGAGAAGCACTGCTATAACCAACACTCTTGCATTCGCGTGTGTTTCTTGGGTTCATTAACACGTGTTTGCCTAGCCCAAAAATTGATATACACCTAAAGTTGTCAGCTTTTATGGTTAATAAGATGGGTAAGTGTGGAATCATGCCAAGCGAGTTGACAGTGACACTGCAAAATGAAGCATTGTAGTGAAATTGTGTCTGCGAAGGGTGACAACCCAGTGCGATAAAACGCCATCTGAAAGCTATTCGTAAAATTTATATTGATAAAAAAAACCGCTGACCCACCTATATCAGAAACTTGTTGGTGTCAACAAAAGCAGTACCATTGACCAAAGCACGATCACTTGAAATTTACCGCAGTATAGCATACGTCATCGCCCTTAGCATTGACTACCGACGCCAAGTGGATATTAACATTCAAGGTATGTATGACATTGAACGTTACGTCATTCTGTTGATATTTTGTTTGCATGTTCAGTTTACTCTAGTTTTAGTTTATGAGTATGACGAATGCATTTACAGCAGGAATTGAATAAAAAAAATTAGTGCATTGTAAATTGTAGTTAATTGTAGTGCATTAGTAATAGTATGTTACTGGAAGCAAGCCGTTGGCTACTAATACTGTGTGAAATGAGGTGCATGGATGGTGGCTAGGTTCCATTGTATAGCGGTCATGACGGGGAAAATTATACGACGTTTAGAACGGGTAACCCGGGTACCCGTTCGATATTTTCACGGGTACCCGGGCAGCTTTTTTCAACAAAATTGACAGCCCTACCTGCTGCCCATCTATGTCAATCTGTCCATCACATCTGTCCATCCGTCCAGCGTAGTGTGCTACCCCCAACACATATCTATCTTCAGAAATGTTATTATGTAAATTTGTGCAAGTGTTTGTTTATAACAAATTAATTCTCTATTACTTTTCGGTTAATAATTTATTCTCTTCTTGAATTATATAATAATAATCATCATACTAATTATAATAATGATAATAATAATAATACAATTGATAATTTATTAGGGTTGGTACTAATTTTTAAAAAAATCTTTCGATCAATCGGGAAAAAAAATTAATCGATTAATCGATTAATGTCGATTAATTATATTTTTTATAACGCATATATAGATCCCGATAAGTTGCGATTCATTATTTCACGAAATCAATTAAGTCACGGTAATTCTATGGCTGTCAAATTTTGTGACGTAACACAGTTAATTCGTTCTGCTATGCAAGTAACACAGTTAATTCGTTCTGCTATGCAAGAAATAAGGAAGAAAACCCTTTTTGTTTACGTATACACGTATAAATAAATAATAATAGTACAAGGGAAAAGTATGTAAGTTACAAAAAAAATTAATTGTTATTAAATTGGTAACAAAAAGTATTAGGAATATTTTCTTAAATTTTAATCGAATTTTAATCGATCAAAAAATTATTTAATCGAATACATTTTTAACGATTAATCGATTAATTAATGGTTAATTTAGGCAGCCCTATAATTAATATATTGCAGTACCCAAGACAGAAACTGGGCTCACAGCGTTTTACAAAAAAAAATATATATGGCATCCGTCCGTCTTCAAGGGACGATGGCGTTTACCCCTGCTCCTCTTCCCCCTTTTCCCTTTCTCCTGGCTCTTCATTCCTCCCTCCTAGCTGTGTGGGTGGCTTCCGCAACTTGAATACCTTCACGCCACACTTTTGACCGCTAGAGAGTGCGCTCCTCAGCAATGGTCTCCCACGTGTTATGGTCGATCCGCGTCAGTGACATGTCTTGCTTGCAGATGTCCTTGTAGCGCAGGCAGGGGCGACCTCTTTCCCTCATACCAGCTGCCAGCTCACCGTAAAGCAGGGCTCTTGGAATTCGCTCCGAGCTTATCCTGTGGACATGGCCCAACCACCTCAGGCGCCTCTCACTCAAGATTGAGTGCATACTCAGCATATGGCTCCTCCTGAGTACCTCCACATTTGTGATTTTATCATGCCTCTTGATTTGTAGTAAGCTACGCAAGCATTGTAAGTGGACACTGTTAAGCTGCTTCATTTGCTTGGCGTAGGTCGTCCAGCACTCGCTGCCATAAAGGAGTGTGCTGAGCACGCAGGCCTAGTACACAGTGAAAAAAATACTAACACACATACTTATCAATTAATTCAATTTAAAATATTTTTATCCTAAATACAACATATGAGACATTACGGTGAATATACCATATGCTTATCATTTAAAGAAATGTTTGATTATTTTTTAATTAATTTTGAAAGTAAAGTTTGAAGAGATGTGTTTTAGTGCAGTCTTGAAGGTTTTAGTAGATGGAATACTGGGAATGTTTATTGGTAGAGAATTCCATTTCAAAAGAGAAAGAAATTACACGACATTGTTTTAGATAACTTGGTATTTTGCTTAATCGAGATATAAACAAATGCTATAAAGCTAAGATCTGCCCCCCCCCCGCATCCCGTAGAAGCGATTGATCCAAAGTCTTCCAGTCTCCGCCACAATCTCAGACCGCGGGTAATGGTCGTGGTTGAGGTTGTTGACGATTTTATTGTTGGCAAAGTACTAATGAGATTCCGAGAGCATCGCGAGGGCAGTTATCTGATCTGCGTGTGTCCTGCTGCCTGCCGCCCAATTGATTTTGTTCCCAAGACGTCGTCGTGATGGGGAGATTCTAGTTCCTCCCGTAGACGAGATTATGTTGATGACGATGGCAATGATTAGTCCAATTTAATTCATTTGCGTACGTCGTACCGAGTCGTTGTATTCTATTCAAATCATGACAGTGATATAGTGAAAAGCCGCGTGCTCCGTCATCTTTTTAAAGCTATGTTCTTTCTTTCACTCAGGAATTTGTTTGTTTTATTTAAAATTCCGAATAAAAAAAAATGCAATTTTAGTTTTTTTTTAAACATGTGTTATGGTGTTATGCTTATTTTTTTAACCATTTATATTAGTATGTGGAATCCACCAATCTGGCGATACAGCTTATATAGGGCTTGGGCCTGCCCACCACCTCCTTCCACTCAGTCCTAATAGACGCCTTTCTTCTCCAAGATTGGATGACCAGTTGCTGTAGATCAGGGGTTCCTAACTGGTGGGGTATGCACCCCCAAGGGGTGCATGAGCAGGTTCCAGGGGGTGCATGAACGATTCAGAGAAGAAAAAAAAAGAATTTAGAAAAAGAAGGGGAAAAAAGAAGTGAAAATAAGAAAGTAAAACTGATAATCTGAAAATGTAAACCATAACCAAGGCATGCCGCGTCAAATGGCACCCATATACAACCTCTTCGATAGTCGTTCGCGCATCGTTCTGCGCATGTCGAAAATTGACGGAAAAACTTTTTCGCAAAATGAATGGTTCGCTCTACGTGTACCTCGGAATTTCGTGCTTCCTCTGTGGAAAAATCCTGTGCAATGACAACGTGAAGCCTGTTAGGCTCCAAGAGCACTTAGAGAAAGTCCATCCATCCAATTCCAAGGACAGTGTTGAGGTCTTCAAGCAGAAGAGAGCTCGCTTCTTTGCCTCATGTACCTTGCCCAATCTTGGATTTTCTTTGTCACAGAAACCTGCACTGGAGGCATCCTTCAAGGTTGCATATCTTATTGCAAAGAGCAAGAAGCCCCACACCATTGGAGAAACTTAGGTGAAGCCTTTTGCTCTGGAGATGGTGGAACTGATGTGTGGTCACTAGAAGAGGAAGCAGGTTGAGAAAGTCCCTTTGTCCAATGACACTATTCATTCCAAGATTAGTGACATGGCTGCAGACATTCTGGATCAAATCTTGTGCGAGATGAGAAGCATGCAGCTGGGTGAATCCACTGATGTAGCACAATGCAGTCAGATTCTTGTATTTCTGAGATATGTTCTCAGTGGATTGCTGAAGGAGGAATTTCTCTTTTGTAAGCCACTCCTAGCTACTACCAAAGCTGCTGATGTGCTGCAGCTAGTCAGGGCATTCTTCACCGAAAACCAGTTTGACTGGACTTCAAGAATTTCTTCAATTTGCACAGACGGTGCTCCCTTCATACTCGGTAAAAAGTCAGGATTTTCAGCACTGGTAAAGAAAGACGTTCCAGATATTGTCACTACACACTGTATCCTTCATCGTCAGGCCATGGCATGCAAAACTCTACCTCCAACATTGAAGTCAGTTCCTTCTACTGCAGCCCAAGTTGTAAATTTTATCCACTCACATGCCTTGAACCACCGCTTCTTCAATTTTTTCTGTCAGGAGGTGGGCTCTGAGGATGAAGTTCTGCTCTACCACACTGGGGTTCGCTGGTTGTCCAGTGGACAGATACTTTCTCGGTTAGTAGAACTGAAAGTGGTGCAGGCCATTTTCTTGCGAGAAAAAGGGAGTGACCTTGCTGACAAGTTTGACTGTCCAAATTTCATTCATTACTTGGCATACCTGGCAGACATCTTCACCATCTTGAATGAGTTGAAAAAATTTCTCCAAGGACCTGCTATGACTGCAATGGATGCTACTGAGAGATTGCAAGCCTTCCTTAACAAACTGCCACTATTTCAACGACGACTAGAAAGGTCCTACTTGGCCAACATTTCACTCTTGGATGAAGTTGTAATATCTGCTTCAAGATGAAGCACTGAGAGATCAATGCATGACAACATCAAATGGGAAATTTCAGAGCACCTTTCAACATTGCAAAGGTCCTTTGATGGGTATTTTTGTCAAGAAATTGTTAGGAAAGACCTTTGGATTCGCACTCCTTTTCTCTGTGACTTGGACAAAAATGATGACAGTGACTTTGCTAAAGATGACCTGATTGATTTGAGAACCAGAGAAGTACTGAGGAGTGCCTTCAGTTGCAATACCTTGATTGAATTTTGGTGCGCCCAGCTAGATTCCTACCCACAACTAGCCAAGAGGGCAGTACTGACTCTCATTCCATTTGCCAAAACCTGTGTCTGTGACGCAGGATTCTCCACACCTTTGACGATTAAACCCAAGGCAAGGAATAAGTTGAATGCAGAGGATGACATGAGAATTGTTTTGTCCAAAACAGTCCCCAGATTTAAATCGCTGATTGATCATAAGAAGCAGCAGATCTCTCACTAAATTCCCTGTTGCCTATTGTCAAAATTGTTGCGTTCCTAAAATAAACATAGTTTATTATGCATTTTCTGCAAGTTTCACGAGGGGGTGCATGAACTTTTTTTGGCATCTGAAGGGGTGCATGGACACCAAAAGGTAAGGAACCACTGCTGTAGATTGTTCTCCTAATCATCCATCCATCTAAGCCTGGGTGTTCACTTGAGCCGTTTTCCTCTGGCTATTTTGTGGTGTACCCTCTTTGCTCCTCTGTCATTTTTCATTCTTTTTAAGTGCCCTGCCCTGCGGAGTCTGGCCATTGTAATTTATTTAACTATCGTGAGATCCTGACATGGACTGCACGACATGGACTGCACAGTCCTTGGTTTGTCCGCATTCTCCATCCACACCCAACCCCCCTCCCGCTGGTCCCTCACCCACCGAGAACCCCTCTCTCCCACGCCCCCAGCAGGTTCCCCGCAGTTTCTGACAGGGTCCAAGCCCCACCTGCATACACCGCAGCTGATCCGACAGCAGTCCTTAGAGGAGTTCTCTCTGCCTCTCTTGCAATGCCTCCGCCTCTGAACAACCCACCAAAATACGCTCTATTCCTGGTTGACATCCTTTACCCAACCTCTGCTACCAAATCACTCCCCTCATCCAGAAGCGATCCCAGGTATCCGAACCAGTTAACCCCCCCCCACCCCAAAAAACAGGTTCTCAATTCCAATGGCTTTACCTACTGCTTTATCTCCCACCAAGGCTACACATTTTGTCCTTCGGTTGTTTCCCTTTAACCCCGCCTGCAATGATGCGTCCTCTAATTCGATGTAGGACTTTGATATGTCTTTAGTACCTTTTGCAAGCTAGGATATGTCATCAGCATATGCCAGGCATCGGAGGGGCTGGCTGCAGATAGCGCCACTGGCTTTTGGTTCCTGATTTTTCCCCAGGTAGTATCCAATTATTGTCCCTCGTGTGTCTACATCTATGCTTCTTATAACCCTCTCTAACGTTAGGTTAATTAATACATGGCAACCATGACGATAGAGGATCAAATATCGAAGTCGTAGCAATATCGTATTTCGATACATGACTCCTTTTACCAATGTGCTTGCTAATTAAAAGTGCAGCTTTAAAGTCAATTCTATTTAAATTTCAGCTATTTCGGTCAAGGTCCGTGCACAGCTTTAACTATTTAAATCAAATATTACTTGTCAGGAACATTAATTCCTGTTTCACCGCCCAGTTTTTCATCAATTAGATAGCTCAATGGCTAACTAAATTATGCCAGTGTGTGTGTGCGTGAGTGCGTGCATGCATGTGTGTGTGTGTGTGTGCAATTGTATCTATGTGTGGGGTGTGTATACGTGAATAGCGAGTGCATGAGTTTGTATGTGTGACTGTTTAACAATTAAATTACCAGCCCCACCCCAGTCCCGCTAATCAACAAATGCCATGTCAACGCTATGTTCTTTGGTATAGTCGGTGCTCACCACATGTCATGTCAACGCTATGTTCTTTTGTATAATCGGTGCTCGCCACGTGTCATGTCAACGCTATGTTCTTTGGTATAGTCGGTGCTCGCCACATGTCATGTCGAATTTTGTTGCTTCACTCTATCGCGTCTTTTACTTTAAAGATTAAAGTAAAGCAAAGAATAAAACAAATAAGCTAATGAAATATAAAAGTAAACAATAGAAATGACGATAAATTCCCGTCTAATAGATTTTATGGCTGTTATCGATTAATTTAAATTTAATATCGTTAACTTTTGAAAAATTATCGATTAATTAATCGATAATTTCGAATAAAGCCAAAAATAGAAATTTATGACGTCATTAAACTGAACATTTCTCACGGACATTGAAAACTAAGAATATTTTGAACTAAATTTTATGACAATGTGTTGATACTTGAGCGGATGTTTGTGCTGAAGGAGGTACGTGAGCGATGTATTTGGTACTTTAAAGGAGTATTGTTTATGGCAGTGAACACAGTAAACTTTTTCACCATCTTCGACTTTGCAGTCCGCAATTAGCTTAAAAATAAAAATTTTGATCAATTTTCTAGTTATATGTTTAAATTTAAGTGCGCTGTTGCTGTCAGCCATTTTTAGTTGACGTCTGCCGGTCCACATATTGTAATAAAATAAATTATAATATTACGCGGGAGAAGATTGTACGTAAAAAAATATAAATTGTTATTAACGAGCAACAAAGCCGCCCAGGGACGTTCCGCCACCGTTCGGTGGCATGTTGTAACTCCCTCCACCAAAAGCCGTCTCGACCGGCATTACATGTGCATCGCGTCAAAAATACTATTCATTATAGTTAAAATAAATAACTCGTAAAAACAGTGCCTTTTGCTATAAATCACAACGCGCATAACTCAAAATAAAGTCTTGGAAGAAATACTGCACTAAAAATAACTCGTTTTGAACGTCCGCGTAAATTGCGTAAACGTGTTCAATATGATTGGCTGTAGGAGTCATATGTGTTTGAGGGACCAATCGCTATAGATGACCGGACAGAACGAACAGAAAGGACAGAAACTTGCCTTTTATTATATAGGATTATTAATAATTAATTATTTATTAATAATTTTTTTTTAAATATTATAAATATTTTCTTTGATTTTAATCGAATTTTTATCGATTTAAATAATTTTAATCGATAAAAAATGTAACGATTAATTGAGAAATTATTCATTAATTTCCACAGCCCTACTACATTTACTAGAAAAAAACAAGGACTGAAGTTATAACACAGTCAATCTGTATAGGAATCCTAACTAGTGCTGTCTCATACACCTTTCAATCCCAACTAGCACTGTCACATACAACTTTCAATCCCAACTAACACTGTCTCATATAACTTTCAATCCCAACTAGCACTGTCTCATACACCTTTCAATCTCAAGTAGCACTGTCTCATACAACTTTCAATCCCAACTAGCACTGTCTCATACAACTTTCAATCCCAACTAGCACTGTCTCATACACCTTTCAATCTCAAGTAGCACTGTCTCATACAACTTTCAATCCCAACTAGCACTGTCTCATACACCTTTCAATCCCAACTAACACTGTCTCATACAACTTTCAATCCCAACTAGCACTGTCTCATATAACTTTCAATCCCAACTAGCACTGTCTCATACAACTTTCAATCCCAACTAGCACTGTCTCATACAACTTTCAATCCCAACTAGCACTGTCTCATACAACTTTCAATCCCAACTAGCACTGTCTCATATAACTTGCAATACCAACTAGTACTGTCTCATACAACTTTCAATCCCAACTAGCACTGTCTCATATAACTTGCAATACCAACTAGCACTGTCTCATAAACTCTAATACAACTTTCAATACCAACTAGCACTGTCTCATACAACTTTCAATCCCAACTAGTACTCTCTAATACAACTTTCAATCCCAACTAGCACTGTCTCATACACCTTTCAATCTCAAGTAGCACTGTCTCATACACCTTTCAATCCCAACTAGCACTGTCTCATACAACTTTCAATCCCAACTAGCACTGTCTCATACAACTTGCAATACCAACTAGCACTGTCTCATACAACTTGCAATACCAACTAGCACTGTCTCATACAACTTGCAATACCAACTGGCAATGTCTCATACAACTTGCAATACCAACTAGCACTGTCACATACAACTTGCAATACCAACTAGCACTGTCTCATATAACTTTCAATCCCAACTAGCACTGTCTCATACAACTTGCAATACCAACTAGCACTGTCTCATACAACTTGCAATACCAACTAGCACTGTCTCATACAACTTGCAATACCAACTAGCACTGTCGCATATAACTTTCAATCCCAACTAGCACTGTCTCATAAACTCTAATACAACTTTCAATACCAACTAGTACTGTCTCATACACCTTTCAATCTCAAGTAGCACTGTCTCATACAACTTTCAATCCCAACTAGCACTGTCTCATACAACTTGCAATACCAACTAGCACTGTCTCATACAACTTGCAATACCAACTAGCACTGTCTCATATAACTTTCAATCCCAACTAGCACTGTCTCATAAACTCTAATACAACTTTCAATACCAACTAGCACTGTCTCATACAACTTTCAATCCCAACTAGCACTGTCTCATACACCTTTCAATCTCAAGTAGCACTGTCTCATACAACTTTCAATCCCAACTAGCACTGTCTCATACAACTTTCAATCCCAACTAGCACTGTCTCATACAACTTGCAATACCAACTAGCACTGTCTCATACAACTTGCAATACCAACTAGCACTGTCTCATATAACTTTCAATCCCAACTAGCACTGTCTCATACAACTTGCAATACCAACTAGCACTGTCTCATACAACTTTCAATCCCACCTAGCACTGTCTCATAAACTCTAATACAACTTTCAATACCAACTAGCACTGTCTCATACAACTTTCAATCCCAACTAGCACTGTCACATTCAACTGTCAATACCAACTAGCACTGTCTCATACAACTTTCAATCTCAAGTAGCACTGTCTCATACAACTTTCAATCCCAACTAGCACTGTCTCATACAACTTTCAATCCCAACTAGCACTGTCTCATACAACTTTCAATCCCAACTAGCACTGTCTCATACAACTTTCAATCCCAACTAGCACTGTCTCATACAACTTCAATCCCAACTAGCACTGTCTCATACAACTTTCAATCCCAACTAGCACTGTCTCATACAACTTTCAATCCCAACTAGCACTGTCTCATACAACTTTCAATCTCAAGTAGCACTGTCTCATACAACTTTCAATCCCAACTAGCACTGTCTCATACAACTTTCAATCCCAACTAGCACTGTCTCATAGAACTTTCAATCCCAACTAGCACTGTCTCATACAACTTTCAATCCCAACTAGCACTGTCTCATACAACTTTCAATCTCAAGTAGCACTGTCTCATACAACTTTCAATCCCAACTAGCACTGTCTCATACAACTTTCAATCCCAACTAGTACTCTCTAATACAACTTTCAATCCCAACTAGCACTGTCTCATACACCTTTCAATCTCAAGTAGCACTGTCTCATACAACTTGCAATACCAACTAGCACTGTCTCCAATAACTTTCAATCCCAACTAGCACTGTCTCATAAACTCTAATACAACTTTCAATACCAACTAGCACTGTCTCATACAACTGTCAATACCAACTAGCACTGTCTCATATAACTTTCAATCCCAACTAGCACTGTCTCATAAAGCTTTATATCCCAACTAGCACTGTCACATTCAACTGTCAATACCAACTAGCACTGTCTCATATAACTTTCAATACCAACTAGCACTGTCTCATATAACTTTCAATACCAACTAGCACTGTCTCATATAACTTTCAATACCAACTAGCACTGTCTCATATAACTTTCAATACCAACTAGCACTGTCTCATAAAGCTTTATATCCCAACTAGCACTGTCACATTCAACTGTCAATACCAACTAGCACTGTCACATTCAACTGTCAATACCAACTAGCACTGTCTCATATAACTTTCAATACCAACTAGCACTGTCTCATATACCTTTCAATACCAACTAGCACTGTCTCATATAACTTTCAATACCAACTAGCACTGTCTCATACAACTTTCAATACCAACTAGCACTGTCTCATATAACTTTCAATACCAACTAGCACTGTCTCATATAACTTTCAATACCAACTAGCACTGTCTCATATAACTTTCAATACCAACTAGCACTGTCTCATATAACTTTCAATACCAACTAGCACTGTCTCATATAACTTTCAATACCAACTAGCACTGTCTCATATAACTTTCAATACCAACTAGCACTGTCTCATATAACTTTCAATACCAACTAGCACTGTCTCATATAACTTTCAATACCAACTAGCACTGTCACATTCAACTGTCAATACCAACTAGCACTGTCTCATATAACTTTCAATACCAACTAGCACTGTCTCATATAACTTTCAATACCAACTAGCACTGTCTCATAAAGCTTTATATCCCAACTAGCACTGTCACATTCAACTGTCAATACCAACTAGCACTGTCTCATAAAGCTTTATATCCCAACTAGCACTGTCACATTCAACTGTCAATACCAACTAGCACTGTCACATACAACTATCAATTTTAAATAGTACTGTCTCATTCAACTTTCAATCCCAACTAGTACTTTCTCATACAACTTTTAATCCTAACTAGCACTGTCTCATACAACTTTCAATCCCAACTAGCACTGTGTAATACAACTTTCAATCCCAAGTATCACTGTCTTATGCAACTTTCAATCCCAACTAGCACTGTCACATACAACTATCAATTTCAAATAGTACTGTCTCATTCAACTTTAAATCCTAACTAGTACTTTCTCATACAACTTTCAATCCCAACTAACACTGTCTCATACAACTTTCAATCCCAACTAACACTGTATCATACAACTTTCAATTCCAACTCACACAAAAATACGCCTGCATATACACACGATTTCGGGCGTAATTTTAATAATCGGATATCATATTATTTAAAGGGATAAAAGTTCCCTGTAAAATGATGCATGAAACAAGACGGATGTTTTCTTCACAGTTTGAGCAGCATTTTCAAATAAATGAAAACATTTTTTTGGACGGGTGGGTAAAGACCTTCCCCCCCCTCTCCCACTGAAAAGGGGGCAGACGACTGTAAACACTGTAAAATAAGTCTAGACATTTGGTCCTAAACCCTTTGAGTTGAAGAAAACAAAAAAGTTTGTTATTAAATATTTAGTCCCGTAAAAAGCGTTTTAAAACTCATCATCATTCAATGTTTACCTCAGATACTAAGCAGCTTCCACTGGTTTTAAACAAATGTTTATAATAACGTAAAACTGGTGAAAATTTTAAAAATTAAAAAAGAAAATTAATTATCATCATCTGCTTTGCGTACTAGAGGGCTGTACATGTACATTGTTATGTCAAACATGGCCGCCCTATTTATTAGATGGCTGTACCTGTACTTTGTTATGTCAACCCCGGCAGCCCTATTTGTCAAACAGTTTAATGTCTTCACTAGCCCTGAACTATGTGTTTATTTACGGTGCGATGAAAGTCAAGTCAAACATGAGTTAAAAACTGAAAGTAACTATCGCATGGTTTCTCAACTACACTGCATTTTGATTTTGTTTGGTGTTTCTTAGTCGTGATCGACCAAAACTACTCACTACATACGAGCTATCTGCTGTGGCAGTTGGGTGAGTTCGTCTGTGGCTAATGAGACTAATCTCCGCCCGATAGGTGTGTCCTCAGATCGGAGGAAGAGATATTCTTGACGTCGCTATGACGGTTCAGGGCACGGTCTGACCTAGCCTGATTCCTCGACTCGGCGAGACTTGAGTCTCTTCGTTGCGTAGGCCGCGTTGCCGTTCTGTTCATTGATCAAATTCATCCCCAAGCTGTCGTCTACTGACCCACTAAACTCTGGTCTCTCATTTCTCTCATGCAGCCAAGCGACTGCAAGTGTTCCTTCCTGGTGACCCCCGTGCCGACATCCACACAGACGGTTGACTTCTGGCGGATGATGTTTGAGACAGGATGCCAGTGTGTCGTCAGATTGGTGCGCTCAGACCAGGCCGCCAACGTGGAGGTATGGCGAGTGTCTTTTATACCTTAGATATAGCACTACAATCAGTGTTCCCTTTAAGCTGCGCCCCTGCGCAAATATTCGACCGACGCCGCGCAGCAGTTTATGAAATTTTGCACAAAAAATGGATGCTGTGCATCTTTGCACGCATGTTTTTCTACTTTTCACACGGACCAACAAACATCAGAGGGAACATTGACTACAACCTACTTTTACCACAATTGTCATTGATATCATACATATCACCAAAGTCATCGTGCAAGTCACTAACACGAAACACCGCATTGCCGCCACACACTCCACTGTCAGGCCCCTGCTACCATACACACAATCGACACCACTACCACCATTATAAATGTTCTGCTTCACCACAGTAAGACTTTTCCTAAACGGCTAGCCATTTATATTTCTGCAGACGGACCGATTGCCTCTTCAAACATCAGATTTCCATCTCAGTGTGACGTCACAGACACATTTAAGGGACCTGCTCACTGAGACAAATATATCATTGAGGACAGCAACCCATGTAAGTAGGAACGACAACCCATGTAAGTAGGAACGACAACCCATATAAGTAAAAGCTCCAACCCATGTAAGTAGGAACGACAACCAATTAATGTAGGAACGGCAACCCATGTAAGTAAGAACTCCAACCCATGTAAGTAAAAGCTCCAACCCATGTAAGTAGGAACGACAACCAATTTAAGTAGGTACGGCAACCCATGTAAGTAAGAACTCCAACCCATGTAAGTAAAAGCTCCAACCCATGTAAGTAGGAACGACAACCAATTTAAGTAGGTACGACAACCCATGTAAGTAAGAACTCCAACCCATGTAAGTAAGAACTCCAACCCATGTAAGTAAAAGCTCCAACCCATGTAAGTAAAAGCTCCAACCCATGTAAGTAAGAACTCCAACCCATGTAAGTAAAAGCTACAACCCATGTAAGTAAGAACTCCAACCCATGAAAGTAAAAGCTCCAACCCATGTAAGTAAAAGCTCCAACCCATGTAAGTAAGAACTCCAACCCATGTAAGTAAAAGCTCCAACCCATGTAGGTAGGAACGACAACCAATTTAAGTAGGAACGACAACCCATGTAAGTAGGTACCACAACCCATGTAAGTTCACATCACAAACCACGTAGGCTACAACCACAACCTATGTCAATTATACATTCTCTTGATTTTATTTTGTTGTTTTTTTGTAATGCTTGTTCAGATAAAAATTATCCAAAATTTTTACGTCCTAAAAATAAAATTTATGACCGAATTAAAAAAGCCGACAAAGTCATACAAGGGGAGGCAACCTTGGTGTCATTGTTGTTGATGTCCATTTCAGCCGTTGATCCCCATCGACAGCGACATTCCATCAGAGATCTCCATCAAAGTCTACACATTGGCCTGGTCGCACGACGAGACCCTGAGTCCAACATTCGACGTCTTGTTCTTTCTCTACAAGCTCGTCTCGACCTTCTTGATGGAGACGTCCACAAGCCTAGTGGCCGTCCAGTGCCGGTAAATTTATTCATTTGTTTATCGTGTGGCCGTCCAGTTCTTGTCATTACTGTTTAGCCGTCTAAAACGGGGTAGATTCTCTCCATGTTGATTGAACAAATTGATATAAGGTTTAACAGCATCATCAAGTTGTGTATCTTCATCTTGTATATTTCAACTTTTAGAGAGTACGCGAACTTAAACTTTTAAAATATTGCCCTTAAACGCATTTAGTATTTAGTCAAATTTCATTTGTTAAATTAACCGTTGATGCACATTTCACGATCTTACATGCGTTTGTACATATCCCCGCCTGAAATATTCCATTATAAAATTAATTTTGTTTGTTTTGTAATTAGGCGTAAACTCTTACAGAGCTTTCTTTTATTTCAACTGCTTCAAATAAGGGACAAATAGTTATGCTTGATAAAACCATTCTCTTTAAATAAACATCTCTGGTGACATTTTACAGAAAGTCTTGAACATGTCAATTTCAGAGATGGTTGGTCTACCAGCGGCCATTTCTGCGCAGCTTACAACGTCATCGCCAGTCTCGCGATGGACGACAAGGTGAATGTTTACCTGTGGTCGAGAATCGTCCAGAGCCGTCTGCCCCAGGCCATTTCACAGGTGAGCGGCTATAGCGATGCTCTGAATTTACGCCGTAACGGCTTAAACTTAAGTTCATTCTTCTAGTTTCATCTATTTCTAGGCAAGGTCGATTCGTGGATGCAACATGAGCAAATAGGTCCGACCATTACTTAACAATGGACAGATAGGTCCGGCCTTTAGTTAACAAATGGACAGATAGGTCAGGCCTTTAGTTAACAAATGTACAGATAGGTCTGGCCTTTAGTTAACAAATGGACAGATAGGTCAGGCCTTTAGTTAACAAATGGACAGATAGGTCAGGCCTTTAGTTAACAAATGGACAGATAGGTCTGGCCTTTAGTTAACAAATGGACAGATAGGTCAGGCCTTTAGTTAACACATGTACAGATAGGCAAGGCCTTTCGTTAACACATGGACAGATAGGTCCGGCCTTTAGTTAACACATGGACAGATAGGTCCGGCCTTTAGTTAACACATGGATAGATAGGTCAGGCCGTTAGTTAACACATGGACAGATAGGTCCAGCCTTTAGTTAACACATGTACAGATAGGTCCGGCCTCGATTCAAACAAATTGACAAATATAACCGGTTACCACAAAAGCAGATCTCTGGCTGTATCGTGCATATCACATGGACATGTGCGGCCAACATTTGGGTTATTCCAGGAGTATGTGAGGAAACTATAGGAGTGTCCGATTAGCTGCATAAAATTAAACAAACTTTTTTTTTCGCTGAAGAAAACATCCACCGACCATGCAATTTTTCTTCTTAAGTTCGTTGGCCAGTGTACAAAATAACAAACTGGATTGCAACATCAATCTTTTATGTGAGAATATACACCCGTCAAATACAGATATTTCCTTATACTTATCAAAATTCGCTGCAGTGTATTTCAAAACTGCTGCACGTAGTTAATTTTTTTTTAATTTGCTTTTTTCATGTAAAAAGAAAACTTAAATGAACGTAATTTAAGAATCTTTTGAGCTAAAGCAAAAAAATTTAAACATTATTAAAATGACAGGGATTATTTTTAGTCGTTCCACTCCATTTGAACCAGGCACAGTACAAGCACCTGTATCAGATGTGCGCTGAGTACCGCCAACAGAAGCACCATTACCTACAGCTCAACAAGTGTTATAACTACTACTAACAACAGAATGTTCCAGGGCCAGCATTTCTAGACAACTGCCGAATAGTTGACGACGCCTCATCACGTCAGAGATGTCGGTCACCCAGGGAGCCCGCTCTGAACATCCTGCCCCTTCTCAGGTGTTATGGTATTGGAACGAAATACCGATGTCAGAGTTACCGCACAACCAAAGGGAAATAAATGTTGTCATCCCAGAGCGTCCTTGTAATATAAAATCAGTTGTAACTTTGTTTTGTTTATAAGAGTCTCTAACTCTTAATTTTTGTATTGTTCACTTAAGTCCGTGACAAACGTTGTTATCTTTATATAACTGACTATGAACAACTTTATGTGTATCTTTCAGATACGTCTCTAAAGGGGAGGCTGAAAGTGTGTGTGTGGGGGGGGGGAGGGGGTATTAATACTCCTCACTAGGAGCAATCTGCACCACCCACCCCAGGAATATTATTAATTACGTTTAAGATTAGTGTGTCATGTGTAGGGCAGGGACAATACGTGATAAAACTGAAGGTAAATTTATAATATAAAAAACAGGGTATTAGTAGGCCTGACAAGACGTAACACAACAGCGAACGTTTCGGCAAAGAGCCTTCCTCAACGGACAAATAGTACACACATGAAACGACTAACACGAAATAATAATAAAAAAAACACTTAGCTGCGGTGAAATCAGAGCAGTCCAGTAGGAACTTGTCCTTGTCAGGCCTACTAATACCCTGTTTTTTATATTATAAATTTACCTATTTAAAAGCCTGATTGCAGTCTCACCCCCATTACTTTGATAAAACTTAAGCAGAGGAAAATTAATTCTTTGGAGGCGAGTCCCAATCGGAATGAATTCAAGACTTTCCACGTACTTGAGCTGTCTGACGGACATTTTGGGTTATTTTCCAAGTGATGTATATACATCTCTTTAAGCAGTGTAAACGATGTTTTTAAAGATTTATTTTGTTTGTTTGTTTGTTTGTGTTATTAATGGATTTTAGATGGCAATGTTCCTTCTAAGGTTCGTTGAATATTGTTCAAAATTAAAAACTCGTGTAAAAAGTTTCTCAGACTCGATTTTTCGATAGCAAAATTTGCCACCTCACAAATATCGATATTATTTTATTCTTATCGGTCAGATAACTGCGCGGCCGCGCAGCTTAAAGGCAACATTGGTCGAGGGTATCCGTAATCCAGTAAATTTCGATCGTATATAAGGGCTTAATGTAAAAAGAAACACCAGCAATTTCAATACTTTTCAATGAGAAGGTTATTGAAAACTGTGCAACGAAGGTTTCCATGTCAACATTAGATATATTCGTTTGCGATCTTATGCACTGAGTTATCCCAGCACTCAATGGACTTCTGATGGTCTGTCCAATAGCAATGACATCAGGATATATGTTGTTAACAAAGTGATGATCAGAGAACGGAATCAAATCTCACTGATTGACTGTAAATATTGTTTCTTAAACCAAACAACACGTTTTTGTTCTCAAAATGTGGAGCTTGTTACTTGTGTGCACTTTTTGTATCGGCGCTGCACTAACATTTGTTACCTGTGTGCACTCGTTTATTGACCTGTGTACACTAACATTTGTTACCTGTGTGCACTCGTTTATTGACCTGTGTACAATAACATTTAATTTTGTTACCCCTGTGCACTCGTTTATTTGCCTGTGTGCACTCTGATATGTTACTCAACTGTACTCTTATATTAATCCAGTTGATAACTCTTTTCTTGTTTCCATCCCGTGTCACTGGATGCTCATTAAACAAAACTATTTATATCGATGGATTTGTTATTTGTTTCTATTCTGATGAGTGATAGCGAACTGGCCGGCAGCTTATTTGTTGTAGCCAAATACAAATGATGCCATCTTAACATAAATCACAAAAATAGTTTGAAAGCAAACGAAAAAACAGAAAATCAGTTCAGGCTACAAAATCAAACGTAAGGAATACATACTTAGGATAAAAATGAATAAAGCAGTGTAGCCAGTGTTTGGTACACATTAAACAAAATAAGGGTTAACACACAATTCAAACAAAATTACTTCTCGCCTTAGTAATGGAGCCCCTCTCCAACAGGTCAACAGTTCTTCATCTTAACGTAGGACCACCGCCTTATACGAGGAAATGACGCTGTCAAAAGTTGTAAGTAACGTTTATCCTCGAGACGTTTATCCAATTAAAAACAAGAGCGTTTGCTTGCTTTGAGAACGGACGGAATGAAACAAGCGGCACAAAGATATCGTATGGTGTAATGAATGTTAAACAGAAAAATATAGTTGTTCGATTACCTTATTAGTTAAAAATTTAATGAACATTAATCAGCTCTAAAGTATGTAGATACATCTTCCTTCTTTGAGGCCTAGTTTAAATTATCTGCTGTCGCTACGATGTAATTTAGAATGTATCAAAATTGATCTGTAAGATGTAACTGAACTACAAACTATTAACTATTTGCATTATTGATGGCAGATGGTTGATTTCAATTTTGAAACATAATAGTTTACAATAGTTAAACTGTACTGGTATATTGATATAATTATTTTCCTTTGAACGTATTCTTAAAACTAAAATTATTGAATGCGATTTAGTTATGACCGGAAAAAAACACAAATAATAATAATAATAATAATTAAAATAACTGTTTTGTTATCGTAATAAATATTAAAAAACAAACAAACAAACAAAAAACAAAACAAAAAAGAGCTGTAATTAACAGTTGCATTTTTTCCACTGTTGCTTCCCGTTGACTGCAAATCGGAACGAGAATAAATGTTTTTTTTAAATTCTTTATATTAACTCGTGGTGTCTGGTTGATTGTTTGCTTATCGAAAAAACTTTGGATCGATTTTTAACCCACTTCCTAGTAAGCTAGCGAGCTGAAATTTCGCAGGCAGTTTTGTACTGATCATAAAAACGATGTATCAAAATTTCAGATCGATCGCATGTACTGTAATTAAATTATTGAATTTTTAGATTATTTTATTTATCATTTATCTCTATGTATCATGTTATTTTTTGAGATAAGAGTGTCGCGTTGCGTATTATATTGAACGACCTTTTTTAATACTTTCCTGTTGCGCGATTCGGTGCGTATTATATGGACTATAATTTTTAAAAATATATTCCCGGTCGATGCGCATTATATTAAACATCTTTTACGAGACATAACTAAAATTTTGGATCTTTGGATTGTCGTGCGCTGCGTATTATAATGAACATTTTGTTAGTTATGTCTCGTACATAAAGGATTTATAGTCAAAAAGTTGGTTTTTTACGTTTTTTTAAAATAATTTTAATTTATATGAAGAGAGTCACTTTCGAATAAAATTAGTTTTAAACATTTTGTTTTCTCTCCTGCCCTATGAACGTTCCATAACTCCAAACATGACTCACATAGTGTTTCCTTATGGTAATATAAATCTATAAATGGGTGTTAAGGTAAAATCTGATTTTTTTCTCTGTGCCTTATACAGTTTAATTATATGGAAGAACTTAAAGGGCGGTCCATTAAGTACGTCACGCCTTTTTGACTATTTTTACCCCCCCCCCTTTCCCACTGTTACAAATCTTGGAACCCCCACCCCCCCAAAGTACGTCACACTTTCGATCAAAACTTTTGTTTTTTTATTAACAAAATAACTAAAATTTAATATAAAACACCGTGACTTCACACATGGCCGGACCCCCCCCCCAACCTCGACCCTGTCACAAACTGTCACACTTTCTTACACCCTCTCCGCCCCCTCTGGAGCATGGTGTACTTTATAGACGGTCCCTAAATCTCAATTCATTCAAACATTACATAAATAAAGTCACGCATTTCATGCTCTACACATATTTACCGACTCTGGCAGGTAAGATAACTTAGACTTGTGTTTGGCTAAAATTTTCAAGTGATCTTTTGAACAAAAATTTACCAAGTAGGACTGAAAAATGACTACCATGGAAGTAGTTAAATAAATAAAAAATTAAACACACAGTAAAAACAAGGTTTTTGACTATATATCCATTATATATGAGACATAACTAAAAGTATTGATTATGTTCAATATTATACGCAACGCGTGACAGACTAGCATAAACATTTACGGATCGGGATATTATTATAAAAGTAATCATCAATATAAACGCACCGCACCACACCACAGGACAATATTTAAAATGTATGTTCAATATAATACGCACCGCACCGCGCGGATGACTAGCACAAACATTTACATGCTTCATAGAGATACATAGAGAAAATCTAAAAATTCAGTAATTTAATTACAATACATTCGATCGATCTGACATTTTGAAAGAATGCATTGTTAGGTGACAAAAGTCTATGTGCAAAATATCAGCTCGATAGGAACACGGGAAGTTGGTCATTTTTTACTTTTCTTTTTCCGCGGGCGGGCGGGACCACGATAGACAGACAGAAAGACAAGACGGCGAAGTTAATATAAGGGATTTAAAAAATAAAAAGGGAGTTTTAAGGTAAGATTTAAATAAAAGATAGTAATTTATCTCTGGCCGTAAAAGATGAACACAAAGAGTTGTGGAGCCTTATTACAGCAAGAGGGAAAAACCTTCACTTTCTCAAGACAATAGAGAGTGATTTGAAATGAGAAGATTATTGCCAAACAATTATTTGATCTTTTTTTGTGGGATTGTGTTAGATAGATTGTGTGCAAATGTTTGTTTGGTACAATTATAAAGGTCAACGTTCATTTGTCTTTTATCTTACTCTGGAATAATGGCCTTGAAAAAATGTATTATTTTATAATAAACCAGAAATAGTACACCAGATAAAGTAAAATAGACAGGCCGCTGACACGAACTTTAAATAAAAATTTAAGAGAATTATATTTTTTTTTAAAGGGAAAAAAACTATTTTAAAAAGCCCCAAGAGTACTGGAACCATTGATGAAAGGAAAGCGTAGTTTACACAATGACACATTAGAGCAGGATAGAAACATCCTACTGTAAAAATAATTGTATAAATGTCGTGATGTGAACAGATTCAGCCTAGTTTCGTAAGGTGGGTCGGGACTAGCACGATACTTCCCACCCTACCAGCCTCTCAACGGCGGCACCTTGGATGTGTGGGAGTGGGGGTGCCAGCATATAAAGCAGCATGCTTCTGAGTGACGTAATAACAATGTTAGGACAGATAACAATTATCTGATATTTTTATCCTGTATTAATCATGTATGTCATCAATGGTGTACCTTAAAAAAATCTCCACAAAGTCATTGTCACTAAACTCACTCTGGTGAAAAAGAAACAGTGAAAGACGTCTCACTGGACTGAGATATTTTTTGAAGTCCATCCAGAAATCTGAAAATAGCGAAGGAGCAAGGGGATTAACTCAAGCGTGGCAAATCTTGAAGAGAGGACTGGGTCTCAAGGGTCATTAGCCTCCCTTTGTTGACACTCGACTCTAGAGTTTCTGTCAAGTCTCTGTTTGAAGTATTTTCAGAGCTTCGAGCCATACAGTTCGCTTGTTGGTAGGTTTAGCTTTAAGCCCGGTTCAATAAGAAGATTTTTGTAAAGTGGATTATATGAGTATTACTAGGCGTTAGAGGTCGCTGGTCGGCAAGGTTGAGCTTAAGCCCGGTTAAATAACAGGATTTAAACAAAAGGTTTATGCGGGAAGTCCTGCTAAAAGGAATCAAACAACGTGTAAATAAATATTATTATTTGGGTTGATCTGTTGAACGAGTTAATAATATTTTAAGTAAGAAATTTAAAGGTTTTTTTTCTAAGAAGGTAAGGTTGCAGGAAAAGAACAGGGAAGGGATAGAGAGGAGGGAGGAGACGCTGTAGAAAAAGAACAAGGGTTGTAAGGTGAAAGGATTATAAGGGTTGAACGGGTTATAATAGGGAGGGTAAAGGGGTTGGAATAAGGATGGAAGCTGATGAAAGAGACGGGAGAAGAAAAAAAGGGGTTGGGGAGAAAGTAGAAGGGTAGTGTGTTGAAGAGGGATAATGTGGGAGAAGGCCAGCATAGCCCCGAGTATAATATGGACAGTGTTTTAATCTGGCCAGTTACAACGGGTCATAAGAGCTCTTGAATTATCTCAACTCTAAAAGAGAGTGTAACATTTATTTAGAAGACATCGGAAAAAAGCCAAATTAGATTGAAAGAAGAAAACAGCAGGATGTAAATTGATGCCAAAAGATTTCATATGATAAACAGTGAGAGAGAGAGAGAGAGAGAAAAAGGTGAAGAACTACCTTGGTTGATGGTTGATGGATGTCGCATTGTTTCTTGCTATGTGAAATCTTGCTTTATGTGGCACAACGAAGAAGAATCTTTATGGAATAGAGGAAACTATCTTGAGATGGATGAGATTGTATCTAATATTACAGTGTTAGTAGAGCATCTAATATGACAGTGTTAGTCAATGGGCCTCTGAAATTTTGATTTTATTAGAGGATGATAGGAGAAAAAAATAGAGATGTTGGACTCTCTCTTCTCTCCCCCCCCTCTCTCTCTCTCTCTCTCTCTCTCTCTGCTGGGACATACGTTTTGTTTTCATTCTGAAATAATTATCAAATCAACCACCAAGTAGTAAAAATTATTAGGTTCTACTATTAAATAAAAGTGATGTAATGAAGAAGATTGATAATTTGATAAAAGTATGGGCAATTTTTCAGCTGAATAAAAAATGAAATTTTTTAATAAAATTAATTTAATGTAAATACAACTATAATTTAGACATTTTTAGAAGTGGTATCGGATTGCAATCAGGCTGAGTAGAAAAACAATTGTTTATTTATTATTTTGTGGCGTTCTGACAGGCTCACACATATCCTTTTTATACAACCATTATTAGAAATTTTAGCCATTTGATTTTAAATTAATTTTTTTTGGGTTCTTTTAATCGCTATGCGTCTATCTTATTCTTAAATTATCCAAGAAAACATCCATGTGGACACAAGCCAATGATACGACGATGATTAAAAAATAAATAGACTTGTTCCTGGTTGTAAGTGAAACCACTAACGGTGGCGATTACATGGGCTATTTCTTCATGGGAATATTAAGAGATAAAACTGTGTTGACACAATTGTCTACCACATGATGTGGATGATGAGGAAATTACGTGATATGATGAAAGATGGGCCTGTCACGATGGGGAAATTACTTGATATGATGAAAGAAGGGCCTGTCACTCTGGGGAAATTACGTGATATGATGAAAGAAGGTCCTGTCACGATGGGGGAATTACGTGATATGATGAAAGAAGGATCAGTCACGATGGGGAAATTACGTGATATGATGAAAGAAGGATCAGTCACGATGGGGAAATTACGTGATATGATGAAAGAAGGATCAGTCACGATGGGGAAATTACGTGATATGATGAAAGAAGGATCAGTCACGATGGGGAAATTACGTGATATGATGAAAGAAGGGCTGTGTCACTATGACAAAATTACGTGATATGATGAAAGAAGGGCCAGTCACGACGGGGAATTACGTGATATGATGAACGATGGGCCTGTCACGTAAGGGAAATTACGTGATATGATGAAAGAAGGGCCTGTAACGTAAGGGAAATTACGTGATATGATGAAAGAATGGCCTGTCATGATGGGCATGGGCGTCGCTAAGAATTTTTCCAGGGGGGGGGAGCAAAAAACCCACTTTTTTATTTTAACTGACAATGCAATACAGGTACAATTTTCCACTAAATTCAAGTTCAGTATAAAATAAGGGTCGAAAAAAGCCTTAGAAATTTATAAGACTTACAAATTAGTCATCTAATAGCTAAAATACAACATTTATTAATGCATTTAATAAATTAAAAACTTAAGTTCTCACGAGAAAATTGAATTTTGCTGTGAAATAATATACGTGTAGAAACTGCAGGATTACCAAGGATGAATATCAGAAATTTGTTTGCAGGCTAAAAAAAAATCGAAAAGTAGACCGATTGCGGGATTCCGAAATGCCGCTATTAGAAGATTTTGGGGCGTCTGCAGCATCTGACTTATCATTTGCATTGAGGCTAACAGTACACGTTCAACAGCAAGACACAACTGAAGCAACTGTTCCTAATTTGATTGTCGCTAACACTTATTCATTTCCTAAATTGGATATTGGAAGGTATGTCTGGACATACGACATTTCAAATAAATTGAACTTGCAGCTGATTCGTGATTGTTGGACCCATGATAAAAATTATGATTTTAGAGCTGACAGTGAGGGAATCAAGAGTTTTTAGTTTTTAGATATGCATGGTTATCAGACTATTCACCGTGGCTTGTATACTCGCAAATGTTTATAGGTGCCTTTTGCAAATATTGCGTGTTTTTTCTGCAAAAAGTAATTCTATGAGTTCAGTGGGTATATGTCATCAAACCATAGACAAAATATAAAGATTTAAACGAAGATGCACGTAGCAACCTGCAAAGCACATTATGGCACAAAGTCTCTCATGAAGATGCAAGCAATTTTATTTGCTTTATTGGAAGCCAAAGCAGTTTCTATAGATGAGCAGTTGGACTCATCATTTAGAAGACAAATTCAAGAAAATCGCAACAAACTGGGTCCCATCATTTCTACAATCCTATTTTGCTGCATGCATGTTTTAGCACTTCGTGGAACAGAATCAAATTCTGGTAATTTGTATGAACTGTTAGAGTTTCGTGTTGAATCTGGAGATGAAGTTCTTGGTAATCGTTTATCAATTGGTTCTTATAGTGCTGAGTATGGTTCACCAACAAAACGGCCCCGGACAAAACGGCCCCGACAATTGGGCTCCGACATAACGGCCCCGACATAACGGCCCTGGACTAATAGATGGACTAATGGTAAAATTTACAATAAAATATATTCGTGTTTTTAATCACCTATTCAGTGTCAGGTTTAGATAACAATAAACAATAATAATAACGCCACAAAAGTGAATTTAATAGCCTTCACGCAAAATGGTACCAATAAAGGTTGTTTGTTGACAAGAAACAATATAATAACATCACAAGAAATAATTTTACAATTTTCCCATTTTTTTAAGGGTGAAAAAGTTGGCGAAAGCTTAAAATGCAAAAAAAAATGTTTTTGTTTAAAAATGTTAACAATTTGTCTGGGGCCGTTTTGACGGGTAACCGCTGAGTGTATCTCGGCAACTACGCAAAACACTATAATCGAAATTTGTGGGTCTCTCTTGCGTGAAGACATTGTTCGTGAAGCAAATAATTCAGTTGCATTTTCTATACTTGCCGACGAAACAAATGACATTTCAGGCATTGAGCAGATGTCACTTGGTGTTAGATTTGTCAAAGAACAAAATGGGAAAATGATGGTCACAGAAGAATTCATGGGATATATTCCAATTGTCAATAGAACAGCTGAAGGTTTAACCAACACCATCATTACTAATTCATTAAAATTTTGATTAAATATGACAAAGCTTGTTGGTCAAGGATACTACAAATGTTCTACAATGGCAGGTAAAGAAGGAGGAGTCCAAGAAATAATTCGAAAAATAATACCAAAAAGCAGCATTTGTACATTGCAGTTCACATAAACTAAATCTTGTTGTGAACGATTTAAATAATGTGAATGTTGTACGAAACACAATATGAACAATTAAGTCAATTATAGTGTTTTTCTGAGAAAGTAATTAGCAAAGAAAACTTATTCTAAATGTTCCTTTGCTATGTGAAACTAGATGGTCACATAAATATAAAAGCTTGCGGAATTTTGCTGAAAATGTGACCGAAATTGTTAAACAACTGGAATATTTAGAACAATCAGTAATGTAATCAGTTATACTTGCAGATATAAATCTTTTTTATGTTTGATAAATGTTAACAGTCTCCCATGTAATAAACTTTCAGGAAATTTAGTTCAGTTTTATTGTAACAACTTTATGACATTTTTATGACATTTTTTTTTCTCAAATGTAAGGGGGGGGGGCAAATGCCCCCCTTGCCCCCCCCTTCCATACGCCCATGATGATGGGGAATTGATTTATATCATTGGGAACGGTTGGATATGTGAGGAAAGCCTTACAGGGATGGGAAATAGTTTCTCTTGATGTTGGAGTTTCGAAAAATTGTTGTGAGTCCTGGCTAATAGACATATAACGTTATTGAATCTGAGAGTGACTCTATGGCTACTCGTTAAATTTTATTCGCTAATTTTTATCAGCATTAATTAAAAAAAATATATAAAAGTTTGGTTAAGTCAAGTGATTTTATTATATCTGTACATTAAATGTAGATTTCCATAGTTATGGGATATTGCATTTTCAAAATAAATAAAGCGACAATAATCTTTTGTGCACGTCTGCCTCACAAAAAACTTTCACACGAATGCAGGGGAGTTCAGACATTTCAACCCCGTCTCGTTCTAAAGAAATACCCAGTTTTCTCTTGTAACCTATTTTTGACGTCATTTCCTCTTCCTCTTCAGTCGACGTCTCTCTGCTTACCCCCATCCCCTTCAACTTGTCCCATCCAACCCCTACCATTTAACCCCCTTCCCTGACCCCTCCCCGCAACGTGTCCCATCCCACCGACCACCACACCGACCCCCACACCACTCCCGACACCAGCCCACTCCTGCCCGGCGCGGGCCACCGAGCTGTCTGCCATGTTATTATATTGCGGGGCCCTCCACGACCTCATGCCGTGATGGCTGATGACCACTTTGTGTCATAGGGACTCGCTTTGACCCGAGGCTCAGCTGGACTCTGATGAAGGTCTAATCCTGAGGCAACTCGTCTGTGTCCTGGGTGGCTGGTCGTCCGGACGCCTTGATGCTGAGGGAATAATGCGTTTAAGATTGACTTCCAACGGGACTCTTAAGTGATGTTCCAAGACGGTGCTGCAGTGCTCTCGTCTTTGTGCCTTGTTCATTGTCTCTAAATAATTTTAATATGCTCTCTAGCCCTCAACTATATATAGCTAGAGATACATCTATTTGTATCATGTGCAATGCAATCATACTTGAAAATTGAAAGCAACTTTTGCATTGTTTCTAAATAATACTTTGATAATAGTATTATAGAACACTTTGGTGTGACGGAGGAAAGATATTAATATCAAATGTAAGAATTAAAATTGATTAATTATAATTAACCACTATCATAAATAATTTAAAAATTAAGATACATTTTATAGATGAAAATTTCAAAAAATATATATTCACATATTTTCTTTCAAATTTTATTTTGAGTTATTTTTCTCTACTTTTAAAATTTTTTTTAAAATGTGTTTTTAAAACTTAAAATTAATATTATTTCACTTTACTTTTTTACTTCTACTTCCTTCTATTTTTCCCCACCATAGTTCGTTTGTTTATTTCGTTAGGGGTATATTTTTATGCTTTTCATTCCCGTCTCTTGTAAGTACAGTCAGAGTATCGGGTATATATTTTAGTGTCGATTAGCCCCGGAAAACAGAAATGAAATGACTCAGATTCTGAGATATACTTACTGAACTATTACACATTTTCAAAACCATTTGTCTTGCCAGTAAAAAAAATTTTGGGGAAATCTTTTTTTTAAAATTTTTTACTAAGTTGTATTCCGAAGAAAAATATTTTGAGAAAGCCAAATGATTTAAAAAAAACAAAACAACTGCTACAACCGGGTATGAGTTAGGACGTTACGTCCTGTCAGGCTAACTCATACTCTGTTTACATGTTATCCATTTACTAACATATAAGCCTGATTGCAGTCTCACCGACATTATGCTCACTACACATAAAGTAGTTTAGTTTTGAAGACCGTTTGTTCGTATTGTTTGAGCTGCTGCATAGTAAGATAATCATCTGATGTCTGTTGATATCCTTTCAGAAACCGTTATTGATTTGGACAGGGGGGGGGCAGACAATGAATTACGATTCATTCAACTACATATCACGTTTTGGTACATATTTTAAAGCGTAAGATATTTTGAGATCCAAATAGCATTTGAAATATTTTGAAACCCAAACGTTTTTAGGTTATTTTTGAAGATCTATTTTAAAATACATCATATGTAGAGACGGTTTTAGATAAAATTTCGACACTCACACATCTATTCCGGTTACCAGCAGAAATCAAAGTCTGTCCGTCGTAGTAGACAGAAAATTACGGGTATTGTTAATTGTCTCCCCTACAGCGCAATCTTTCATGCGGTGGATGGGCAAAGGGGGATGATCGATGTTTTAAATCACAGACTATTCCAGTTCATTTGAGACACTTTTTTTTTACCTTGAATAATTTTTTAAATAAAAATCGGTGACTGAAATAGTTATTTTAGACCATGTTCCATAACATGTCATTCGCGGTAAAGAGGACATGGATTGGGTAGGACATCGCTGAAGTAGAAGAAAATAGATGGCAACCATATGAAATCGGTTACATTTGAAATCGGGATCAGTTGCCACGAGTTGTGCAAACTCGTATATCATTTACACTGAAATTGATTTTCGTCAAAATTTGGACATAAAACTAACTTCTCCCCTATGGTTAAATTTAAATATTAGGATTTTCAAAAATGCATATTATTTTCTTTTATTTACGAAGAAATCTACCCCCCCCCCGCCGAAAAAAAGAGTGAATAAAATAAATAAATCAATAGTTAACAAATAGTGAACTATATTTGATAGAATAGAATTGCAATAGGACATCATGGCGAAAACTTTCCAATGCAGTTTCCGAAACCAAAGAGTTTGTAGCAAATATCTGTGTAGTGGTCCATATTTTGAGGCATTTTAAAAAGAAAAAGTTAATTTTTTAAGTTTTAAATTTAAAACAATACTTTAAAAAATGAAACAAAATCATATTTTTTTAGTCACAAAAATAAAAACGATAAAAAAAGTATATTTATTAATTATCTTAATTCACTGCGATTTTTTTTCTCTGATTAATTTAGAATGATGTAAAACAAAATGCAGGTTTATGCCAAAATGCCTTGCAGAGATGGCTATGTCATCTACCCAACTTTCTCTCGGCGGTCCTTGATATCCGGCCTTCTCACAAACACTTGTAAGTCTTGACTCGGGATTTAAGGGTGCATTAGACAAACTTGTTGACCTCGGTTTGAAATCATGTTGTGTGTGATTTGTGCACGATGTATTTCGTGCTCTTGTGTTGTCACTGTCTTTCTGTTTCTATGACGTGTGGTGATGTAAACACCTCATACAGGTCACCGCTTTGTCTAACTATTCCTGCGCGGACGGAGATGAAATTGGTTCATAACTTGAAGATACCAGTTGATCATGCGAGTGCCCCAGGCACAGGTTTGCTAGTGACGTAAGCTCCTAAAAACGCAGAAAATGTGCTCGAGGTAAAAAAAAATTAATAATTATGAGGTTTGTGTTTTAAAGAGTTGGTATTTTTAGAGATGAATTTAATTTTACCCACAATAATTTAACATTTAACCTATTTTCTCTCTGTACTATGGACATGGATAACTTGAACAGAAATACGCCCGTTTCTTTGAAAACAAAATGTATGATAAGAATTCTCGAGATTCACACGCATGACAGAACAAGCAACCTGGGATTGTGGCAGTGGAAAAGGCAGAATCCGAGAGATAAACAGACGATGGTGATGTATTGACCAACCTCTACTTAAACCTGCTCCCAACGCAGACGGCAAGCCCTGAACTGGAACCCTCTGGGACTTGAAGATAGGGAAAAAAGGTCATCCAAGAAGCACTTGGCACCGAGAGTTGCAGGCAAAAATCAAGAGAATTGGGCATACCTGGAAGATGTTGGAGATACAGACCAAGGGCAAGGATGCCAGAAGGACTCTTATAGATGGCCTATGCCCCTTGGATGGATTGCTAACGTTAACGATGGTAGACTGCTGCCCCTCTGGATTACTAGGCTCAACAACCTCAAACACATCGGTCTATAGTTTGATTAATTAGTAGTTTCATAAAACCCGGGGTCATCTGGAACGGTTTAAAATAGTTTTAAGCTACTGTATGCGATGTCTTAGTTATAGCGTACGTAAAAGTCTCATCAAGTATAACGGATGGGAGAAGCAGACCACATCTAACAGCCACTTTGGGGATCTACACTAGCTACTTGTGGCTATTTAGGGATCTACACTGGCTACTTGTGGCTACTTAGGGATCTACACTGGCTACTTGTGGCTACTTAGGGATCTACACTGGCTACTTGTGGCTAAGCGAAATAAACCAGAACACCCTGCCCCTGACATAACACTGTAGAAATTAATCGGCACTGGGTTATTTGAAATAACTTAATATGCAGAGGCATAACTAGGTTTTCGGTGCCCTTGGCTAATTTATTTTTGGCTTCCTTGATAAATTGACAAGTTATAGCTTTGCGATTTTTTAATATGTTTGAAAAAAATAATTGAATTTATCTTGTTTTATTTATGACAATAATTACGTAGTCTGACATTGACAGCCATACAACGTGAATATAAAAATGCATAAGACTCAAGACAGAAACAATAAATTGGTGGATAAAACTGGATAATTATTTTGTTAATAAAGAATACAGCAAAACTTGAAGTAACGTGTATTATAAATAAAAACAATAGTGTCAATGTGTCATACTTATTATCTCCCACATAACGATAGAAACTCACAATTATAAGTAAATTTAAGTAACACTCCACCGACTAGGGGTCGTCCATAAAGTACGTCACGCTCCAAAGGGGGAGGGGGTGTAATAAAGTGTGACAGTTTGTGACAGGGGGAGGGGGCGGGTCCGGCCACGTGTGACGTCAAAGTGATTTATATTAAATTTTAATTATTTTGTTAATAAAAAATAAAATTTTGTTCGAAAGTGTGACGTACTTTAGGGGGAGGGGATCCAAGATTTGTGACAGGGGGAGGGGGGATTGAAAAATTGTCAAAAATAGCGTGCTGTACTTATGGACGGTCCCCTACAGCTCAGCACTTCCGTTAGTGTGCATATTGGCGTGTTGCTAATACACCGGACCTTTCTAAGTCGAACTCAAGGGGGAAAAATTCGACTTACGGAGTTTTCGAGTTAAGGAAACGGGCGTAATAGGCGCAGATTAATCAAGGGCAATGTTGATATTGAGATGGGGGACAGCCATAGTGGCTAGAAGGCTTGACAGGAAAGAGGGGCTGTGATGTTTCATATTAAAGAAGCCAACTTTCTTTGAATATACCGACACAAGCCTGTGAGAGGAAACACCTTCCATCCTCTCCCCCACTTTACTACCTGGACAGTGGGATGAGGATATTAAGCTTTTTCTTTTTAAAAGAAAGACTGCAACATTGACACGCTGTATGTATGATAAGAAGCCCCTCAAAGGCCACAAACATAAGAAAAAAATATTATAATGGTTTTTAAAAAAATATTTAAATAAGATTAATTATTCACTTTTTTGTTATCGAGGATAAAAGTGAAATACAGTCGAGTCGGACCTCGCTAAGTCGAACTTCACTAAGTCGAAAGCCTCCCTATATGGAATTAATTGTTTGGTCCCGGCCACATTCCATAAGACTAATTAGTAATGTATTTTAGATCTCCTTAACTACAAGAATTTTGGCTTTCAACCTCTCTTAGTCGTATTTTCCAAGGCGTTTGGGTTATTATTCTGGAGTGACATTTCAGAACATGTGTTCCGCAGAGCCACGTAAATTGACGTAAAACCTTATCTTAGTGCATTCCACGAGGGATTAAGCGACCCTTGCAAGTACAAAAAATGACAAAGACAAGAAAAAGGAGTGGTCACTAATTTGCGTCCCTTTTTTGCATGATGTGACTCTTTTTAAAAAGAAAAATCTTACTCTCCCCATCCCACTGTGTAAGGAGTAAAGTGGGGGAGGGGAGGGAAGGTGTCTCCTCTCACCGGCTTGTGTCGGCATGTCAAAGCAAGTTGGCTTACTTTCATATGAAACATAGACACCGCCTCTCTTTCCTGTGAATCCTTCTAGCCGGTATTGCTGTTCCCCCCTCACCTCTCAATATCTACATTGTCCTTGATTAATTGGCGCCTATTACGCCATTTTCCCTAACTCAAAAACTCCGTAAGTGGATTTTTTTTCGGGTCCTTTTGAGTTGGACTTAGAGAGGTTCAGCTGTATTTATTTAATACAAATTTAAAAATTAGAGATTTAGTGGCGCCCTTTTGAGCTGGCGCCCTTGGCAACTGCCTCGATGCCAACCCGTTGTTACGCCACTGTTAATATGACTTCAATGACTTTTAAAAAAAATAACTTTGAATGGGCTGGGTTACTTAAACAGTCTCTTCTGAAAGCTCACTGACTGGTTGCGCGCAGAAAGAAGTTTTCTTTTAGTTCGCTCTTTTGAAGCAACTTCTCCAGAGTTATGGAATAGTTTTCTCAAACCTTTGACAGTATTTGATAACAAAGAGAATTTAAGAAAAATATATAAAGCCAGTTTTTTTTGTTTTTTTTTAAAGCTAAAATTTGAAGATCTGAGCGCGGTGTTCATGCTAAACTATAGCATGGTCAATTGTTTATAATCTTGTATAAATAAGTAGGACTAATAGCACCACAATGTATAGAATCTAATATACAATAGACACCACTGACAAGATACGCTAAATGACATCAAAGAGAATGGATACAGTGGCTAAAATATTAGCTAAATATTTTTTTAAAGTAGCCAGTTCCTCTTCACGGTTAATAAAAAAAAGTCCTTGATATATGAGACCTGGGGCGGTGATAGTCGAATCATGAAACTACAATGACCACTTCTAGGGGTGTGAACCTCGACACGGCGAAGTTTAACAATGTTATCAACTAAATAAAACAAACCCGTAAAAACAAAGTTTTTGACTAAAAATCCCTTATATATGAGACATAACTAACAGTATTAATTATACTCAAACGCGACAAATATTTACAGACTGAATTTATCTTAACTCCCCTTTGCTTTATAACCACTGGGGGTGAGAAGGGAAAGGTCTCGTCACCGATCGCTGGACCGAGCTCAGTGTGACACGTAAAATGTAAACAAAAGCACGCCGGTACTTCGATGGGTCGCGTCAACGCGTGACTGAACAATCACGTGAAAAAAAGCAATATCAAACTGTGAAATTGAATTACATAATTTGTATAGAGATAAACTACACATGCATTAACTTTATAACCGTACGTTCGATCGATCTGAAATTTTGATACGATGCATTGTTAGGTGACACGAGTCTATATGCCAAATTTCAGCTCACGAGAAGTGGGTCATTTTTTACTTTTGTTTTTCCGCCGGCCCAAGACAGAGAGAGATGACGACAGACAGAGACGGCGGTGAAGTTAATATACGGGATTGAATAAACTAACCCCGTAAAAACAAAGTTTTTGACTATAAATCCCTTATATATGAGACATAACTAAAAGTATTGATTATGTTCAAACGCGACAAATATTTACAGACTGAATATGTCTTAACTCCCGTTTGCTTTTAACCCGTTGGTGGGAGAGGGGAAAGGTCTTCTCACCGATCGCTGGACCGAGCTCAGCGTGAAACGCAAAATGTAAACAAAAGCACGCCGGTACACCTGGTTAAAACACGAGATGTGTTCACCTCTGGCTGGCGTGAAGTCAAGTGACCCGGAAATGTAAACGATAGCGACCGCTGCATAAAGTTTATATAAACTAAAAATGCATTACTTTAATTATGTTACGTTCGATCGGTCTGAATTTTTGATACGATGCATTGTTAGGTGAGTCGAGTCTATGTGCCAAATTTGAGCTCGATGGCATGACGGGAAGTGGGTCATTTTTTACTTTTGATTTTCCGCCCGACCGACGTACGAAGAGATGACGACAAGATTTCGAAATTAATATAAAGGATTTAATAAAAATATATGGCTTCACTCTGGTGTTGTTTCTTGGTTTATCGTGTGATTCTCGGCGTTAACTCTAAATGATAAGATATTTTATTAGTGTCTGGGATTATTGCCCTCTTCTTTTTCTATTTATTAAAGCCCCATGATCAATATTCGGATCATTAAGACTTCTCTAATAAAACAAACCCGTAAAAACAAAGTTTTTGACTATAAATCCCTTATATATGAGACATAACTAACAGTATTGATTATTTTCAAACACGACAAACATACAGACTGAATCTGTCTTAACTCAACTTTGCTTCATAACCCTGGGGGGGGGGAGGGGGAGAGGGGAACAGTCTGGTCACCGATTTGCTTGACCGAACTCAGCGCGACACGTAAAATGTAAACAAAAGCACCCCGGTTCTTCGATGGGTCGCCTCAAAGCGTCAACTCAAACTTTCACGTGGGAAAAAAACAATAACAAACCGTGAATTTGAATTACATACGTTATATTAGGAAAAACTAAAAATGCATTAATTTAATTACGGTACAATCGATCGATTTGAAATTTTAATACGATGCATTGTTAGGTGAGACGGGTCCGTGTGCCAAATTACAGCTCGATCGGATCACTGGAAGTGGGTCATTTTCGACTTTTGTTTTTCCGCCCGCCCGCCTATGAGATGACGACAGACAGAGACGGCCGCGTAGTTAATATAAGGGATTTAAAAAGTTGAAGTAGTATATATATGTGCTTGAAGAAAATAATTTGTATGGATGCTCATTGGTGTATTAGTGAATGGTGACACAGGCGGCAATAAATACAAATGCGTCAAAGGTTGTCGCCTGAACTGATCCCCTTGGAATATTAATCCAGCTTCTAACTGTCCCTGGCCGGAACGAGCTACTCCTGTATGGCAGCTACCCGGTAAATTTCAAACGTTCATATTACATGGTCTTCACGATGTCACATAATGTTACTTTCATGCACCTATTACGTTGTATTGGTGGAAGTCACATGTTGTTACTTTCATGCACCTATTACGTTGTATTGGTGGATGTCACATGATGTTACTTACATGCACCTATAACGTTGTATTGATGGATGGCACATGTTGTTACTTTCATGCACCTGTTACGTTGTATTGGTGGATGTCACATGTTGTTACTTTCATGCACATATTACGCTGTATTGGTGGATGTCACATGTTGTTACTTTCATGCACTTATAACGTTATATTGGTGGAAGTCACATGTTGTTACTTTCATGCACTTATAACGTTATATTGGTGGAAGTCACATGTTGTTACTTTCATGGACCTATGACGTTGTATTGGTGGAAGTCACATGTTGTTACTTTCATGGACCTATGACGTTGTAATGGTGGATGTCACATGATGTTACTTTCATGCACCTATACAGTTGTATTGGTGGATGCTCAAATCACATATAATATATTGGAAACTATTTTGTTTTTAAAACAAAAAATAAGAAAAACTTGTAATTTTTGGTCAATACAATATTTAAAAAAAAGTTTTATCGTTAAGGACATCATATGACATTGTTATATCTCCAGCGCATTAATCAGTATATAATAATACCGTTTTCAAAATCCAACATCACTACCACTCTCATATATCTTAGCATCGCCCCAACTCCACCAGGTCCTGAAAATGATACTCCTCTCATATCTAAACACCACCAGAACACTATGGTATCGCAACATCGCTGTAATTCACCACTAATGTCCCAATAACTCCACTAATCTTGTCTAATCCTAACATCACATTTAACGCCATTGAGTGGTTATTTTAAAATAATCAAGTTGAGTTCTTTCCATTTCAATCTCCAGCCAAAATAATCATGGAATCTCATGAAAACACAGAAATACCGGACACGCGCACAAACACACTCACATCCCCACTCCCTCTACTCTGACACTCCGTTCACAGAAGTATCTGAGCCAAACTCTTAGAGTCATCAACGACCATCCAGGCCATGTCCCAGACTGTCCGTACCCTCGCTGAGTTAATGATGACAGTGATAGATTTCATCAGTGAGACTCTCCTCGTCCCCTTTATTACATGGACGACCTGTCGGCGAGATGCGTGTCGTGCCGGAGAACGTCCCCGACACGTCATACACGAGTTGTTAGCGCTGCGAGGTGTAAATTGCCGGGATAAGGTTCGATCCCGGACTCAATTGAAGTTCGACGGCCGTTTGCCCTGTAGACTGGAACTAATAGGGCCCAGGGATTTAAGGTACCACCGCCTGGTTCATTCAGAGGGATCAAGGTCACACGCCAGTCCAAACTCATATTTTTAAAGTGAGTTTGGAGGAGGAAGAAAACTTGCGGTGAACATGAGAGACATTGCAATAAAACGGGCGGGTACAGACCAAATGGTGCTATTTATTAGAAAACCAACCGATCGAGAGATGTGGTGTATTGTAAGAGTACTTGATCAACTTTAAATACGCGAATAAGTATAAAACTAGTATATCAAATGACAATATGTGTAAGTAATAAAAGTAGATCGAAAGGAAATATGTGAATTGTTAAACTAGTAAATCGAATATCTTTTTTTTGTTATTGCAAAGCCATGAGTTTAAATAGTATTATATATTGTATTTTAGTTTGACAATTGGATAGAGTTCCATAAGTTCAGTACAGACAATAATATTAAATTATTGAGCTGAATTTTAAAAAATAAATAACAAGAAACGGAAGAAAAAAATACACGTACTGACTGAAGCCTCAAGAAGGAGAAAGTAACAGAAGTACAAATAAGGAAGTAATATTTTGACAACAGATGACACATCAGGCAGCAGT
Organism: Ampullaceana balthica; assembly: GCA_944989445.1. Taxonomy (NCBI): domain Eukaryota; kingdom Metazoa; phylum Mollusca; class Gastropoda; family Lymnaeidae; genus Ampullaceana; species Ampullaceana balthica. The sequence goes on from CALYLW010000088.1 coordinate 1,067,151, forward strand.
TGGTGACACACACGGATTTGAGAGCTTACATCGACTCACACTTCACCTTCCCCTTCCACCAAGTACCAGTCTTTTGACTCTACGTCCCGAGTCTTGCCCTCCCCCCCACCACTTGTTGTTAGTCTATCGGCACGCGCTGGCAGCAGCCCCGGTCCTGGGTGTGCAGGTAGGCACCGGCTCGTGTGGGGACGTGGAGGGAGAGATCAAAGGAAAGCCGTGAGCGTCGTCCTCACAGGTTGTCGCGTGAAACACAAGAAAGGGGAGAAATCACCAGAAGGGAGTGAAAGCATGCGCAAAACGGATAATGCTAAATTCTCCAGTTTCTCACGCGGCTGTTTATATTTGTGGTGATTAGATGGACATATCGGATTGGTCTATATATATATATATATATTGATCTATTTTTTGTTTGTGTGCTCTAGGTTAGATGTGTTTATAATGTGGCTGAGAATTCCTTTGATTACAACTTGGTATGGTCCGTAGTAAGGTAAGATGACTATTTAAAAACTAAAACTAAAAAAAAACAAAAAAACTTTCAAAACATTTTTAAAAAAAAATCTACTGTATTTATGGGCGTATAACACGCACTTATTCCCCCCCCCCTCCTGAAAATAAGGGGGAAATGATGTATGCGTGTTATACGCCGATATAATGTTAAGAAGCCGTGTTTTTACAGTATTAACAAGTACCGTATACACCATTTGCACCGCCAATATAATGTACATACCGCACTTTTGTAAAAACAGACTATCCAAGTTTCTTTGTTAAAACAATTGCATTTACTGTCCTCTTACATTATTTACCTTTTAAGTGGTAATAATATTAATAAAAAAGTTCTGCGCTACCCAAATTTTGCTTCAAAGTTCTTTATTTGAAATTTAAATTTGTTTCCTGAAATGTCCCACATAAAGTGAAGGTGCTTGTTATACGCCTGTGCGTGTTATACGCCGATAAATACTGTAAGTTTAAAAAAAACACGATCTACTTTTGTGTAATAGAGTACTTGGAATGTTTTACTTTGTTTTAAAGTTGCTGGTATAGTTTAAATCATTTTTAATTTTAAGATTCCATTTTTAATACACACAATTTTGCTTACGAAACAAATAAGAAAAGAAAAATTAATGATTAGCACTAACCGTGTATATAAACAACGCGTTTACAGCTACTGGAATCACAAACTACACATGACGTCACTAACCGCTTTAGACCCCCACAAACAAATACTGACATCACAAGCACTTGCTGAAGTAATTACCAGCAGCTATGTTTACTACTTAAATACTTCTTAAATAATAACAATATCTCTGCCACTTAACTATTTAAGTATACCACTACAAACATAACACTCAGAGATTTCGAGATACCTATAATTAACTTTTAAAAAAACCCGACAAAGATGAAATCTACCACGGAAATTCCTCTTTAGCTCTTCGCGCGCACTGAATACTTTATCATTATCAAAGCGGTAAAACTTTTAAGTGTCATAAAGTAATCAGGGTCCAAAATTTTCATTTAATAATTTGTATAGTATTTATTTTCCGTTCTATGCTTTGGACTTAAAAAAAAACATGTGTCATGTATTTGTGCAGAGATTAACGGAAGGATGTTTTGCCATAATTTACTTGAGGATGTATATTACTTTAGTGGTTTGAAGTCTGCATCAGGTATTTTTCATTGCCTATAGAAAAATAAAAGGCCATGCCAAATTGTTAAAATAACTCAAATGATATTGGGGATATCTCAAGCTGCACTGCCATAAACCACTTTCAGGACAAACATATTTTGTCGTAAGTATTGACCGTGGCGGAATCTTAGCTTTACACCTGAAATATCTTTTTCCAGCGCAAGACTAAAAGGTTAAAGGTTGTACTTAACAAATGTTATGAATCAATAAAAGTAGAATCATTCGATTACAGTGCAGCCACTGACATCGATATTTTGTCACATTTGCCCACGGCGTTATATAGCAGTGTAAATTCCCGAACCAATCTTGACATAACTTTAAAGAACCTATGAATATATATATATATATATATATATATATATATATATATATATATATCTCAAAGCTAATATTGTTGAATGTTATTTATTTCTCACGAACTAATAGACTTGTAAGGAAATTTTTGGATAGTGATTTCTCTTGCTTTGAGAGTCGAAAGACCACAAAATTTATGTTTAAATTTTTTTATTGTTTTGTCTCAGGTTTTCGTTCGCCGTTTTATGCTGTTAAACTTGATGTTAATTTTCACTGCTTTAGTAATGAAGCCCCTTCAATATCTGAAATGAATGCGCATCTGACAAGAATATTTATTGTAATTTCTCAAATAATTGTTTTCCACTTGAATATATCAATACGATACAAATATTTTATTTTAGTCTCAACTGGAGTATTTACTGATTGTTTTGAGAACACCTTCAGAAAGATGAAGTCCTAAATTTGTGTGTCAGGGATGTACGCCTAACAAATCAATGCTATCAATATTTATATTCAAGTAATTAAACCCTTTTTTTAAACAAAATGTGTGGTCATTTAGTTAACTTTGACAATATTGTGGGTGTTAATTAACTGATTTTTTTCTTCTGTTTTGTTGTTGTCGTCTTTTCTGTTTTGATATGGGTTCTGCTTTTTTAAAACTTGTATTTACTTAAATAAATGAAGTACTAGAAGATGCCAGTCATATATAAGGCTAAATGAGAATGGGAGAGGAAAAGATTAAAGATAGGAGTTGAGACATTTCAATATAAAATAATAGTAACCTCTTCAAAAAGTCTGTCGTGATAGATGTTTTGCTTGAGATGAAAGGCACTGATTACAAAGACATATTTTAGGGACACATAAAAATCACTTCCACTTCCACTAGAAATTAAATAATCCTAATGAAGTTTTATGAAACAATTAACTTTACTTCACTTTCGTTCAGATTCTACAGATTCCAGGGGGAGAAACCGGGTTGGGGACGAAAGCGTATCCCGAGAGGATATCGAATTCTGGTGGCAAGATTAGGAATAAAGTTGTGTTTGTGCTTGTTATATGCACGTATTACATACGAAAATAATCCCCTCTCCAAACCCCCACGTTTAGCATGGAATAGTTAACAGTTGTCACTCAATTTTCAACCATATGGAACCCGTTTTTAGATAATATTAAAATATATAATGGCTAAAATATATACTAGTTAGCCAGCTGGCACGGAAGCAATTTGTCGTTCAAAATACAACCCGTAAAAACAAAGGTTTTTTTTACTATAAATCCCTTATATATGAGACATAACTAAAAGTATTGATTATGCTCAATATAATACGCACCGCGTGATAAACATTTACAGACTGAACGTGACTGAAATCTTCTTGCTGTAAAACACGGGGATGTGGTCATCGGTGGCTGGAGTGAACTCCAGTGACCCGTGGAGGTCAACTATAGCAGACGGCTTCATAGAGATAAACTAAAAATTCATTAATTTAATTACGGTACATTCGATCGATCTGAAATTTTGATACAACGCATTGTTAGGTAACAAAAGTGTGTGTGCAAAATTGCAGCTCTATAGCATCACGGAAGTGGGTCATTTGTGACTTTTGTTTTTCCGCGCATGCGACCAACCACGACAAGACGGTGAAGTTAATATATGGGATTTAAAAATGTGATTGCAGGGTTTTAAATTAAACTTTAAAATCAGATGAACATACTCAGGCTCCTCATTGGTAAAATCTCTGCCTGCCGCTCAGGGCATTAAGGTGCGGAACTGGTGATTTAAAAATGTTACTATATTCACTTATTTTATCTTATGAACGATGAGGGTATAGAAATGGTAGTACTGACGACGCATAAAGTAGGCTATAAGTGTAAATTTGAAGTAGAATATTTTGGTAAGAAGTGTAAGGTATCATATCTATTGAAGACTTGGTTAGGAGTGTGGTGGATCATTACTGTCAAATGTTGAGTTAGTTGTGTTTTAGGGATTATGCGTGTGGTGAGGGTTTAATTTTTTCTTCTTCTAGATTCGGATCGAAAAAATTTGAAAAAAATCAAGAACAGTCTACAAAAAACAAAAGTTTTATTCCTAATATACTAATGAATCAATAGATTCACCAAAACGCTCAGCTTATTACGCTTTGAAACTACCCGTACACAAACGCAGGGAAGGAAACAAGGAAAATCTCAAATAAAATATATTAAGCTTCCAAATTTTTCACTTCCTTTTTTTTCCAGCGTGTCCATTAAAAGCTTTTATCCGTGTGAATTAGGTCAGATGCACGCGCCGTCGTTTTCTTGTTCAAACCTACAATCTGCTGCCGTTGAGATGAATGCCCGTTATTCTGTTCAAGACTTTTCAGATCCCATTTGTCGCCAAACAAACATCGAAAAGTGCTTTTAAGCTGGGAAGAGGGAAACAATAATATTTACTCTCGCATCAATGTTTTCTCAACAATTGTTTTGCTTTACAACTTAAAAATTGGTCCTGTCCATTTTGATGTGTTCCATGTACTGGTTCCCTTGTATTAGTTACCAGGCATGATTTGGAGGTTGCTGCTTGGTAGCTTAAATGAAAGCCGAATTTAAAAACTACTGATGAGCCTACATGTGGAAGAAAATCAGAAGCCCTTAGCCTAATGCTCTTCATGGGTCTTCCTGGAAGACCCTCCCAGCTATCTGGCCCCTTCCCCAAAAGGGACGTAACAGCTTGGAACGCACCCCGGAGCGGTCGCTTCTGAAGCAGCCCCCTAGGCATCCAGGACAAAAAGTCTCCCACTAAGTTTGACCTCACAAGGAGGGGTGGAATTTCCCTACTACGACCCGCTATCACTTTGGCGCCACCCAGGCAAAGCACACGAGTCTCAATGGTAAGGACCGCTGCTTAGCGGTCTACTAACTACTAAATTGCTTGAATTTTAAAATGGATTGATAAAACAAGAAATATATTAGAATGAGGTCAGAATAATGTTATCAATTCCTGGATTTCCATTACAAATCGAGAAAGGGGGGGGGGTACTGTGGTCAAGCGGCATGCACGCTCGGCTGGTGCACTGAGTGTCTTGGACTCGCGTCTCTGTGAATGCAGGGACCTGCTTCCACGGCTTAAGGGTGTCCCTTATGGGACTTGAAATTAGTCAGAGTAAAATAAAAAAGGATAAAAAATGATAATGATTGTGATCGTGGACACTAAATAAATGGTGCAGAAGAAGAAAGACCAAATGTTCATGATCGCTTATGTTCAAAAAGTACTTTTGTTATTTTCAATAGAGTTTTCTTAACCTGTAAACCAAGAATATAATGTAAAAATTCAGAAACTTCCAAACCTCAAAACAACAAACTGAGACGCAAGGAAACATAATTGCTGTGTAACTCAAAACGCCCAGGAAAGTAATGCTATTTTCCAAGACGCGTGTTAGCAGCCTAATTGTTGCAATTACATATCCTCTTGAGACAACATTGCCGCGAATAATCCAATAGAATTTCTCTTTTATGTCTGGTAATTATTTGTTTATCTTGACGTCTTTCTATCTGTAGAATACTAAGTATTACATATAATTTAAAAATAAAACACTAAATATTACATACATAATTCAATAGAAACCACTCAATATTACATAAATGTTTAAATAGAAACTACTCAACGTTACATAGATGTATGAATTAAAATTACTCATCACGGAATACACCTTTAAATGGATAGTACTTAGTATGATCCTACATGTGGAAGAAAATCAGAAGCCCCGAGCCTATTGCTCTTCATGCGTCTTCCTGGAAGACCCTCCCATGCTATCTGGCCTCCTCCCCCAGAAAAGGACGTGACAGCTGGGAAAACCCCCCGGAGCGGTCGCTTCTGATGTACTCAGTATAACATACTTAATAAAATTGGAAAGTGCTCAGATAGACATAGTGATAAAAACACTTTTCTTATTCTGTCTGCAAGAACAAACACATACAAATTCTCGCTCTTCCCGTCCGGAATTCAGACGAGGCATGGGTTGCTTGATGAAACCAGGAAAACCAAAACTATATCAACATTTAAAATTCTATTAGAGATGCAAGACTAGACATAAAACACGGATAAGGACCCAATAATCTCTGTTTAGAAAAAGCGTCTGTAACAGATAAGATTAGATAATTTCATACATATTTGATTATAAAAGCAACACATTCAATTAAAAACAGCAAAAAGTACAAATAAATGTAATGCTCTTTAATCTGATTTGTAATCAATCACTGGAACCTAGCTAGGATATTTTGCACCCGGGGAAAAATTATAAAATTTGCACCCTCGTCACGTTTAATCGCATTTTACTTTTTGGAAGAATAATATAAAACAATTTAAATCTAAATTTAAAAATTGATATAAATATATTTATAAATCAAATTACACGACTCACATTCAAAGACCGGTTTTCATAGTCTCCAAAGGCTTAATTTTTTCTTGTTTTCACGTTTCCCAAACGCGTCAATGATTTAAGAAAAACACTTTATAAAGTATGATTTTTTTACAATCTTTCTCTTTCAACAACAAGAAGAGCACGATCGCTGGGATTATTCTGGCCCACGAAATGTGAAAATATGAAGAAAAAAGTTTCTATTGCTGAAAGAACGTTCACAGCTTGGATTCCAACAAGAACTAAGTTTTTGCAGAACTTCTTTCACGTTACTACGGAGCATATTCCAGCCATTAATTTCGGTGTCATAGAAATTTTCAAATATGTGCAATTTCGACGATTTGCATCATATCATAATAGGATAAAAGATTTTTAACGTCCAGCCGAAATCAAAGTTTCTGTTTAAGTTATTGATCGTAGAGAAACTTTTTTTTTACATCTCCTGTTGTAGTCAATGATAGAGGTTGAGAGGCATGAGCGATCGGCTGGTGTGCGATAGTCAAGAGTTTGAATCTCCATGAAGGCTGTCATTTGCGGATGATAAGGGTGTCCCTGAGTCCACCAAAGCTCCGAATGGGTACCTGATACTACTTAGAGAAAACAAAGGCGCCTCGGCATTGTGGCACACAATCCCCTCATAGCCGCGGCAAGTGAACGATGCGTCACTTGCCAACTTACCGGTATGGTCAGTGCGTTCTTATCAAAACGTATGACGCAAAAATCTTCTGCAATAGAAAGCGCCCCTGTAATTTTTTTTTAAATAATCAACTAAAAAAATCTATTAAGCTCTTCATTACGAGCACGATTTCTTATCCTTGTTTTAAAATCATGCATCTCTTTCCATTTCTCAAGGCCAAAGTCTGCATGAAGTCATTCTTTCGTACGAATCCATTCCCTAGGTTTCGCATTTAAAAAATTAATTTTTTTGTTTGTTTGTGTTTTCTACAGCTTGGCTCAAGTCGTCGTGAAACTTGACAAAATCTTGCTGCAAAGATGCAATATCAGTTTCTGTTTCTGTTTCCATGAAATTCATTGCAGGATCTTGTAAGCGTTTCTGTACACGATCAATCTTTGCAAGAGTGACATCCCAGGAATATAATATAGATATCATTAAATAAAAATTTAATGCGCATGTCCGTAACTAGTCTGAGTTACTGTATGTTTTAAGAAGTGATAGATGTAATTACTACGCTAATTTCTCCAACAACCCTTTTATGTCATACAATCCTATTTGATAGCTTCTTATAGCGCACTCCAGCATGTTTTAAACTCCTGTTGTAGTGTGATGGGCATAGCATTTTAATATTGTTTTTTGAATTCTCCAACAAATATTTTACTAAACAAACGAGTATATACTTCCAAGTTTTCAATAAATTGGGGCGAAAAGTGAATTCCGCTTACTTGAGTTTGCGATCCAGATATTGGAAAATGTTGATCGAACAAATTTTATGGGTTAAACAAAAGTGCAGATAAATCTTATTAACTTGCCAATAGGGCTGTCAAAATTGTTGAAAATAGCTCCCCGGGTACCCGTCCAAATTTCGAACGGGTACCCGGGTTACCCGATGAAAACGCCGCATAATTTTCGCTGTCATGAGGGCTATACAATGCAGCCCAGCCACCATCCATGCACCTCATTTCACACAGTAGCCAACGGCATGCTTCCAATAACATACTATTGTGCACTACACACTTTTATTCCTGCTGTAAATACATTCATCATACTCATAAACTGAAACTACAGTAAACTGAACATTCAAACAATGTGTCAACAACAATGGCGGAACGTTCATTCGGGTCATACTGGCCCAGAAGCTTGAATGTTAATGTCTGCTAGGCGGCGGTAGTAACTTTTTAATGTATTACATAATTACTGACAACTTTGTACGTCTTATTAAAATCATATTTTTCTGCTATGCATACAAAAGAAACAAACACAAGAAAAAAAAATATAAGGAAATGGCGCGGGTTTGTTAAATTGTATAGGTGCGTCGACACCTGTTGGCGGGTGGTGACAGTTTACATCACCAACCAATCGCTCCCTTCATCTTTTAAAATTTAAATCAAGCCCAAATTATTTTCAACCCGTTGTTTTGTTCAGTTTTAAAAAATAAACCTTTCATTTATTTTTGTTATTACAGTAAATATATTTGAACGACTAAAATATAATTTTTAAAAAAAACTTTAAAAGATGAGGTGCTCTTATGGGATGGTCGGGATATGAGTTGAGGAAGAAGTGAGGTGGGGGTAGCTTAAAAACAATATTAAATACAATCTAGCTTCCTGTCATTAATTCATGCAAAGAAATATAACCTTTTTGTGTTTTAAGATTTTTGTTTCATGTTCAGAGTAAAATGGTGTATCAAAATACATTGTAGTTGTATACCTTTTCAGATATTTCTTCTCAAGCCTTTTCGTGTTAAACGTAGTTCACAGTGAAAATTTGTAACGCAAAATTTAAATTTCATAAATTTTCGCGAGTGAGAATGTGAACACAGAAGAGCTGCAGTTTGGCCATCTTTGGTATATTGTAGTCATTGTAGCCACATTTGCACGGGTACCCGGGTGAAATTGCACGGCAACGGATACCCGGGTTTCCGGGTACCCGTTGACAGGCCTACTTGCCAATGTGGCTCCTGCTTTTAAGTATCGCCAGAGGCGAGTATGGCAAGCTAACAAATACAGACCACTCGCTCTCAGAACAGAAGCCATCTACTGTGAATATGTGTAATCATAGCACGTCAACAGACATTACCAGGAAGTTCTGAACAGTTTTGTACTTAATAATAAGTACTTCTAGCTTCATAAACTCTGTATGTAAACAACATACAGTGTACTTGTACCTTAATATTGATGAAGCCATCTTCGTTTCCAGCAAAAAAATAACTACTGGGTCACCTTTTCTTACTTTTTAAAAAATAAATGCTAACCACGTGTGGATTGAAATGGGTGCACTCTGAATGTACATCTCGGCTGGCTGCCAAGTTTTTGGAAGACAGCTTCATCACTGAGGATGACTGACATATCATATGACTCGTAATCACCATATACTGAAGTGATTTTGTGAACAATTTACCTACCTTGTTTTCTTATTATGACGTATCATCAGGAGCCATATTTTGGCGCCCCCTGTACCTCAGCGCCCATGGACACATGTACCCCATGCCCCCCAAACCATTGGATAAGACTCTGTTTAAACGAAATATAAACTTTCTTTTGTTAAGGTGCTTACTTCATCTTCCATCTTTGTTCAACGATAATATATTTTGAATCTATTAAATGAAATTTTAATGGATTGCTACAAGTTTTGAAAACCTACATTTTTTGCTTCTTGTGCAAAATAACATATTTGTTAGATTAGCGCTACAAGTTCGCTGTGCTTATTTGTGACAAAAATTGACAGATTTTGTAATCGCTAAAACCGCCATTACATTTAGGAGATGAGATCTTTTTACAATGTAATCGATTTTTGAGCCCTAGGATTTAATAATTCTTTTTTAAAAAAAAACAACTTCAAAGTAACATTTATAACTAACAGCAACTTTATAAATTTAAAATTACATTTGTCTGATATAGATATTTGGAATATTAAAATCCTATCAAAGGAAAAATCTATCGCTGCATTGCGAAGCAATCATCATTCATTTGGCCCTTGGCCTTATCCTGAATTTTCTTTTATGTAAACTTAACAAGTAGAAATTAATTTAAACTTTTAAAAATTAGTTTAAAATATATTATTTTGTTCAATTTTTGTAAACAAAGGGATTTTGGTTGATAGGAAGAAGCAATAGAAAGTAAAAATTGGCATTACAAACACATGTTTTTGGAATTGGTGAACAACAGAAATCATATACAACAGAAATCATTAGTACTATTCACTAGTTGTAAATGAAGTGCAAGTGTCCTTTTACGGAACATAGGATAGTTGCCTGTTACCAGTAAAGGATTTAATCAAGTTGGCAGAGGAGTGAAGAATATATTCCTTTGATGGCATAGCATAGATTAGCCGAGAGCAAAGGAAAGGGTCTAATATTGAATATATCCGAATTTTACCCCCAGTCGTTTAGTCCTGGTTACTGAAGTAACATTTTTTGAACAAAGCCAATATTTTATTTTGCTACATGTTTTAGAAAAAAAATAATTCCAGAAGTACTTGAATGCATGTTCAGAAACGTGACAGAGTATGTAACTCAAAGAACTTGCATATTTGAAAAAAATATCATTTCAATTAACGTTATGACCGAAGGCTAAAAGAAGATGAATCAGCTGTGTTTTTTAATGCCAAGTATACCAGGTCTTTATAGATGGGATTAACAAATAATTAAATCGATGCCTGCATGCATTTGATGTGAGCAAGAATCTAGGTTAGTAAACAACTAAATAACGATACCAGTATCCACCGGATGGGAAAAGGAGTACGGTTAGTTATCGTTGGATCGATACTAGGATCCACCGGATGGGAAAAGGAGTACGGTTAGTTATCGTTGGATCGATACTAGGATCCACCGGATGGGAAAAGGAGTACGGTTAGTTATCGTTGGATCGATACTAGGATACATTTAATGTTAACAAAAATCTAGATTACTTTTAACAAAACAAATTAATTTAAAATAACAACTTAAAAACCAACATCCAATGATTGGAGGAAAAAAAATAGCTTTGTAAAAATAAGCGAATCGATACTAGGATAAATTTCCAATACATTTTAACTGTTAACATCTTACATATCGATAAAAGTATTTGCAATTCGTTGTCTTATATTCTTATCTTATATATTACTAGCCAAATACCCGCGTGACTCGGGTTTGATGTGGGAAAACGAAAAGAAAAAAAAATATTATATTGATCATTTTGACATTCTTTTATCATTTTTTTCTTAATAACGTGCTTATTGGATTATAAAATAACATTATATGAAAGCAATTTAGATTGAATAGACTATTGAAAACATTAAATTTAAGACCAAACGAACATTTGAAAGTGGTAGAAAATAACGAATTTGATTTGATGCTTAATAAATAGATGTTTGTCTTTAAGTGTAAATAAGGATATCTGCCTATTTGTTCAAGTCAATGTTTTCTTTTTGTAGAGTCAGAACAATTAAGACACCATTAAAACCAATAGATGCATTTTACTTATTAAAATAATGACAATTTAAGTTTAATTTTATATTCATTGTATTACACATTGAATCAGAACAATGGAAATAAAAAACAAATCTTATTTTAGTAACAAATGCAAAAAGAAATGAGGCTAATAAATCAAGATACCTGAGATGTATATATATGTAAAATGCCAAGACTTATTTTTATTTCACGCTGAACTTAACTTTCCAATTAAATATCGATATGTAAATGAGCAACAGTTTAAAAATATATATATATATTTTGAAATTGAATTTAAAATTTACAATAATACACCTTCCAAAAGTCTTATATGATATGCTCCCATTAAATAATAGTTTTAATGTTGTTGAGTTTTATGGGTTTTAAGAACATTTTCATTGAACAGACTATAGGCAGTATAGGTCCGAAGATTTGAAAATTTACCCTTCTTATCGTTAATGCTTTTCTCTGTAATAACACATTGATAAATGTGTATTTAAAAATAAGCAATGGTATTCAGTAGGTATTTAGGCAGTTATGAAAGACATGTAGGGCCATGATTTGTAACTTCATTTAAAGTAATTTTAAAGCAGAAGCTGGCCTTTCTAATAAAGTGGTTCGTGTATTCTATTAAGGAAAAAAAAACAACATTAATTAATCATTAAATTTTTTATGACACGATTTTTTAAACCTTCACCTCTAAAGTCGTGTTGTAGTATAATAACAATTGAAATGATTATAACAATTTGAGAATTTAAATAGCGCTATACCCTAGCTAGCAGCTGGGCTCAACGCGTTTTACATCGAAAAATGCACACATATATTTATACATGCTTTAAATTTAGAAAAATTACATTCATATTTAAATTGAAAAAAACTATATATTGACATGAGTGTGCAAAGTAGCTTAATTTAATAGTGATAAAAATGTATTTTTTTTTATTTGGAAAAGTAAAGTTTGAAAAAATGTGTTTTAAAACAATGCAGTCTTGCAATCTTTAAGTAGGATTAATAAGTAGTAGGATTACTACAAATGTGCAATAATAGAGAATCCCATTTTTAGCACAAAAGAGAGCGAGAGAGAGAGAGAGAGTGAGAGAGAGAGAGAGAGAGAGAGAGAGAGAGAGAGAGAGAGAGAGAGAGAGAGAGAGAGAGAGAGAGAGAGAGAGAGAGAGAGAAAGAGAGAGACGTTTGCCAAATGTTTTACTGAAGGTACAGATTCAATAATCACGTTTACTTTGAAAATTTTAATATGTAATTTTTCTCTTTAAATTTTTCAATGAATAATTAACAATATTAAATATGCAATTACAGTAATTGTTAGCCTTGGCATACAATAAATTGATAGGTACACTTAAACACAGAAAAAAATGACATACACAATAAATAGCAGTGTTTATTTTTGATCAATATTTTCTTTTTAAATTGAGAAATTGAGATTTTAAAAAATTAAGACAAAACACAATGAAAATATAATTTACACCAGTAAAGTATCACCAGACAATTGCCTATTTGAAAGGTCGTCATTGAGACTGGCAATAGATTCGTTAGCATATTTTCTACTTAGGCAACAGTCTATCTGAAAAGTATCCATTTCAGTCAAATCGGCTTCCATTTAACTTTAACACTTAATATTGATTATTTTTTCCAGAGCTGAAACTAAATATTTCACATTTAACTAAAACAGACGTCTTTTTACAGTAATTCCTATTATAATTGTTGATGATTTCTAATAGTAAAATCTGTTATACATAGATTATTATAGTAATACTGGACCAAATGATTTTTTTTTCCTCAGTAAAAAATATTCTTCTGTATGTAAAACATAACTAAAATTTTTGTACACAATGAAATTGAAATTTAATTTTACAATAATTCACCTTTCAAAAGTCTAATTTGATGTACGCCCATTAAATAAATTTTTTAATGTTATTGTGTTTTAAGGGTTTTAAGAACATTTTCATTGAAAAGACTGTAGGTCTGAGAATTTGAAAATGTACCATTTTTATCGATCAATGCTTTTCTCTGTATTAACAAATTGATTAATGAATATCAAACATGATGAAAGGTATCCAATAGGTATTTAGGCAGTTATGAAATACATGTAGGGCCATGATTTGTAACTTCATTTAAAGTAATTTTAAAGCAGAAGTTGGCTTTTCAATAAAGTTCTTAAAATAGTTCGTGTATTCTATTTAGGAAAAAAAAATTAACATGAATTACTTAACCTATAGCGCCAATAAATCTAATATATACAATTATTACATAAATAGGTTTTTTTATTAAATGTCGAGTTATGGAACAGAAAATAATTAAACCAAATGACGTCATTGTTTTATGCTTATATTTTAATTTTTGAAAAGGCAACGATGTAAAAATAGGATTTGAGGATTTATAATTATTATGAAATACTTTGTGTACATTTCATCAAGTTTAATATTTCGTATTTATCAAACACGGATAAGTTACTTATGTTAATTATGTATATTGATTCCCGGGGTCTGTATGGATTGTATAAAAATATTAAATGACTTCATTGTTTTATGCTTATATTTTATTTTTTTGAAAAGAAGCGTACACGAAAATGTGCGCACCGTAATTAGACAATATGATACTTTTTGAATGCGCATCGCTGAAAATAAAGTATTGGGGAAAAAAAACGTCACCACAAATAACTCGCTTTGACCGGCATTTGAACGTCCGCGTAAAGATGTTCAATACAGAAATGAGGTTAAATTTTTCATTCTTTGTCTCAGCATTTTTTTTATTATTTAATGTAAGGCATTCGGGCAAAAGGGACAATTGCAAAAACTAACTTAAAACCACCTTCAGGGTAAAAGGAACCATCCTGCCAAATTTGGTCCCCGTCCGTCATTTGGTTTTTCCGTCGCTGTCTAACAGAAAGTCGAAAAATGAAACATACAAACATACAAACATACAAACATATAAACATACAAACATACAAACATACAAACACCAACTGAGCTTTATATATTAGATACACGCTCGTTCTGAATAAGATTATAGCATCCTACGCTTATCCGTGATTTATGCCCAGTCTTGCATTTCTTAAATGTTCATAGGCTTTGTTTTTAAATCAATATATTAACTTCACTGTCTTGTCTCTCTGTCTGTCGTGATCACTCTCTGTCTTGGTCGGTGTGGCGGAAAAAAAAGTAAAAAATTACCCACTTTCCGTGATGCTATCGAGCTGAAAGTTTACACATAGACTTGTGTCACCTAACAATGCATTGTATAAAAATTTCAGATGGATAAATTGTAACGTAATTAAATTAATGCATCTTTAGTTTATCTCTATGAATCTCCATGTAGCCGTCTGCTTTTGTTGACATCGACGTGTCACTGGAGTTCACTCCAGCCATCGATGACCACATCCCGTCGTTTAAAGCAAGGGGAGTTAAGTCACATTCAGTCTATAAATGTTTGTCGCGCGGTGCGTATTATATTGAACATAATCAATACTTTTATTTATGTCTCATATATAAGGGATTTATAGATAAGCACTTTGTTTTTACGGGTTGTTTAATTCCTGGCTTGTTCAGGCAACCCATCCATGCCTCAATGCCAGACGGGAAGAAGGAGACTTTGTATGTATTTGATCTTGATAATGGAACAAGAAAAATATTTTTATCCCTGTCTATCTGAGTGATGTATTACATTTTTGTTGCGTTGTATTTCAAAGTAAATTTAAGCCTTATATATTATATATCGTTTGCGATTTGCTATTCTATAATGTTCCTAGTTATAGTGATTTAACTAATTGCGTAAATCTTGTTGCAAATATTTACCAACAATGAATTTTGAAGTAACTTTGTATTAAATAAACTAATTTCACTATGTTCTCTTGGGTGGATAGGTCCCATTATACAATAATAGTTGTTAATTTCGTATATATCGACACCAATAAGTGTTTGATGTTTAAATTACAAGGTAGAACTTCATCAATACTTGTTAAAGTCTCATTCCCACGATTCACATTGACCTTAGACAGGTAGAAAAATCGATATTGTTTGACTGAGTTTGGCATTTAACTTCAGAAGAACCTTTGATCTTTTTGGACATGCGCAGTGCGAGTTTGTCCCTTGAAACTAGACAACGCTAAGCAACATAATTTTAAGCCTGAAACTAAATCACAAAGTATTTCTTTTTGCAAGATGGTAAGAGTAAATTTGACAGTGCTTTTTAAATATATGAAAGACCATTTGTAATATTATGATAGTGTAAGAAGGCTTGTGCTGGAATTTATAAAAAGAAAATGGCCAGCAGCTGTTTTAAATATAAACACTTTTAAAAATAAAAGACGATGATTAACTTAACTTGAGAACATAATATAATAATAAACTTAAGGCCTTAAACCTTTCTGTGACGATTTAACTCTTGATAACTGTCGTAACTTAAATCGCGGTTTTATCTCGCATGAGATTACTGATTAGAAAGTGTGCAGCATTGTTTTTTTTAGTATTTAGTTGCACATCCAACTAGGCTTTTGATAACTTTCAGGCTCAACACTTTCTAAATTCACAGACTGGTTGCAAAAAATATATATTTAAAAAAACAAAATTCATCCATTGTATAACTTTGAAAATATTGTGTTTTCTACTTTTTAGAATATCATTTCCGACTCA
Organism: Ampullaceana balthica; assembly: GCA_944989445.1. NCBI lineage: Eukaryota > Metazoa > Mollusca > Gastropoda > Lymnaeidae > Ampullaceana > Ampullaceana balthica. The sequence goes on from CALYLW010000088.1 coordinate 1,083,274, forward strand.
TTACTAATTACATAAATCGATCCCTCCACTTTTTGAACATGAATGCTGTCAAGATGTCTATTCATTAGAAAAATTAAAACATCGCCAAACTATGTTGGTTTCAAGTGTTTTCTTATGTCTAACTAATATCTAGGCCAGTGCTTCTCAAACATTTTTCAGTATGGCGGACCAACAGGATTTTTTCCATTGCACCAGGGATCGGTGCACTATTTTCCCCGCACTTACATTTTTTTCTTTATTTTTTTAATAACTTCTGCGGACCGGCAGCGGATGGCCCACGGACCGGCACCGGTCCGCGGATCACCACTTTGAGAAACACTGATCTAGGCGGTAAGTTCGTCATAGCTTGTGCTGTCAAAGCTTGCCTTACTCAAACCAATTAAGTATGAAGTATTGTCTTAAGCTTTAACTCATTTGTATGTAAGTGTTTCTTGCAGGAATCTTTTAGCTAAATTGAAAGTATTGTCCATGAAACTTAGTATAATGAGTGCTTGCCTTCTAAAGTGAACATAAACGGAGAAAAAGAGATAGAGAAAGCGTCATATTTTTCATCCCTGAGACGCAGCCCGTCATAAATTTTACATCTAGAACACAGTTCGTCATGTATTTTACATCTAGGACACAGTCCGTCATTTATTTTACACTTGTGACACAACCGGTCAATGATTTTACCTTTAGAACGCAACCCATCATATATTTTACCCTCGGGACACAGCCCATCATATATTTTAGATTTGGTACCAGTCTTACCAATAATCTGATTTACCTATGTGACAACACATACCATTCATGCGGTTACCTATCTTTCATCAGGGTGACATGTTAGACCTGAAATCTAATTAACCCATAAACCTTGTTGAGGAGAAAGAAGCCCTTACAAAAGCGCCAAGGAACAGAATCAATACTGTAGTAGTTATTTTCAGACAACTGTCCAGGCAAGGACTAAATAAGTAAGATGAAGGGAGACCATTCGGCCGACAAAGTCACATTTTTGATCGGGTGAAATGGAAATGGAAATGAAAATTGATGCGTCCTTTGTTCAGTTCTTTGTACTGAAGTGTCCTTGCAATCATTTCTTGGTGTCTTCTTATACATGTGCTTGTTAATTTTAAAATCTGTTAAAGTCCTGTTATCACCATGCCAAGAGCCAGTACTCGGCATCTGATATCTACAGAAATGTTCTCACCATTGTCAGGCCATCCTGATTGTTCAAAGAACCACTACTCGGCATCTGATATATACAGAATCACTCTCTCCATTGTCAGGTCATGCTGATTGTTCAAAGAGCCATTACTGGGAATCTGAGATCTAGAGAATTGTTCTCACCATTGTCAGGCCATGCTGATTGTTCAAAGAACCAATACCCGGCATCTGATATACTATACATAATCGCTCTCTCAATAGCCAGGTCATGCTGATTGTTCAAAGAGCCATTACTGGGCATCTGAGATCTACAGAAATGTTCTCACTATCATCAGGCCATGCTGATTGTTCAAAAGCCCTTGTTTGGGTTGCACAAAAAATGAGACCAATAAATTCACTTTCTAAAATGTATATCATAAAAATTAGGATAGAGAAATAACCATGCTGCAATCAATCTCTAAAGTAAAAAAAAAGAAAATTCACCACCTCCAATTTACGTTTATACTCTAAAACCCTGAGAACATTGATTCTATATTCATCTATATCACTAAAGGAAAAATTTCTTTTTATAAAATGCGGTTATCTTAAGAATTCGGGGTGGTGAGGAGGGGTAAATAATTATTTTTAGACCAATAGTGACATGTTCAATCTCTCTGGAAAATTCGTATGTGCTTGAAAAAAACCTGAGATCACCACAATGGTTTGAGAAGTTTTAGAGGGGATTTTTAGATGGCAGTGTGCAGGGGAATAGAGATTATAATTCATTGCCCACCCGGAGAAATCGATATTTGGAGAAGGTTAATGGTTATTAAATAAATAAATAAATAAATCTATATATAATAAAACTATATAATTTGCAATTGTCACGCAAATCAGTAGTGTCTGTCAGTCAGTCCTGACGCTACTAATTTTAGAAAGCAGGGAAAACCAAATTACTGCACCAATGCACCAAAAGGTGTGCAAATTAAAGATGCGCTGTAAAAAATATTATATGATGTCATTGTTTTCGCTCATATTTTAATTTTGGAAAAGGGAACATTGTAAAAAGAGAATTAGATGGTGGTTAATTATAAAATCAAAAAATAAATGGCAACCCCTATTATAAAATACTTTGTGTACATTTCAGAAAGTTTAATATTTCGTATTTATCAAACAATGACAAGTTATTTGGGCTTTTGAAAAAGGTCGGCGCCGTAGGCGCCCTAAAAAAAAGTGCATTTTTTAATAAAATAAATAGATTTCAGCTGAAAACTTCCGTCATTTTTGACGGTTGTACGCTAGTATATATATATATATATATATATATATATATATATATATATATATATATATATGTACGTCACTGCCATTCATTGTTATTCTAAACACGTTAAAACATGTTTTAATAATTATGATTATTGTATGAATTTCTTTAAATTTGAAATCTATCTTTTAATTTTTCTGTGTATCATTACGCTTGGTGCATTGTTTTTTGTGGTTATGTCTTTTGTGTCTTGGTGCTATGTGTTTTGTGTTATGTGTTTGGTTTTTCGTTTATAAGTTTCTAGCTTAGTAGATTCGTTGACTACAATATAACGAAGAGACAAACGAGTGCGTTTGAATCTTAACGATTGGTCATTTTTGTTAAGGCAGCTCGAGCCTTGCCAAAGAAGTTCAGAAATTTGTTTCCTGTTTTGTACTACAAGCCAACAACTTTGATATTCATCGACCACTCTTCTGTCATTTCAACCTCGGGGAGAAACAGTCGATTTTCACCAACGCGTGATGTCCTTCGAAGGACACAGGCTGCCCAGAAGAGACATCCAGCTATCTCTATCCTGGGCCGATCTCTTAGGAATCCCCCAGATATACATCATGGCCAAGTTTCTTGACGTCTGCTTCCAAAATCTCAGCGCCAAGTGGTTCTCGGTTGGTGTCTTCCGTTTTGACTGAAGGTTCCAGTTCAGGGTTTGTCGTGTACTGGATGCAGGTTTTCGAAGAGTTTGGTCGATTTATCGTCATTTGTCTTAGAAAGATTTATTGTGCTTTCCGTATTCTGTGTTTCACTACTTGATGTCGTACATTTCTCAGATGCGAGTCTATCTTGCCCAAGACTGAAATGAATTTTGTTAACATTTTCAGTGTTTTCTAAACGAACATTAATTTTTAGCCCTTTGTACAACCAACTGTGTGGGTACCATACGTTACTTAAATTTATTTCTTGAAAATTAGCTGCATATTGCTCTTGTTCATTGGTGTGTTTTTTTTCACCAACCATTTGAATTATTTTCATATTTATATCCTGATAGCACCAGTGAAAATTATAAACGAAATAAACAAAGCTAAGATTAACGTCATGACAGTAGACAATAAACCGTCCTCCCACGCCATGTTAATAATTGTTTAACTTGTCCGTCAACCTCAGAACTAAACTTTGGATTGGCAGTTTCCCCGAGAACCGAAAAAAGAAGATATTGGCAAAAATGAAGTAGAAAAATGTAGTTTACTACCTAAGCACATTTCTAACACAACACGCAAGAAATGAAACGTCAAAAGTGATTGCTTTCTTTATAAGAAAATCATTTGATGTCAGGTCAGTTACTCAATGCAATACAAATAAATCCTTTGGCACTCTTGGCCTTCAAAAAGACCTGAGTTGAAAACTAAGAACAATCCAGGGCCTCCAGCTTCAAGGCCAGAGCAAGACCATCGGTGGACTGACTATCTTTTAGACACCCTGATAATTCACGACAGGTGCCTCTAGCGGGGGCGTTAAAAAGAGACACGACATGAGGAATATATTGTTCTTTTTATGTGTATTTCTGGCTGTTTTAATTGTAAGGGTTACAATGTCGACCAGTGAAACATTATTACGTATCATTCTTAAATACAAAGCTCTATAAGGGAGACAAGTTGATAAAATAAAATCACGGCTTTTCTGCCCAGGCAGATGTAAGATGACGAAAACATTAATGAGACGTGTTTGTGATCTGCATGGTTTGGTTTCGGGAAATGTTTTTGAAGATTATTTAAGAAAATTAATTGATAAGGGAATAAGAAGCCCACATGTATTTTTTTAAAATATGGTCGCATTATGTTAGAAACTTTTTTTAGTAGTAAATTGTTGTCATATATGATGTTGAAAAGTGTTAGTAACAGTGTGACATACTTGTACGAAATAGTTTTTAGGTTGAAAATGTTTCTTTATTTTTTAAAGCGCAAATTATCACAAATACACTTCACTTTTTTTCTTTTTTTTTGTTTGGGACAGGAAATTTTTAGCCTAACAACGTGAAACTTTACAGGTTTAATAGGTCACGTATTTTAAAATGCAAAGAAATTTGCTACTCTTATAAGTTCTTCCGCGTTAATAGGGTCCGCCCTGAGTAAAAATGAAACCTTCTTTAACACTGGGTTATTGTATTTGGCAAAAACTGTTTTGATATTTGAGACCTTTTGTGTGGGTTCACATGAGGCGTTTTGTTCTGAAGGGGGATCTATGATCTTGTCAGTTAGTCATGTTATAGCGCAGCGATCAAGTGTAAATCTGATAATCCTGTTCTCATTGGTTTTGTGACAGTTCAGTGCTCACTGGTACATGTGACATTTCAGTGCTCACTGGTACATGTGAAATTTCAGTGCTCACTGGTATATGTGACATTTCAGTGCTCACCGGTTCATTTGACAGTCCAGTGCTCACTGGTGCATGTGACATTTCAGTGCTCACTGGTACATGTGACATTTCAGTGCTCACTGGTTCATGTGACAGTTCAGTGCTCACTTATGCACGTGACAGTTCAATGCTCACTGGTTCATGTGACAGTTCAGTGCTTATTGGTACATTTGACAGTTCAGTGCTTATTGGTACATGTGACAGTTCAGTGCTCACTGGTACATGTGACAGTTCAGTGCTCACTGGTACATGTGACAGTTCAGTGCTCACTGGTACATGTGACATTACCGTGCTCACTTATACACGTAATAGTTCAGTGCTCACTGGTACATGTGACAGTTCAGTGCTCACTGGTACATGTGACATTACCGCGCTCACTTATACACGTGATAGTTCAGTGCTCACTGGTACATGTGACAGTTCAGTGCTCACTGGTACATGTGACAGTTCAGTGCTCACTGGTTTATAGGTCAAGGAGAAAGATAGCTAAAACGACCAAGGAGAAAGATAGCTAAAATGACCAAGGAGAAAGATAGCTAAAACGACCAAGGAGAAAGATAGCTAAAACGACCAAGGAGAAAGATAGCTAAAACGACCAAGGAGAAAGATAGCTAAAACGACTAAGGAGAAAGGAACTTCGTTGAGATTTATTTTTAGTAATGTTTCGGTTTAGATTTAAAACTTTGACTCGTAAAAAAAAAGGGGGGGGGTGTAACGATCTCACGCAAAAGCCCTTTGGGAAAACAAGAAACGAATTCAATCCACGCAAACGGATATTTTGGCTAAAAGCCTTCCAGAGACGATCGAAACAATTTTTACGAATTAAAAAAAACACTTTTAAAGAAGAAGAAAATGAATCAAAGAAACTTCTGCTTCCAATTTTTTTTTCAAATCTAATTCAGATTGTTCTTGGTTACCTCACGTAAATTATAATTTGTTTTCTTTCAGTTCGATTCTGAACAGAGAGTTTTTGTGCCCAGTTTCTCTTTATTCAACATTATCTTTTCTTTACACAAAGATTTAAGTAGAAAGTAGAAAAAATAATACATGTGCATAAAAAAATAATTTAATTTCCTGAGCTAAAATAACTATGCTATGTAAAAAAAATCGATGTAAAAATAGAGTTAACAAATTGGGGTGCACACGCAGAGATGTAGAAATAGTGGTGTAGAAAAGAGGAGTAGAAGTAGAAGTGTTTAAATGGAGGGGTATTAAAAGAAATTAAGAAAACTCATGTTTATAAACAAAGGTTTAGAACAGAGATATAGATTAGACATAGTTGTGTCTAAATATGGGTATAGAAATAAGGGAGTCAAAATATAGGTGTACGGGCAACAGTCTAAAAATATTCTCTTTTTTTCCTAATCTGGACAATAACCATTATGGGTAGACCACAATAGAAATGTAAATTATAGGTATAGTGCAAATTATCATTTTATAGACATAGTTAATTTCATTGATTAATATCATTTATTAGATTTTTATAATTCTTAAGTTTAAACAAATTTTAATACCTTATTTGTGCGGGATACTTGACGTGGCCCTCCAGACACCGAAGAAAGCTTTGGAAACCCTTGACTATTATAGGTACAAAGGAGGAAATCGGGACACTTGTCTTTTGTGTGTACGTAAAGCGAATTTGCTTAGCCGCTAAAAGTTTTCTGTCTCTCAGTTGTGTTTTAAATTGACGCTTTATCTTCATTCCAGAATTCTGAAAATACATTTATTCAATAATTTTCGTTATTGATTTGTTTTGTTCCGTCAGACAACCGATGTACCATATTTAATCTCCGCGATACAAAGCGACATTTCCATCTTAAATGGCGCTAGGCCTGGGGATATTAATAGCTTCATTTTGTCGGACAACTACTGGGTCAGAAATCCATTGGAAAGGTCACATGACCTATTGACAGAGTGATGGTGTCTATAGGAATCTTGATGGGTTTTTAATGTGATGCTCGTATGTTTTTTTGTGTTTTTTTTATAACACGTCCCTCCCTCTCCCTGAGAAGCCATTAGTGTCTAAGTGGTTTAAACATAATAGCTGTAATGCAATGTTACGTATGGTTCAATGGATTACTTATATAAAGGGTCTTTGCTTTGGATGAGGTTGTAACATGTGACTTTGTATTGATCTATTTAGGCCAGGGGTGGGCAAACTATGGCCCGCGGGCTGCATGCGGCCTGTATGCATGTACATGTTGCGATATAATATCAATGTAAATTTTCTTTTTTTTAGAATTTAAGCAATATTTTTAAAATTTCATTCCGAGTATTTGATACCAATCTAGGGATATTAAATCCATTTTAAGGATCCAGAAAGGATTAGTGATCAATAGTCATTAATTGTTATCATCCTTATTCGAAACTGCATTTCAGCTCAATCGGCATTTGCTTTTATTTTGTAAAGAAATTGTAATTTAAAAGCAAATAGACGTTGATTTAACCACGAGTACTGCCCAAAAAAAAAGAAAGATTGCGGACGAACGTCGTGTGTTTTAATGACGAATGGACCGCTAATTATTGCTAAGCGAGCTTTGGCAGCAAATCAGTCTGCTTGCTGCTCCGTGCACAGTGTGAACGTTTTTAAGGAGTATAACTTAAAAAGAAACCGCCCAACAAAACATTTGAATTTAACACAATTTAACGATAGAAGAGAGAAAAAGGAATTGCCAGGAATTGCCAGGAATTGGTTAACAATTTAAAGAAGCAGTAAACTGTTTTCACCAGTCTTTAATACGAGATGCTGCAACCGAAGCCAGTTTGGTGCTGTCCCATAAGATTGTAAAACGAAAGAAGTCTTTTTCTGACAGCGATTTCATCAAGGAATGCTTGTCAGATGCAGCAAGCACTATGTATCCAGAATAGATAAAAAAAAATTGATATTAATTCTTTATCAAGGAGAACTGTAGTCAGGCGTGTTGAGAAAATTAATGACAAATTGATGCACCAACTTCGAGATGCATGCAAAGACTTTTTATGGTACTCTCTTGCGTTGAACGAAAGTACTGATGTACAGGACGCAGCACAATTGTTGGTATTTATACGGCGAATAAACACTCGTTTTGAGGTTAACGAAAAATTACAAAGTGTTTAGGCATTCAAAGACAAAACTACAGACCAGGCTTTTTTAAATCCTGTTGATAACTGCGTTGAAAGCACTGGGTTGGTGTGGAACAAGATGGCAAGTGTAACAACCGATGGAGTGCGTGCTTTGACTTGAAAAAACGTAGGTCTTGTGAAGTTGATAAAACATAAAATTAAAGAAGAACATCCTGACCATTCCCTCTTGCCCCTCCACTGTGTCATCCATCGGACTGTACTAGAATATGCATCTTCTGTATGGGACCCATCCACCAAAGAAAACATTGATAAAGTAGAACAAATCCAAAAAAGAGCTGCCAGATTCGTCACTGGAGAATATTCAAAACTGACTAGAATAACACCATTAGTTAAATCATTAAACCTTGAAACACTAGAGGATAGAAGAACCAAGAGTAAAGTAGTAATCATACATAAAGCAATTAACTCTAATTTAGAAATACAACACAAAGATAACTTAATACAACCCTCAGATAGACATAAGGATAAAAACACCTTTCTTATTCCGTATGCGAGAACAAACTCATACAAATTTTCGTTCTTCCCGTCCGGAATTCGGGCGTGGAATGGGTTGCCTGAAGAAACCAGGAAAGCCAACACTTTATCAACATTTAAAACTCTAATAAGAATGCAGGACTAAACACAAACCATAGATAAGCGTAGGACGCAATAATCTTCTGTATAGTCTGTGTAAAGTTGCGTTCAATGTCAAGCATGTTATTGAACCAGTTTTCAGTGTGGTAAACCTCATCAGAGCCAGGGCACTTAACCGCAGGCAGTTCATGGGACTGCCTGAAGATTTGAAAACTGAAGATTATGATATTATATTCCACTGCCGTGTCCGCTGGTTGAGCCTAGACAAGATATTGAGGCGAGTGTGGGATCTCAAGGAAGAAATAACTATGTTCCTGGAGATGAATGATTTTGTTTGTGACTTTATTACTCGATAGTTAATGAAAAGTAGAAATAAGATTTCATGTTTGCCATTGATATTGTGGAATTTGAATGAAATGAATGTCAAACTTCAGGGCAATGGCTTATTTGCACATGAAATGTATGTGCATGTTAAATCATTTCAGACAAAGCTCTCCTTGTTCTCCAGGCAAGCAGGTGAAAACAGATTTTGCCATTTTCCTTTGCTGAAAAAGAAACTATATCTTGTATAATGGGCGAAAAGTACAAGGCTCAGTTGGATGCCTTGGCTGTGGAATTTGAAAGGAGGATCCAAGACTTCAAGAACCTGGAACCACTCTTCAATATCCTCAGTTCCCCATTTAGTGCAGAAGCTGATTCAGCCCCAGATGATATACAATTAGAGCTGCTTGACCTACAAGTAGATTATGACCTGAAGTTCAAATCAGTTCTTCTGCCTGAGTTTTATGGATATTTGCAATCAGCAGCATTTCCACACTTAAAAAACTTTGTTGCCAAATTTGTGTCACTATTTGGTTCCACATACATCTGTGAGCAAGCTTTTTCTTGCAAGTCTAAGAACAGATCGATGCTGACTGACAGAAATTTGAATGCATTCATGCGAATCACAACCAGTAAACTGGTTCCACAGTTCAAGAACAATGTCAAAAGTTGTGAACAGTAACATACTTCTCAATAATGTCATCGATGCAAAAAGAAAGGCTCTTTTAGCCTATAAAGACAGGCCTTGCCCAGAAACTCTACATTCCCTTAAGAGCGCCAAGAAAAATGCCCAGCAGGCAGCTCGCCACTGCGCTAACACGTACTGGCTCAATCTAAGTTCCAGCATACAGTCAGCTGCTGATAGAGGCGATACAAAGGCTATGTACGAGAATATAAAACAAGCAACAGGCCCTCTGACCTCCAAGACAGCACCCTTAATGTCAAAAGCAGGGGAAATTATCACTGATCGGGACAAGCAACTCAAACGGTGGATCGAGCACTACCTGGAATTGTACGCAACTATAAACCATGTCTCAACTGCTGCCCTGGACGATATCCCAGACCTGCCGGTCATGGAAGAGCTCGATAGCCTACCCACAATGGTCGAGCTAAGTAGAGCCATAGATTGCCTAGCCTGCGGGAAAGCCCCTGGTAATGATGGAATTCCACCAGAAGTTCTCAAATGTGGAAAAGAAATACTTTTACAGCCTTTGCATGACCTCCTCACTCTGTGCTGGGAACAGGGGCAGATACCACAGGAGTTAAAAGATGCCAACATCGTTACACTGTATAAAAATAAAGGAGACAAGAGTGACTGCAACAACTATCGTGGAATCTCTCTCCTCAGTATAGTTGGAAAGGCCTTCGCCCGAGTTGCATTGACACGCCTGCAGACCCTAGCATCGCGTGTACTCCCAGAATCGCAGTGCGGCTTTCGGGCCGGAAGATCAACCATAGACATGATCTTCTCTCTGCGCCAACTGCAGGAGAAATGCAGGGAGCAACATATGCCTCTATACATCGCGTTCGTCGACCTAACTAAAGCTTTTGATCTTGTCAGCAGAAGCGGCCTTTTCCAGATCTTAGTAAAAATAGGCTGCCCTACACATCTGATTAACATCATCAAGCAATTCCACGAAAACATGCAGGGCACAGTGTGCTATAACGGTGCCACCTCCGAGGCTTTCCCAGTAAGTAGTGGAGTAAAGCAAGGCTGCGTGTTGGCACCTACTCTATTCGCAATATTCTTTTCCATCTTACTCCAGTATGCCTTCAAGACCAACAGCGAGGGGATATACATACACACCAGAGCTGACGGGAGATTATTCAATATTGCCCGACTTAAAGCCAAGACCAAAATAAGGAAGATTTTGCTGCGCGAGCTCTTATTTGCAGACGATGCCGCCTTAATATCCCACACAGCAGACGGCCTGCAGAACCTTGTATCCAGCTTCTCCGCTGCCTGCAAAGAGTTTGGCCTGACCATAAGTATAAAGAAAACCAACATTATGGCACAGGATGCTGCCTCTCTCCCGACTATCACCATTGACGACTGCAACCTGGATGCTGTTGACAGTTTTACTTATCTGGGATCAAACATCTCGAGCACCCTCTCACTGGAAGATGAGATAAGTAGTAGGATAGGGAAGGCAGCAACTGTTATGGCTAGACTGTAAAAAAGAGTCTGGTCCAATGCCAAACTCACAGCAAGGACTAAGCTGCAGTTATACCAGGCCTGCGTACTGAGCACACTCCTCTATGGATGCGAGTCTTGGACCACCTATACCAGGCATGAAAGAAGGCTCAATAGCTTCCACCTCAGATGCCTGCGCCGCATCCTAGACATCAAATGGCAAGAGAAAGTCCCCAACACAGAGGTCCTGGCTCAAGCAACCATGAGTAGTATTGCAGCAATATTAAGCCAAAGACGCCTCCGTTGCCTTGGACACGTCAAGAGGATGCAAAGTGGTCGCATACCCAAGGATGTGGTCTGCAGCGAGCTGGCGACAGGGAAAAGGTCGGTTGGTCGGCCATGTCTCAGATACGTAGACATATGCAAGAGAGACATGAAAGTAGCCAAAATTGATATACAAAACTGGGAAAACCTGGCAGAGAATAGGTCCATGTGGCGGGCTATAATGAAAGAAGGATCACTAAGAGCAGAGGAGCAAACTAGGGCAGAATCAGTCGGGAAAAGAGTGAGGAGAAAGGCCAGGCAACACTGCCCCACTGCTTTCGTGTGTGTGTCATGCAGAAGAGACTGCCACTCAAGGATTGGTCTCATCAGCCACACCAAGAGCTGCAGATAATAAAGATAAATCTATCGTCTTTCGTAGACGGACAGATGCCATACATACACTCTATGGTCAGCTTGTATGTAAATTACGTTCCTACTTCTTCATAGTTATAATGACTAGTAACAATAAACTTTTGTTGAAATAATAATGAATAGTAAAATCTTATTATCAAAGTAAAAACGGTTTCTGTTCGTATTTTATAATGTAATGTACAATGGTTAATAGAGTGTGAATGTGAAATAAAATGACAAGTACATTGTTATAATCATTACTTCATATTTTTCACGTTGTAAATTGTAATTGAAGTAGACAAAATAAAGAAAGCGGCCCGCCTATAACAATAAAGTTTATAATGCGGCCCTTCGTAAAAAAAGTTTGCTGACCCCTGATTTAGGCGATAATATAGCTGGCAGGTTGTAAAATTTGATTGAAATTTCCGTGAGGTGTAGTAAAATGACTTAAATGACACTTACTTTACATTAGAGAAAGTAATATAGGTTATTTACTTATTATTACTTTTTAAGTTACTGATTTTATGTAGCTTCAAATACAAGATTTTAGTGTTAGTTTCTTGATAACTAGACAATAACTTCGGAGTGTAGTATATTTGCATTCAGTCTTTCACTTTAAATTGTAATATCTGTGTACCCGGTCCATCACTTTAATACTTTAGTACCTTTGCACCCAGTATATTTCACATCAAATTGTAATTTCTTGGTACGCGGCCTATCACTTCAGAGTGTAATAATTTTGCATCCCATCTTTCACTTCAAGTGGACGCGGTGGTCGAGTGGCAGCGCGCTCGACTGGCGTACCGATGGTCATGGGTTCGAAGCCATGTCAAGGCAAGGATTTGTTCCCGGGGCCTAGGGCGTCCCTGAGTCATCCAGAATGGGTACCTAACACTAGTTAGGAGGCTGGGTAATGCGTGGAACCTAAAGCAGTGGCCTGTGAACGCTGCATCACTTGCCAACAGATCATCTCTCATGGTCTGTGGACGCAATTATATTCTGCATAGAAGGAGCGTCTGTATTGATAAGATAACTTTATTTTCAAATGTTAGAAATCTTATCTTATCTTAAGTTGTAATATTTTGGTATCCGGTCTATTACTTCAGAGTGTAATATCTTGATAAACGGTGTATTACTTCAAAAAGTAAAATCCTTGCTCCCGGTCTATTACCTCAGAGTGTAGTATCATTCTACCCGGTCTCTAACTTAAAAGTGTAATATATTTGTACCCGGTCTGTTACTTTACAGAGTAGTATCTTCGTACCTGGTTTATTTATACTTCAAAGTGTATTATTTTGGTACCTGGTCTAAAAATACTTCAAAGTGTATTATTTTGATACGTAATCTATATATATTTCAAAGTGTATTATTTTGTCTATATATTACTTCAGAGTTTAGTATCTATTGTTTTATATTTTTAACTCCTTTATATTAACTCGTCTTGTCTGTCGAAAAAATTGGATCAATTTTTAACCGATTCCCGATATTCTATCGAGCTGAAATTTTGCAGGCAGAATCGTGGCGACGATAAAAATGATATATCAAAATTTCACATCGATCAAATGTACTGTAATATAATTGATATTTTTTTTATAGATTATATACAGGGATCTGTGCTAGGCCCCTTTTTAAAAGAAATTATATAAATGAATTACCCAACAACGTCTCAACAGGAACAAAGTTAGGTTATTTGCTGATGATTGTATAATCTATAGAACAATTAAATCAGAACAAGATAGCACAATCTTACAAAAAGACTAAGATGAATTGATAAAATGGGAAACTAACTTGAGTATGTCTTTCCATCCAGAAAAGTTTCATCTGTTAAGAGCAACAAAGAAAAAGAAACACATAAATTCAAATATTTCATTCATGGAAAAGGATTAACGCAAACTAAAGTTGCAAAATACTTATTTATGAGTAATAGTAAATGAGAAACTATCACGGAATCCCCATGTCGAGGAAGTTATTTTAAAAAAAAATAAACATCCTAGGCTTTATAAATAGAATCTTTAAAATGTAATAGAGATATAAAACTAAAATGCTACCTCACTTTGGTGAGACCTGTACTAGAATATGCATCTTCTGTATTGGACCCATCCGCCAGAGAAAACATTGATAAACTAGAACAAATTAAAAAAATAACTGCCTCATTCATTATTGGCGAATATTCAAAACTTACAAGTATAAAACCATTAGTTAAAACATTAAACCTTGAAACACTAGAGCAGTGCTTCTCAAAGTGGTGGTCCGTGGACCGATGCCAGTCCGTGGGCCATCCGCCGCCGGTCCGCAGAAGTTATCAAGAAAGGACAGAAAAATATAATTTTAATCCTCCATTTACAACCTTTAATACTAAGGCTATTTTTTGTAATTTGTACATAAATTAAACAAATAAAATAGAATAAATTACATTTCGCTACCACGTCACTACAGGGAAATTAGTTCACCGGTCCCTGGTGCAATGAAAAAATTCGTCCCGGTCCGCCATACTAAAAAGTTTGAGAAGCACTGCACTATTTGATAGGAGAATAAAGAGTAAAGTAGTAATTATAAATAAAAAATTATATGTAATTCTAATTTATTAATACAACAGAAAGATAACTTAATACAACCCTCTGATAGACATAAGGATAAAAACACCTTTCTTATTCCGTATGTAAGAATAAACACATACAAATTCTCGTTCTTCACGTCCGGGATTGGGGCGCGGAATGGGTTGCCTGAAGAAACCAGTAAAAACCAACACTTTATCAACATTTAAAACTCTAATAAGAAAGCAGAACTAGACATTAACCATAGATAACCGTAGGACGCAATAATCTTCTGTATAGAAGGAGCGTCTGTAACAGATAAGATAAGATAGCTCTGTATCTCTATGTAGCATGTAAATGTTTATGCAGTCAGTCGCGTGTTGCGAATTATATTGAACCTACTTTTATACTATTTTCCCGATCTGTAAATGTTTATGCTAGTCTGTCGCGAGGTGCGTACTATATATTGAACATACTTTTAGTTATGGCTCATAAATAAAGGATCTATGTTTTTTTTACGTTTAAAACAAAAATACATGTTATGTTTTATGTGGGTGATTTCATTTTAATTACATTCTCTTTTGTGAAGAGATTATGTTTTTTCTTTGTCATTGCAAAGCCTTCAAAAACGTTTAAGAGAATGCGCGTCAGTTTTTAAACGCAATCTCAAATTTTCTAAATAAGTCGGGAATGTTCTTTGACCAGACGTTTCTACAAGAAGTGTATACATATGAGTGCCGGCGTACTCCTATTGAAAGCCCACATATTATTAGAATTAATGTTTGGGGCGTCTCTGACGAACTTCCTGCATCTTGCTTACTTGGTGTTTGCATTTAGAGCTGCTTGTTACATATTTGTATTGTTAAGTTCTCGTGTTATTATTTGATTGCGGAAGAGTTATAAAGTGGAATAAGAAGATCCTGAACATTCATATCTGTTGATGATAGCGTGAACAGGACGTTATTCTATTTAATTGATGAAATAAATGTTTAAATTAAAAAAAATAAAGAACTTGTTTGTTAAATAACCTTGAAGGATAATTAATATTGTTGGTAAAAAGGATGAGTTCTTTTGTTTTGTTGAAAAGTTCAAAACCGTTATTTTTTAAATGTGTAATTTCTTTATTGTTGGCTGATCTCATCGGTATGTCGATATTTTCTTCTTTGATGTCAAAGGCAGTCAGCCCTACGGCTACTTTTTTATTTTATCAATTAAACTCCTTCTTTCAATACTTTCAGAAAAACTTAAACTTTGCTGTTGCTCAAGATAAAAAGAAGATTACAGAATAATTCCATATTTTATGATAGCCTTTGTCTGGTCACGGCTAGCTGTAAAATTATTTTATAAGGCACGTTTAACTTTAAACACAATTCATTATAGGTGACGTTTCCCTAAAGTCGAGGATTAAAAGTTAATCATGGAAGAAAAAAAAATCATTAAGACGTTCTTTTATTTAGCAAATGGCGTTTAAAAGTTAATCAATGCAACGGTGGCTTAGGATAGAAGGTATTGTATATTAAAGATAGATATATGACGATGTTTAAAGCTGATTTGGACTGTTTAACGGTATACAAATATACCCTAGCAAACTGGATCAAAATTTTAGAAAATTTTATCACCTTTGGTTCAAGATAGGTGACATGTGTTTCCTATAGGCTTGTATTGTTGTGTTCTATTATCTTGTTGTTTTATGTTTTTGCTATTTCACAGTAAAATTTGTATTTTTTTTAACCGGTTTGAATGAAGCTGATGAAGGCATAAGACGCTTTAACTATTTTATTGCAAGATATTTACAGTCATAATGAAAGTGAGTAAAGGCTACTCTCCTGCACCTCATTGATCTAATTTAGTTGAAAAAAGCAACACCCTATTACATAGAATGTGACGAAATCCTGTATAACACGTGTAGTATATCAGGGTGTTCGTCACTTAAACAATCATTTACCTTTAAAGGCAGTGTCCATCGCTGGGTGTGTGCAGGTGTGCTAATGAGTTAATGCACGTTTCCTTGGGTGTGTGTGGACTCGTTTTCAGGTGTGCGTGTGTCTCTGCGTGTTCTTTCATGTGAGAGTGGGTGGGTTGGAATCGATACGGGCCCCACCAGGAGATGGGTAGGTTGGAAAGGTTTAATTGCATGGAATAATTGATGGGTAAATGGTTGCATCTCCCGTGGCCATGGAATCGGTCATTGCACCTCGACAGAGTGAGGTAAGATTAAGAAGAAATAGTCAGATTACATGAAACTGATATGTAGGTCATTACACCTTGACTGACTTAGGAAATAGATAACGGTCAGATTACATGAAACAGGGGTATATTCTCAAAACACTAATAATTAATTTCCAAAGCATAAAAAATAAAATTCCAGATTTAGAACTACTTATAAAAACAGAAGAACCAGACATAATTGCTGGTTCTGAAACTTGGTTGAGCCCCAACATATATAACTCTGAGATTTTAAACACCAATTATAATATTTTTAGGAAAGACAGACCAGACAATTATGGAGGAGTGCTACTTGCAATTAAATCAAATATCATAGCTGAAGAAATTACTACACAGCCAAATTTTAATATAGAGTCTATTTATTGTAAAATAATTACACCAAACTCATCCCCACTTATTGTAGGTAGTATATATAGACCTCCGAATACAAACCTAGAATACATGAACAATCTTTGTAGTCAATTAACTTTCATAAAAGAGAATAATAAAAATGCAGTTCTATGGATTATGGGGGACTTTAATCTTCTAGATATAAATTGGAAAAATTATACAATTGATAACCATCAAACTAACAAAGAAATTAATGAACACTTTTTAGACACTATAAACAACGTAAACCTAGAACAGATAGTAAAAACAGCAACAAGGAAAAATAAAACACTAGATTTATTCCTAACAAATAGACCAGGACTAGTGTTAGACTATAAAATAATTCCAGGACTGTCCGACCATGATATTGTTAGGGTCAACAATACAATAAAAACTAAAATTAATAAGATACCTAGAAGAATAATCTATCTTTGGAATAAATGTAATTCAATAAAACTACACCAATCAGCGGCTAACTTCCACCAAACTTTCCTAAGTAAATTTAACACAAATAGCCCAGTAGAAGAAATTTGGAAAGATATAAAAACAAATCTAAAAACTATAATGGATGAGAATGTTCCAACAAAACTAACATCAAATAAAATTAACAAATGCTGGTTCAATTCTAGATTGAAAAAGCTATGCAAACAAAAAGAGAACTTATTTAAGAAATATAAAGCTACCTATTCATATAGGATACACAAAAAATACTTAAAGATTAAACACTTGACACAAAAACTTAGTCGAAACCTCCAAAATGAATATATAAACAATGTAATTACCAAAGATAACAATAAAAACGTATGGTCCTTTATCAAATCTAAAAAAATGGAACCTTCAGGAATAGCCACACTAAAAGGCTCAAATAATAAAACCTATAATGATAATGAAACTAAAGCTAATATCCTTAACACATATTTTGCATCATCTTTTTCTGCCTCAGGCGACAAGGAAGTTTTAATAAATTTAAATAAAATGGAGGAAATAGGTAACATAACTGTAGATGAGATAGGTATACATTCACTCCTAAAAAACTTTAAAATAAACAAAGCTACTGGCCCAGATGATTTGCCTGCAAGATTATTAAAAGAACTAAGCAATGAACTGTCCCCAATCCTTGTAGTTCTCTTTCAAGCCTCTCTAAACCAGGGTAAAGTGCCCCAGGATTGGAAATTAGCTAACGTAACTCCACTCTTTAAGAAAGGGGATAAATCAGACCCTGGTAATTACAGGCCTGTATCACTTACTAGTATCACCTGTAAATTACTTGAACACATAATATATAGTAGAATAGTTAACCACCTTGACAAATATAATGCCCTATGCCCACATCAACACGGCTTTAGAAAAAACAGATCATGTGAAACACAATTAATAGGTTTAATAGATGAACTATCAAAAGGCTTGGACAAAAATGATCAAATAGATACAATATTACTAGACTTCTCAAAAGCATTTGACAAAGTTCACCACCTTAGTTTACTTAAAAAACTTAACTACTTTGGAATCTCAGGTTCCTTACATCACTGGATCCAAGACTTCCTTTTGGGCAGGGAGCAAACTGTAATAATTAATGGATCTAAATCTGCACCAATAAAGGTTAACTCAGGAGTTCCCACAAGGAACTGTGCTAGGTCCCTTACTCTTTTTAATTTATATAAATGATTTACCCAACAACATCTCAACAGGTACAAAAGTTAGGTTATTTGCTGATGATTGTATAATCTATAGAACAATTAAATCAGAACAAGATAGCAAAATTTTACAAAAAGACTTAGATGAATTGATAAAATGGGAAACTAACTGGAGTATGTCTTTTCCACCCAGAAAAGTGTCAACTGTTAAGAGTAACAAAGAAAAAGAAACAAATAAATTCAAAATATTACATTCATGGAAAAGAACTGACCCAAACTAAAGATGCAAAATACTTAGGAGTCTTAATAAATGAGAAACTATCATGGAATCCCCATGTCAATGAAGTTATTAAAAAATCAAACAAAACCTTAGGCTTTATAAAAAGAAACTTTAACAAATGTAATAGAGATATAAAACTAAAATGCTACCTCACTTTGGTGAGACCTGTACTAGAATATGCATCTTCTGTATGGGACCCATCCACCAAAGAAAACATTGATAAACTAGAACAAATTCAAAAAAGAGCTGCCAGATTCATTACTGGAGAATATTCAAAACTGACAAGAATAACACCATTAGTTAAATCATTAAACCTTGAAACACTAGAGGATAGAAGAACCAAGAGCAAAGTAGTAATCATACATAAAGCAATTAATTCTAATTTAGAAATACAACACAAAGATAACTTAATACAACCCTCAGATAGACATAAGGATAAAATCACCTTTCTTATTCCGTATGCAAGAACAAACGCATACAAGTTTTCCTTCTTCCCGTCCGGAATTCGGGCGTGGAATGGGTTGCCTGAAGAATCCAGGAAAACCAACACTTTATCAACATTTAAATCTCTAATAAAAATGCAGGACTAAACACAAACCATAGATAAGCGTAGGACGCAATAATCTTCTGTATAGAAGGAGCGTCTGTAAACAGATAAGATAAGATATATGATAATGCACCTCGACTGAGTGAGATAAGATTAAGATGAAACGGTCAGATTACATGAAACAGGTGTATATGACATAACTCATTCAATGATTTAGGTGATAAGTAACGGCCAGAATACACGAAACAGGGTTAAAGGACATTGCAAGTCGAATAAATGAGTTAATATGTAGCTATTGGACTACTTTAATCTAAAATATTTTAAAATAGTATTAAAGTGCAATTCAAATAAAATAATTACGATTAAAGCACTAAATAATTGCTAAATTAAGGTGTGAAGGTTAAGTTGAAAAAGAAGGGGCAAAAAAATTCCACTTACTAGTGGAACAGTTGTTTTGATTTTTTATATAAAAAAAAATATATAATCAAAAACATGGTATCGTTTGTGCTCCCTCCGAAACAAACCTTCTTCCCGACGCATTCGTTGTTTTAGTTTCGTCCCCTTTGTATTTTTTCCTCTTGACTTGTTTCTCTTATGCCTCACTTCTAACATGAATGTTGATGCCGATTAGCAGCGCGGTTCTAGCTGAATAGATCCTAATTTTTTGAGCCAGAGACTTTGACACCGCAGCTGTAGCAAAACCAGACTAGGAATAAACACCAGCAGCACCCGCGTGAGATGGGACTCGTTAACCCCCTGATGACTGCTGATCTAAGAGGAGGAAAGCTCAACCACGGCGATGAAGTCCCGTAGGAATTGTGAAACTGATAAGAATAACAATTCCGTCAAGTCCAGTGACCCTGCTGGGGCCAAGTTGTTACATCCACAAAAGGACAATGTTACCCCGATCCGTGGAGAGTTGTGATTGGCTGTGTAGGGCTCCAACTTATCCTCAGAGAACGCGATTCCGAGGCCACACCATCGTCTCATCGCGTTCTCTGGCTCTTTCTCCCGCACCACCAATTATCATGTTTTAAGGAGATTTTTCTCCTTCCATCCATAGATTATGTAATAGTTCTAAGAGTTTGAAAGATAACACGTGACTTGGATTATAAGGGGACATATTCCAACAATGTTTTAACAAAAACAAAAACAAATTCTTCTCAATGCATCATCTTTTTTTCAACTTTAATTCCTTACTTTTAATGTATACACTTTAAACCCTTACATCTTATAAGTACCCACATTTTGATCCCTTCTCCTATAGTTAACTTTATTTTGAACCCTACAATATTGTACCACAGTATTGAATTCTTTATCCGATTTGTAACCAATGTTCGATACCCTATCCCAAGTGTTTCCGACGCTTGATCCCTTTTCTTGATGGATATAAAAGTGGGCGCTTTGAGAGAAGGTTTGAATGTCTTGGCCATAAAATGACACTCTTTCTCTGGCAAGCCAACCATAAAATGACACTCTTTTTCTGGCAAGCCAACCATAAAATGACACTCTTTCTCTGGCAAGCCAACCATACAATGACACTCTTTCTCTGGCAAGCCAACAAACTTACTCCTAGTCTATTGCTCAGATCCACAGACATGAATATTTCACCTTCTTTGGAGTCATCTCGCGCGAAAGTTTTGACCCTGAAGCCTATTAGTTATGCACGCGCTGATCACGTCATGTTGGCTTTCAGCCGCGCGGCATTCAAGATGTCCCCCCCCCCAACCCCAACATTATTGATAAGATTAATTTAATGCAAATTATACAAAGTGCAAATAACTTCTGAGTTCTTTATCAATATTTTTCTTTACAGACCTGGTAATAGGACATATCTGAAGACAAGCTTTGCCCTGTAGCGCTTAATTACTAACATCAAATGTGTACATATTTTTTTTAAAATGTGTTTTCGCTTCTCTCTTGTTATTACATTTGTTAATGTACAGCTACATATTTCATACGAACAAGAGGTGCTACAACCATTTAACGCATCACATACAAAACTGAAAGTAATAACACGTGAGGTGAAGAAAAATAAAGTGTTTTTTTTGTTTTGTTTTTTTTGCTTTTTTTTGTGAGCTAAGATTTTTTTCTACAAATACATCAAGTTTTACTTTCTTGAATGAAACAGATTTCATCACAGCCCCTGCATTCTGTTATCTTCTTAAAAACTTAGTTCCTCTTAATGACCAATGGCTATTTTTAAGATGTGAAAACTTACGTTTTTGTAACCGCTGAATTTTTTTTTAAGATGCGAAAAACGTATTTATCACAGCGGCTGTATATTTGTATCACATGGACATCATTAAAGCCGACATCACATCATAATTTATTTGAACGTCAGAGCAAAAATGGTGACCCAATATGTCTTCAATATTTACACGTCAGAAACTACACACCTTTATACGCATGTTTCTATAGGATGTATGGCCACACAAGGGAAATGTATGATAATGCATGATTTTCCCTGCGCAAAGATGCAGCATTCATCTTGGTGCAAACGATGTAATCTATAAAATTGTAAGTTCGATTTTTGTCTTGTAGATTGATGGCTTAGGTGCAGCCATGCTTCTGTTTTTAAGGGGTGAGAGGGGGTGGTAGACAAGAAAAATGGAAGTCAATGCTTTCATTTGAATACATTTTGACATAGGCATGGGATGAAATAGTCCAATATAATATAATTTACTTTCCACTTTATGAATTTTGAAGAAAAACAGAATTTGAATTCATTGTCCTTCTTAAGGATACATAAATTGTTTATGAACGCATGGAAAGTTTTTGTTAAGAATGTGGCTAATTATTATCAAAACGTTTTTGTTCATGATTTCAAAGATTTCGAAAAGCTCCTGTGAAGAACAATTACTTCTTTGCGTTTAAAAATCTTTCCAATTCTACTTAATATTTCTTGTCTTCTCAGTTCCTCTCCACTTATGTCTCTATCTTTCTTATTCTCTCTATTATTCTCTCTCTCATTCTCTCTCTCTCTCTCTCTCTCTCTCTCTCTCTCTCGCTCTCTCTCTCTCTCTCTCTCTCTCTCTCTCTCTCTCTCTCTCTCTCTCTCTCTCTCTCTCTCTCTCTCTCTCTCTCTCTCTCTCTCTTTCTATGATGTTCGCCCCCTGACTACTTCGATCCTCCTCTCTCTTCTCTAGCATCTATCTCTGACGAGTTAATTTTTTAAGAACTGTTGTACACATAAATCAATACATGTGCTATAAATCAACCTTTTCTAATAGTGGGTCGATGTTCCGCGGGTAGATGTTTGATTTAGATGCTTTATTTATTGAAAAGAACGATTTGTATAGATCATTAAAACTACTGTACTCAGAGGCGTCACTAGGGTTGGTGTCACCCAGTGCGGTAAGCCATGGTGTCACCCCCCTCACGAATTACCTCATAGACCTCCTCCGTGTCTGCCAGTGACAAATAACGGGAACATATAGAATTTCACTCGTTGGTGTCACCCCTTGTGATGGTGTAACACACACTGGCCGCACCCCCTCCCCTCCCCCCCAGTGACGCATCTGACTTTACATGCACAGTTAACCATATATATTAAAATTTGGTAATGGTAAACTGTACTTGTCACATGAAAGGCGAACGCCACTTTTAAATATTACCGGTTTTAAACTGTTGCTTACATCGTTCTACAACCATATTCTAATGATCAGAATATTCTGATATTACTAACTATACGGAAATGTTTTCATACATATGTTTGGTAGACTGCGTTAGATAACTTTGTTGAAAGACTGTTTTAGTGGACTGTGTAGGTTGACTGCGTTGACAGACTGTACTGTTATAAGCTCACCCTGTACTGGAAGTAGGTGTTACTAGGGAAAGGAATCTCGTCCCTTGAAGTAAATCAATGGCGAGTAAAACTTTCTCCTGAATCAGCTCTAAGCTGCTTAACTCATCGATAACTGTTGATTATGTTGGACAAGGGACGATGCCCGAGAAGCTTGTTTGGGGTGAGGGTGTGTTTTGGTGTTATGGTGTATTTTGGTGTGAGGGTGTATTTTGGTGCGAGGGTGTATTTTGGTGTGAGAGTGTATTTTGGTGTGAGGGCGTATTTTGGTGTTATGGTGTATTTTGGTGTGAGAGTGTAGTTTGGTGTGAGGTTGTATTTTGGTGTAAGGGTGTGTTTTGGTGTAAGGGTGTGTTTTGGTGTAAGGGTGTGTTTTGGTGTAAGGGTGTGTTTAGGTGTCAGAGTGTATTTTGGTGTAAAGGTGTATTTTAGTGTTATGGTGTATTTTGGAGTGAGGGTGTATTTTTGTGTGAAGGTGTATTTTAGTGTTATAGTGTATTTTGGCGTGAGAGTGTATTTTGGTTTGAGGGTGTATTTTGGTGTGAGGGTGTATTTTTGTGTGAAGGTGTATTTTAGTGTTATAGTGTATTTTGGCGTGAGAGTGTATTTTGGCGTGAGAGTGTATTTTGGTGTGAGGGTGATTTTTGGTGTGAGAGTGTATTTTCTTGTTAGCGTGTATTTTGTTGTGAGGGTGTTGCACAGAGATGTAAAATGATGTGGTGGTAGACGTAAATCTTATGTTGACGTAATAGGAGTTGTGGGTTGCCGGACGAGGAAGTTACATCAAGAGGTTTGTATAAGGGTCTTGAGATTGTATGTGGAAATAGGAAGTAGATAGATACAGGAGGATGAGTTTAGGAGGGATGTAGGAACTTTTGCTAATGCTATGTTATGAGATATTGAACTGTGTAATATCGACATTTTCCTATATAGTAGCCTACGGTTACAAAATTACAAAAATAGTAAGGTATTCCATATTTTCGTATTATTTACATTTCATTATTAGTTAGATTAAACAAAAAAAAACACAAAAAACTGACCGATTTAAACAGGAAAATTTACATCACGAATATTTTTTAAACAACCGTATATTATTATGTATTATTATTTTTTATTTGGGCTTTTGACGATGGAGATGAAATTATCCAGTCTTGCTCAGTGTTGTTATAATAAATATTAGTACGTCATTGACTTTTTGAATGACCTTTATACTACTCAAATTTGACATCTCAAGTTCGACTATATTACCTCCCCGGCAATACTCACCCCCACTTGACTATACAACTCTACGTGATCAGGATTTCACCAAAGCCATGTCCATCACAATCAAAAAGTAATAAAACAGTAATACATAAATTATTTACGTCGTTCAATTCAAATACGTTGGCCGCGATTATCTGAACAGATACGTGGTCTTTTCTTTTTTTAATCGATTTCAAGAATCGATGTACATGATAATGGTTCAAGTTCAGGTAAATATATACATATATACCGGTACACATGTATACATATTTTTATTTATCTAATTATTATTTATTTTTTTATTATTTTGTGGAATAAAATTATAAACTCATTTTATCGTCTGAATTTTAGATGTTACGTTAGAGAGTTCAAATCAGATGATTTTAATTAATAAAAATTTAATCCTTCCTCATATTTTTGTAATGTTGATATTAAGTTTGTCTAAATAATTATTCAACCGATTAGGCAGCAAGCAGTACCGCCACTTCGAAACACGTTGGTTGAAAAAAAATTGCGTCTTTAAAATAAATTATTGATGCTATTGTATGTGTTTTTTAATCTGACTTTTCTTCTCAAGCGTAAAGCTTGGATTCCGAAATAAATCCTTGATAATACTTAATACATCATTCGACTAGTTGGTTTTAATTAACTTGTACAACATTTCCAATTGCTGATGTGTCGTGTTTGTTTTTAGGGCAACGTCGTTGTCCATAATAATGCTAGAGTTAAGTAATTTGATGAGTGCAAAGCCTTTGCCATTACAATAAATTTTGTGATCGCGCTGGCGTGTTAATGAGATTATATGTGAGCCGCTCAGAATAGGAAGCATTTTTTGGGTTTTGGATATTTGTGTGATTGGACTTAAATGATAAACGGTAATGAGAGCTGAACGGTGTAAAGTCAACTGTAGAAACACAATGTGTTGAGCATAGGCGTAGCTACGATATTGTGCGCCAGGGCACAAACTCTAATATGCCCTCCCCAAAACCCACATTTTAATAAATACCATACCCTTCTTCCGTTATTATAAAGTTACATTCAAATTTTTTGCGCCTCCGCACCTTTTCGCACGGGGACATATGTACCCCTGACCCCCCCCCCTTAGCTACTCCCCTGGTGCTGAGTATAATTTATTGTTATTTTAAAAAAAAATTGTGTGCATTGTTGAATGCACTGATCTTGCAAAGAGAGATAACATATCATTTCTATTAAAATCGTTCGTTCAATTAAATTGTTTTGTTTTAAATGAGCTACTCATTGTTGGCCAAAATCGGTGTGTTATAAAAGCTGTTGGTGTTGTGCAAGCTCAACTGACGACTTCATCCATACGGCCCCATGTATGGAGACAAAGGGAAATGGACCATACAGAATATTCCCAGGGATCCTCAAATTGCTAGCCACAGGTTCTCGTGAGATTTAAAGACGTTACTCAAACCACCTTTTATAGGGGCGGGGGATGTGTGTGTGTGTTGGGTGTTGGGTGTTGGGGGGGGGGTAACGATTTTGAGTATCGGCTCTTTTGAGATTAAACACGCCACTCAAAACCATTAACCTTTTGTTTATCAAAAAATCCTCTAGTACTGGAAACTATTGATTTTAAAATCGATTTCTCTCTTGGTTAATTTTTTTAGTAACAGTTAAATTCTGTAGATATTTTTGGTACACATGGTAGTTTTTTTTTAAGTTGACGTCTTCTTTAAATTAAACGACGCAGATTTGCGCTGTTTCTACTTGCTCGGCAACCAAGACAACGGCCGGGAAAACTATTACATAGTTAAGTGTATTTTAAAGCTTATATCGCTTATGGCATGTAATTGCTTTGGCAAAACTTACATCTTGACCACTCATTGATCATTAGCCACTATGACGAGCCATGTATTGACCATTCCATTACCCGTGACCAGTATTACAATCAATAAATTGACCATGGTATTATTAGTGTCTAAGACAATGAGCCCATCATACAATGACCAAAGAATCCGCACACAAATCCCGGATCTGAGATAACAAAAAAAGAAATCAAATTGAGCTTAATGCATATGAATCAATGAGAAAACTAATGCTTTTCTATAGCGCAAACACTATCCATGCTAGACTAACATGCTCTTTGCACTCTTATGTTCAAAACTCTATCAAATAAAAAACAGTCTTCAAATTTTTCTTAATTTTTTCTTAGTTCTTACACTTTTTGAAAAATGTGGGACACCATTCCATAATTTTGGTGCTGCCGATTCAAAGAAGCACACACCAAGGGACTTCCTACCGTGTCTATCCACGCCGTGAACTTTCAAAAGGACTGCATGGAACGATTGGCCTTTTAGAGATACATGTTCCGATGTTAATTCCTTCAAATAATTCGGCTCCGATCCGTCCCTACAACCATAAGATAGTGACAGAATCTTAAGGTCTATTCTTTCAGCCACAGGAATCCAGTGTAGATCCCTAAGTGCCTGTTGAATTTGGTCTGACTTTCTCACCCTCAATACAAATCCGAGTTGCATCGTTTTGTACTTTCTGGAGTATATGCAGTTGGTTTCTAGGCGATCCCTAAAGGCTACTGTTACAGTTATCCATTCTCAATTGTATAAATGAAGCTGCTACGTCATTTGCTGCTCTACTATTCAGTTGAAGACGAAACTGACTCGGACCACGAAGATGAAAAAAAAACCAAGCCTTGACCACAGAACCATTAGGGGATGTCATCGTTAGTTAACTATCGGTGTAGAAGCCTAGATCTCTGGCGGTGTTTGGACAAGGGGGTGTCAGATGTGCCGAATTTTATCGATGATATTGACACTCTCCGTACTCATATGTCATCTCTTATTGATAAATATATCATTATTACCGAAATCCTAAATTTTTAAAAGTATATATAATGACCGTGTGTTTATCAGTGTAATATATACGAATAATGTGTTGGTGTCTGGCCTTTCGCCTTCGTTGACCAGGCGCTAAAGCTTTACATCACGGCAGCACAATAGTTTAGTACACACACACACTGATGTGTGATGATATGCAACTTGATTGAAAGATGAGTACCAGTGGTAATATTTTATCCCAAAAGGTAGAGCGCTTTGAGGACATGGACGCTTTAAGTATTTTTTTTGTGTGTGAAAAAAAAAGGGGGGGGGGTTGTTGGGTCCGATTTAATTAAATACTATTTTGCATAGCTTAGTATCCATTCGTATCCGGCCTTTAAATTTCCTTTAAACCAAAACGTCCTGAAAAAGTGAGATAATTCCTGCCATGGTTCTGGCTCGGGGTGATTTGTGACCTAATTAGGGCCTCGGTGCTAAAATCAGAGGTACTTGCCCATAATTTGGATCTAGAGAATAGCACAGCTGAGAATGTATTAATTAAAAAAATAATATGTGATTATGTTTGAGCATTACTAGTACAGGATAGGGTCGATTAATCCAAAGAAGAGTCTCCTATGTTCATTTAGCTAGATCTTCGTTTGGTAAACTCAATTTAAACGACCCTTTATTGACAGCTGACGATGATTCGAAATGGATTACCCCTGAATGTAGTGTTCCATCAATTTATATATTAATTTCAAACAGACAAGATAAGTTTATGGTCATGGACAGGGGCCGTGAAAGGTAATGAAGCTAGGACTTTTTCCAGGCACTTCCTAACAGACTTTAGCCAACTGGACATTTCGGGTGCATTTTCCGAAAATTTGAAGGATGTTTGAATACACAGATATCTAACTTGGTGGGGAACATTCATTTGGTGAATATATTCACGAACCGATGCTGTGTTGTCAAAGATTCAAGTGATAATTCGTACTTGTAAGATTGTATAAGAGCTAATTGAATAGACAGCTACCGCGCTTCCTGGCGCCTACCTACATATAACTGCGCAACAACTTGTGAAGCAGACGACAGACAGGCTGCCAAGACCAGAAGACAGAAAGGGAAAGATCGTGCTCAGAAGGCTCCTTATGACATTCAACCATCTCTTGTGTGACTTGTGGACGCACGATTGGTCTTATAAGACACCAGCAAACACACCAAAATGCCCGCACAGCATGTAGATGGGGGGAATGGAATGGTTATCTTCAATACGACGGATGAACAATGTAAGAACTAATGCGGTGTTGTAAGATTGCGTGAGTGACAATGTTGTGTTAAGCATTGCTAAGATTATATCATTGTGTTTTTCTTCCCAGGTCCACGATGACGATATCGGGCTGTCGTTGGATGTCCTGTACGCCTGTTGCCTACCGTGTTCCTTGGTATTACGTCACTCACCTTACCCAGGTTTTACTCACCTGTCTGACGCTTAGCTCCGCCCAGATCCATCCTCACAACGTCTTTGCTTCCTCTTTCACAGCCAGCATCGATCACGGAGGAGGGGGCGGAGTCAACAACGCTAGCTCCTCCCCTTTACTCAAGATAGTTACTCACGGTGACGTAGTCTTCGGGGGTCTATTCCCGATGCACGAGCAGGGCGTCCAAGGGGGTGCCACGTGTGTGGGCATCAAGAGGGAGATGGGGATCCAACGTTTGGAGGCCATGCTCTATGCCGTGGACCTCATCAACGCCGACCCGAACCTCCTGCCTGGTCTGCACATCGGGCTCCACGTGCTGGACACGTGCAGTGACGACACTTTCGCCCTGGAGCAGTGCATGGACTTCATCAAGGCGCAGATGTCCAGCATAGACGTGGACGACTACAGGTGCTCGGACGGCATGTCTCCTTCGCGACACCCGCTGCAGCCCGTGGCAGGAGTTATCGGCGCAGCGTCCAGCCCCGTGTCCATCATGGTGGCTAACATACTCAGGCTGTTTAAGGTGAGTCAAGTTCAATGTAGAGTTCTGTACTTCGGTCTCACCAGTCTAAATAAAT